>UFQX01000042.1:52487-247976 GCA_900497675.1 Arapaima gigas | reverse complement strand
AAAAAAAAAAAAAAAAAAAAAAAACAAAACATGAAGACAAAGTAAACTTAAGTACACCAGTGTCCGTATGCCACCTTGCTTTTAAATGTTTGAGATCAAAGGAGGAAAATGTTACTTTTATGACATCATTGCCAATATATAGCATATTTGGTGCTTGTGTTTTGGATTAGAGCTTCTCAGCCTGCACAAACCTAGATTAAATTCATAGTTGCAAAAATAGGAAAACTTACTTTACTAATGCTGACAAAAAAGCTTCACCGTAACAAAAAAGTGACTATAGCAAACAAAATGGAAGTGAAATAGCATACCTGTATGCAACAGGTTGGCACATTGTTGCTGGCTCTCCTCCAAGCACTGGGTGAGGGTGTTGACAACTGTTGCTCGCTCAAGTCTCTCCTCATCCCTCTGGCGCTCCAGCTGCTTCACCTGCTCCTGCAGCTTACGGCCCAGCTCCGTCTAATACACGAATTAGCAAAAAGTGTGTAGAAAACACTCACACAGATGACGGTCATAGATGCATTCAGGTCCATTTCCCTTTTAAAACACTAAAAATAAAGTTTGAAAATATTTTCCCAATTTTACAGTAGTTCAAATGATATGCAAATAATATTTACAGGGCAACAATGATTTAACAAAAGTAGGAAAAGGCCAATCATCCCTTAGTACAGCACATAGAGGTACAGTCAACGGTGCTTTTATATCAGATGGCAACTTGCTGTTGAAATCAGTTACGATTCCCACCCAAGGTTAAAAAGCTGCTGTCTAATAAATGAGTAAATCACATGGCTGCCCCACCCCCACCAGTGTTTGGGCAGAGGAGCTCTGAAATGTACATGGCTAATCCTCACCTGTTCTTCCAGTGCCTGCACCTGAGCATCCATCTTCTGCTGCAGCACCAACACTTTGGCTTCATGCTGCTCATGAATGGCCATTAGGTCACGGTCATGCTGCTGACGTGCACGGGATAGCGTCTCTGAGCGACACAGTTCTGCAACCTGCTGCTTCAAGCTGTCTATCATCGCATCGGCAGTCTGCTGCTTCTTCTCACTCTAGACACACACAGGCAAGCTAACTGTACAATGCACAGAAATAATGTCCACCCAGTCTTCTTTTTACAGAAATGCACAGTCTGCAGTAAAGTTCATGTACACACAGATACACAACAGCACTGATGCCACAAAAATGAAACCATAATCTGAAAATATTATGCTAAAAGAAGTGCAGCCCACCAGAAAAAAAATAATAAATTAAGTCTTGCTGGGGGTTGGCACAGCTGATCGTTTTGTGGGCAACAAGGGACTTGAACATAAAAAAAAAATGTACAATTTCAACACAGACATTATCACAGTCTACTACAGGTCTTAGTAAAAACATTCTGCGGGCAGGGAACTAACCTCGCACTCCTTATGAGTCAACGTCTCTATCTGCAGCTCCAGGGCTGAAATCTTGCCCTGTAGCTGGATTTCTCGCTCTTTTGCCTCCTGGAGCAGGCAGCCAGATTCCTTAAGGCTTACTGTCAAGCCCTCCTTCTCACCTGGAAAGGAACAATAACAAACAAACAAACAAAACACACACTAAGGTCTGAGAAATCAGGATTGTGGGAACAAGATCTGGAGGCAGGGCTGAAAGGTACCCCTGCCAATATTTGGCTTAAACCATCCACCTGTTGCCCACCTTTCACTATGGCCAGTTGGTGTTCCAGGAACCGCATGTTGCGTTTGCAATCCTCAAGCTCCTTCTTTAGATCCTTCATTTGTCTGAACTGTGCCTTGTTCAGTATCTGCAGCTGCGCAATCTGCTGCTGATCTGCAGAGTCTGTGGCAAAAGGAAGGTTTTAAAATGATAAGTAATGGATTAAACCAGTGTAAAACAATGCTGTCAGATTTAATTTTCTCGTGTTTAAACACTGCTGTCAATTCAGATGGGTCAATGCCATGCATCTGTCTGCTGGGACCAGATGACACTCACTATGTGCTGTGTCCAGGAACTCCCTCTGAAGTTGGTCAAACCTGCCATCTGGACATGCCCCCTCCAGGCTGAACATCGCAGCCTGAGTAGTGGGTTGGTAGGGATTGTAGCTGACCTTGTATTGAGCCAATTGATTGTCCCTTGACAGCTCAGCCTCAAAGCCCTATGCCAAAAAGGGTTTGAGAGGACAGCGCCGATACCAGTAAAGATTACATTACGAATGAAAGCCATACATATTAAAGCTGCATCATTAAATTTCATCCAAATATTACATGCTAAAGCTTAGGACATGATATTTTTAACATATAAAAGCAATGAAATGCATTACCCCAACCTGGACATGTTTTCTGGAATTTGTTTCATCTGCATAGTCTTGGCCATCCCTCTCTGGCTCTGCTTGAGGGTACTGCCCAAACTCCCTCTCTGCAACAGATGGGTTTGTACCCATGTTTGGGTAGGCGTATCCTCCATGCTCATACATGTAATTCCGGCTCTGCCCTTGCTGCTGTATCCAGGCGTGATGTGAGTCCACGTGTCCATTGAATTGCTCGGTCCCATGTTCATGGGTGTACTCTTCACAGTAAGAGGTCTGCTCATAGTTACTCTCACCATTCTGGAGAAGATGAGACAGCCTCCACTGAGAATTTAAAAAGATAACTACCATACACATATTTGCATAATTTTATCCAAACATGATTACACAGAACTGCATAACTCAATGTCTCAAGCCTTCCCATTTTTACACTTCACAAAAGCAGTTCAGGTTAAGAATCTTTACTGAACAACAACAAAAAAAAAAGTGTCTGCTGCAGAAACCTGCCAGTCGTTTTTTTCCAGGTGTTATTCACCAACTGAGGTTTTCACACATTCTACTTTGAGCCATAAAGCGTCCAAAGAATATTTAAAATTATGATTTCCCACTCAACAATATCAGACAAATTCATATGACCACAGGCAGACAATGAGATCTTCCAGGAGTATATTTACCTCACCAGTGGAGACAACACCCTGCAGCTCATTCCACTGAGTTTGTGGATCCCAAGCATGTTGTGTTCTACCAAACGAAAACAAGTCAGACTTCAGTTTAAACACCCACAATCAAGGCAAGAGGAGCTTCTCATCTGATCAGCATTGTGGCCCTCCTTTTGTGTTTTCAAAAACAAAGAAGTATTTGCTTGATTGCATGACATCTGAAATGGCTTATGTGCCACTGTGGCTCTTGTGTACACAGCCCACATCCTGTTGTGTCCAAACCCCTAATCCTGCATTCTGATAGGCAGCACATAACTTCACCACTGAGGTGTGGCTCCTTTGGTCTCACCTGCTGTCGATGGTGTGGTCACCACACACAGAACCATCATGCATTTGTGAGGCATCATCCCCACTGTCTTCCAGCATGTCATCTGGAAGATCTGTCAGCAGTTTCTGGAGCTATACAGACAAGAAAGCAGTGAGTTATGGTGTTCAAAGGGGACAAAGAACCTCCAATCTCAGGGTTTGACATTCTCATATAAACCCAAGTGAACACCTTATGGAATTTTGATTTCACCACATTTTAACATCCTGACAAACATCCTTGAAACGATAATTTGGAGTAATGAAAACAAATTAAAAATTTGTGGTTTAAGACAGAGAAACCCACTGAAGGACTGGTCAGGGTTGGTGTACTGACACACACTCCTGGCAAGTGCATGGAAAGCAGTCACACGTACTCTCCACAAGGATCTGCGGATGTGTCCGACCATCTTCTCCATCTCCACAGTCATGGTATTAGTTTTTGCTAACAGCTGCATTTCGCACATTTTCCTTGACTGTGGTGGTTGGCGTTTCAATGACCGTTTCCTTGTCAAGCTCAAAACATGGGGAGCTCATCGTCACTCGACTGCCTGACCAAAAATTACCACCACCAAATACATGTCCAAAGGCAAACTAGTTGGCTGTGTAGTGCAAAAAGATCTTCAGAAGAAATTATTTTTCCATCCAAGGGAGCCACAGCGCAAAACCACAAACTCTATGCCTCTTAACTGAAGCAGAAAAATTAACTACTATTCCAGAAACATTTACAGACACAAGTGACTAACAGTATGCTTAGATAAAATCAAACTAGAAAACTCTGGTCCGAAGATGAACCTCAGGACTTATTACCATACTGCCTTCAGTAGTATATGAACTTCTGCAGTTAGGACAAGCTCTCAGTTCCACACCCAGAATTCCAAACTTCAGACAAGGCCATTTTCATAAACTGGAGTCTTTTCTGCATTCCTCAATTATACTGGCAAAAACTGAATAAAGGTTGGCTATAGTTCTGTGAAAAAGTAGTGTAGAGTCTTGCAGGTTGAAATACCAATTGGCTGTGTTGTAGTTTAATTTCACCACCTGAGCAGCACAAAGTGCTCATGGGAAAATTTCTGAGGGTGAGTCACAACTAGCAAGTACACAATTAGAGGAATCCAGCTACTTATGAGTACAAACAAGGGAGGAAACTTTAGTCATGATAAACTCAAATTAATAAAATAGCCATAAAGACTGAATTTGGTACTATGTGGGGTTATTCATCTCCTGCAAGTGTATACCAATGTTTATACAACAAACTTTCAGTTAGCTGCTGTTAGGGCATAGAACACCAGTTCCCACAAATCTCCACCCAGTCAATTCTGCTCAAGACCAGTCTAATGCATAGTTGAAACATCTAAAAACACCCAGATTCTTCATGGTAGGACTGACTAGTCATGGTGTAATGGTTTGTATATTCAGCTGACAAAGGTTAAAATAACTATATACTGTAGCAAAACCACATGATGATATTAAATGTACCAGGAAAAATGAGGAGAGTGATGTTGTTGACAGAACTGAAAGCAGGCCCTTCTTGTTCATTGGACTTGAATTTGATCCACTTTCACTGATCCAGGCCTTACTGTCTACCCTCCTGTGGGGTTAACTTGGGGTTAGCGTTAGGTCTAGGTCAGAAAATCTGATCACCCTTCTCCGCTAACAGCAGCTGAGCTAATGTAATGAATGTGGGCAAACCAAGGTGTTCCACTGTCTTTGACTCTTTAGACTACTTGGTCCCAGTTCACCAATGGTCAGCACATCAAAAAGTGTTGCTCCAGGTCCAAGAGGAATGCTTAACATTAAAAAAGGAAAAGGCTTGAATGAGACCCCAGACAACAAACACACCGTCTTCATGCGCAAGTTGAAATTATTTTTGCAACTTACATTCTGTAGGAAGAGATGCACAAGTAACACAGCAGGACCTGAAATACTCAGTCAGCGAAGGTGAGATGGAACCCAGGCTGACCAGAAAATAGTGATTGAGGTTCTAGGAGCAGAGCATAATCTGCCCTCATTCATATCCTAGGAAGCAACATGGAATATTTCCCACATGACAGATCCAAGAGAGAATCAAGGGAAAAAGACATGCAGACGTGGTCAAACACTCATGAAAATTGGAACCATCACCATAAACAGATAAAATCCCAGACTAGCTTGAACAATGTGAATGGAACTGTACCTACAAAATCTGTCAGTACAATTTATGTAGTCAGCCCATCTCCAAGTTCATTTTCCAGCTGGAATGGAATGAGAATCATATTCCTAAAAAACATCCATCAAAATAATCTGACCCGCAGAGATCTGTGCCAAAACCCACATCAAAAATGTCCATCCAAAATTGCTTGCTTTTCAAAAAACCCACATAACCTAATTAACCTCAATAAAGTACAGCAATTTTATGAATGTCATTGCAGCAATTATATGCAGTAAAAAATTGATCCTCCACTTGCTTGATCCAGAAAGTTAAGGAATTTTAAAAATCTTGAAACAGAACCCTGAACAAACATATTTAACAAATACGAATCGTAGCCTTTAAATGGATCTCGTGGTCCTTTCAGTTTTTTTCCCCACCTTAGCCAACTTACAGTAATACAGCTTGGACATTAATACAATGGCACTCTCTTGTGGACATAAGCAGCACCTGATGATCTATAGGGAGATAAAACTAAAGCAGACTACTGTACCTGATAAAAAAGGTGACAAACTTAAATGTCACATTTTTTTTTTTGTCTGGTCAACAATTCAGATTGTAATTCACTGACAAATACATGGGGTGGAAAAAATAACAGAAACACTACTGAAAAGTCTAACTGTGTAGTAACTTAATTACGATGATAATTGCTGCTGCAAAGGTGAGTTAAGTGTACTGGTAGACTGCCAGTTAGCAGTATTTGTCACCATAAAAGAGGTCTGACAATTAGTACTTTGATAAGCAAGCTTTCAAAGCAACATGAGGCAAGATCCAGTAGTAAATGAACATTTATTTTACAGCACTTACAGCTGTGGTCAAATTTAATGATACTTAAGGTGATTCTGCCCATCTCTTGTATTAGGATTTCTTTATCAATAGATCATGGGACATGAGGGTCCACAGCATCACCTTCAACACCACCATCTCAAACTCCAGCACACTGAAAAGCTATGCTCAGGCTACTGCAGAATGCCCTCCTAACTCACCACTGTGTTGCCAATTACAGCAGCAACCACATCATCAAGTATGCTGATGACAACAGTTGTGGGCCATATCAACAACAATAATGAGCTGGTCTTGAGAGGGGTTGTTGAGCAGCTTGTAGCCTAATGCAAGGACCACAATCTGTCTCTCAGTGTCAACAAAACCAGTGAGATGATTGTTCACTTTAGGAAGATTCAAGCTGTTCACACTCCTCTGTGCATTGTTGGTTTAGCAGTGGTACTAATGTGCAGGTTCAAGCTCCTCTAAGTCCACATCACCAAAGACCTCTCCTGGACTAATAACACAACCCAACTGGTGAAGAAGGCATAACAACATCTCCACTTCCTAAAGAGACTGAAAAGAGCTGAACTTCTATCTGCAGCAGTTTCTACAGATGTACCATAGAGAGGATTCTGGCTTCCTGCAACACAGTCTGGTATGGGAATATGCATTGCCTCTGACCAAGAAGCTTTGCAGCTGGTACTAAGGATTGCCTGGTCCATCACCAGGACTTCAGTACCCACCATCCAGAAAGCTTATACCATCCCCACAGACCCCTCTCACCCCCTGTACTATTTCTTTTCACTGCTGCCATCCAGAAGACACTATCACAGCTTGCAGGCCAACACCACCAGGCTTAGGAACAGCATTCCTGCTAAATTCCAGAAAGCATATGAACTGACCACCACCACCACCACTGTATCATCAACACTGTTTACATTAATCCTTCATTCTTACCTTATTCATTACTCTATTTATCCATACATCTTATTTCGATTTATATATTCATGTGCTCATTTATTCAATTTGTCTGTGTTGTCTTGTGTCACCATGTTTGCTTAGTGTTCTGAGAACCATGGTCCAAGAGAAATTACATTTAGTTCTCTCCTGTAAATCTGTATAAGGCAGAACGATGGGCAAAAGATATACATCACTCGTTTTATTTGCTCCTCCATCAACTTAATCTAAACAGATTAATTAGGAAAAAACATGTCAACTTTTTTCAGAAAAAAAAGCTTGGACAAAATTACTGGCACTTGTATTGAATTTAACTTATTATTGAATCTTCTTTAATGCTTTTTTTAACCATTGCAACTTTATGCAAATTTTTCCAAATCTCGCCTTGCCCTTCTTTTCATGAATCTCAGTTGTCAGTGAAACAAATGAATTATTTCTTTTTTTTTTACTTTTTAACAAATATAGCTAAAATCCATTGGGTGCCAATTAACTTGACCACAAATGCAGTTTTTTTCTAAACAAAACAAGCTGCTGCACCAGTAAAATGAGCAAATGCTTTGGAATACAAATTTCCTGCAACCACATTAGCTACCATCTAACATATATGAGACAAAGCTTTAATAAGATGATGTATTCACTGCTTTCTGAAAAGATTTTCCTTACTATTTACTATACAGCAAAGAACTGTGGGAAGCAGTGTTTAATGCTGACAAAGCACACCACCCGATGCTTTTAAAAAAAAAAAACCCCATCCCACACATAGATGCGTTAATTTTGTGGCTCTGATAGCTACTGCTTTGCAGGTATCAATGGGTTGAGGATAAGGAACAACAATTCCAGAGGAGGGAAGCTGAGAGCTTTATATTTCACTTCTTTCCATTTCACTTTATTTAAACCTGCTCACTGAGTGGATTTAACCATAACCATATTTCAGACCAGAAAAAATGGTGCTAGGTTTAAAGTAAGATTATATATTCTCATTTTCCAAAAAGAGCAAATTATAAAAACTGTGAGAATGAAGGTAGTTCCCAAGGTCTCTCTCGCAAAAGGTGTCATTCAAGTTAGAGAGTACAACAAAAAGCACACAAAAGACCTAGAACAAAAAGCCAAAGGTATGTGCTGGCATGGGTGGTGGTGGTGGTGTAAGGTTGCAGAAGGACAAAGAAAAGCTGTAAATAACGTATTCCATCACCACACCTCCTGCTGCCTCTCATACTCCTCTTGGTCATATTCCTCCTCCTCATCATGCTGTGTCTGTAGTGCAGCGACATCAAAATCCAAGGACATGATGATGGAACCAGAAGGTTGTCACTCAGTCTGCAACGATTAAAGTTTTGAGAAAGTTAACAGCCCATCTATTTCAGGTTAAACTTTTTGTCAGATGTTCTAGTTACACAAAAATCCATATAATAGATACTCAGAAGGCAGCTGGTACTGTGGTAAGCAGTGCTGCCGCCTTGCACTCAAGGAACCAACATTCACATTCATTCAGATTTAGTACTCTTTATTAACACTTGACCTGTAAAAAGTACTCACCCATATACAGTACTGTGCAAAAGTCTTAGGCATGCAATTTCAATGTCTGTTGAGAAGTACAGGTAGAGTCTTATCTGCCATCAGGGAGGTTTCTGATTGGTGCCAAATTCATTCTGCAGCCTGAGAATGACCTCAAACACCCAAACTTCAGCAAAAAGAAGGAATCCTGCAACAGATGGTTTGGTCCCCACAGAGCCCTGATCTCAACATGATCAAGTCAGTCTGGGAGTACATGCAGAGACAGTCAAAGTCTGCAGAAGAACTGTGGCCAGTTCCTCAAAATGTTTGGAAGAACCTACCAACCTCTACCTTACATTGCATGCAAGTTTGCATAAGAGAATTGATGCTATTTTAAAGGCAAAGGGTGGTCACACCAAATATTGATTGGATTGAGGTTTTTTTTGTCTACTGCACTTTTTAGAAGGTTTATTGATTAATAAGTATTCATGGCATTATTTTTGGAACCATCCTCCAACTTTATAGCATTTTTCCCCACAGGTGCCTAAGACTTTTGCACAGTACTGTAAATGATAAAATAATTGTCAGTTGCTTTGTAGAAAAGCATTAACTAAATAAATGAATAATTAATAGTAAGTTACAGGACTTGTAACCTGATGTTTGTAAGGGGCCATTTCCAAAACAGCTGCTGCTGCAGCAGCAGCATCTCTGATGACATTACCTGAACTGATTTATAATCCTTTAAAAAAAAAAAATCGATTTACAGGTAGATTTGAATCCAAGGATGGCCAGACAGAAACAAGTGTTTCCTGAATTAATGAATAGAGACAGAAGTACACAATCACTGGGCAACTCCAACAGAGCAACACATCACCACAATACACCCATCTCCAAGACAACAGCAGTCCCCACAGTACAACTGGTGCTAACAGTAATCTTATCCTGAGTTAGACCTCTGTGACTCATTGAGATATGAGATATTTTATTAATGTAGAACGCTTTGGAGGTTTTAAGGGTCCTGGGACAGCTATCATTGTACATGTTGTGGTTTTGGACAATTCGCTGTTCCCATTTACACTGAATTTCTTGTGATGCTTTCACACTTCCTGCTTACCTAAAACTGATCTTGAAAATCAAAATAAAGACAAAACAACGATTAAAATAATTAATATAACTGATAAACTGTAACAAGACTGACCTTTTCTTCAAGAGAAAGGATAAATGACGCATTTAAACGTCAAACATGTCAGGAAAGATATTAGCCAGGAGAATAACGGCGTAAATGTTTTAAAAGTAAAATTCGCTTAAATAATAGACCACTCGCGCAGCAATAGAAGATTAAAACTAGGGGGAAATAGAGTGTACTGAATTTTAGAGTACCTGATCAATTAATTAAATATTAAAAATAAAAATTCCTCACCAGGCCGTGCACGAATAGCATTCTCCACTCCTGTTCTTCCCAGCAGCTGACTTGCTTTACTTTTACCGATTACTCCGAGTAAAAATTAATAAAATTAGTTTATGGCATCATCCAGTAAGAAAATATGGAAGCTACAGTCATACAAGTCAAAAAGAAAGAAGAGAACATATCGGTCCGTATTCTGAAATGTGGTTGTTTTGAAAGATGGCGCTCTGCACAGCGGGAACGACGCTAATCGTGGATTGGTGGGTTATATTAAAAGGCGGGACAGTGACTTGTATCGTTTTCTGAATGGCTACGAGGAGACTTCGCTCCGTGATTGGTGGACTACATTACAAGGCGTCGTCATCGCGAGGGAGAACGGAAGTAAACCGAAGTGTGCGGAAATAAGTTGAATGAATGGTTGTTAAGGTACTTCAGTGTGTGACTGGTAGGTAATTTTAAAAGACGTGACCAACACGACAGAGAATGGCTACGAGAAAAAGAAAATATGTAATCCTATTTAATGGCTTGGAGTGGTTCTACACAGTGACTGGAGCATTGTACAGTGATATCCTGGACTAATGCCGTACCCTCCTGTGTGATATTCTGGTCTCTGGAGTCAAGCCTCCAGCTTGTCCAGAAGTCTGCAGCATAAGTTGTTTGACTTGCCGAAGTGTTCCCATGTGTCTCCCATCATCATCATGCTGACCATGTTAAGTTCAAAACTGTCTACAACTTCTCTGCAATCCAGTACCTAGAGCACATTATCACTTCCTATACTCTGGCAAGACACTTTCTCTCCTTTACCTTTGGCCACCTGGTGGTCCCACTCATGATATATACAATATTTAAGTTATGTTGTAATTTTGGCTCCGAGTTGTGGAATGATCTCCCTCTTTCCTTCAGAACTGTGGAATCCCTCTCATCATTCAAGGAGGGTTTCAAAACATCACTTGGACTGTCTTCTTACGCAAAGTCTCCATGACTTTTCACACCATCTGTCAACCTCATGTTTGTGTTTACAATCAGTCTCAATTCTATAGCTGGCTATCTATGTAATATGTAACAGGAAATAATGGGGTGCCAGACAAACTAAACAGTGCATCAACATTCAAATGTCTATTTTAAGCTCTTTTGCCTGTTATGAAATATAATTTGTTTACTCTGTGGAGGGGGAAAAAGTATGCTAAATGAGGAAATGTAGCATAAAAAGTACATGAAGTTAAACTTTTCAAAAATGCAGTTTCTTTTTCATACTTTAATTAAAAGTCCCTCAAACATACATTTGACAGATTACACCCAGATTATTTAACCATAATGAAATGATTCACACAATCTTCATCCAAAGAGTTTTTACTTCAAACAGCCTTTTTCAATATCAATATTGTCAAATTAGTAAATCTAGTAATTTATGGTATGAAAACTTTCTTTCCTTACAAAAATATTTTGAAATATAATCAAATATTTCCATTTAAAAATCTCATATTATGCCCATAATATGCATATATTTGAATTCATTTCAGTAATTCAAAATGTTTTTAAATCTATTTTATTTTGATTGCTGAGGAATATTTACTTTTATGCTCATGATTTTATGTTTCAAAACAAATTATTTTGTAAGGTATTACTACACAGTTTCAAAATAATTGTAATATAAAGACAAGCAATATGCTTAAAAGGAGTACTTCATAAAACTAGATTTCACATTAGGAGTGTGCTTATATTTACATAGTGCAAATGATGCCATTGCTTTAGTAAATGGATACAGACTTCAAAATATAATACCATGAATAAAATTTATATAGACAGTACCGGTCACATGAAAAAGGAGACCTTCATTTACATCAAACAGCTAAATCTTAAGGCTCTATATAAAACAGTTTAATTATATCTGAAGTAACATTGTGTTCCCACTGCCTACAAGGTTACTTTTCACTATTACCCTAAACTCTCCGTCTTTTTTTTTTTTTTTTTTTTTAAGAAAAAAGGTATACAAATACTGTGCAATTTAAATCTCTACTGAAGGAAAACATATGATTTAAAAGATTAATGTTCTTTGTTCTTTTGTAAAGTTTCAATTACACTAAAATCCAACTGGAACAACATAACCAAAAATGATATTCCATAGAGCTCCTACCTTGTTTTAGGGTATGCAAGTGTACATTTTCTGTATCTCTCATATGTCAGAAAAGATCTTGTAATTGCTGTTCGCTTATTGTAGAGTTTCCCAATTTACAATATAAATATGACAAGATGTCACAAAGTGTTAAATCTACATTATTTGCAAAGTTTTTTCATCTTAATTGGTACTCTAAAATCTTAATTGTTTTTACAGAGTAACACACTAAAGTTTAATAAATACTACTTACTTCAACAACTGAGATCAACAAGAAACCCAAAATGAGTCCAATAATTCGATTTTCACGTTTAAGTTAAGAACATAAGACCAGCACTAAAACACTGAATTAACCTGCACTTCAAGTATGTTTCTTAGAATCTAAAAATCAGAAGCTTAAATCAACATTTTTTCCTTTTCAATAAATCAAGTGTTTAAGTACACAATTTAACAGATTATCTGACTAAAAACTACAGTTTTGAACCAAATTATTTTCAGGTGCGGCAGATCACCACATTTATGTACAGTATGTTAATGCTAAGACCTGCTTTGACTACTGTAAACTTAAAAAATATTACACTATTGGGCATATAGCCAGAAAACCATTATGGATAACAGTGGATGATTGTTTAATATCATATTACTCTCTAAACATCCACTGCAGATTACATTAAAAAATATAGTAATGAGTATCAATGTATTTAAAATGTATAATATTTCTGTCATGTTAGTGGAGTTCAAGCTCAAATATAAATATACCATAAAACAGTATCGTTTTAATTTACTTAGTTAAGTAAACCTTTTTGAACTGAACTACTTTAAATGATTTCACTGGTAAAACCAGTTTTATAAAATGAGATTATTAAATGTTATTACCTGTGATTGATCATTTTGCTATGTGGCTAGCTTTAATCTACTCATCTTTTCAGAAATAACAGAACACACAGGAAGAGGGTTTGCTGCCAAAAAGTGACACAAAGCTGACTGTGGCTGCTTGCCTTAGTTTTAAGTTCACACATGCAGGCACCACGTGTCACTTGAGACATGGTCTGAATATTCTCCTGGGGCTCTACTTCTGAACACAAGAGTCCAAAGGGAGAAGCTGGGTGTACAGAGACAGCAATTGCAAATAACTGACACAGTAGAACAACAGCTTTTCCAAAGTGAGGCCTTCCATTCAGACCCATTGGCGGTCTAATGGTTTCTTACAACTGTGCGCTCCTGGGGGAACAGCGATGTAACATATATGGTGTTGCTTTAGAACAGTTTGGAGGAAAAAAAACCTTACAAAAAAACTGCAGAAGTTTCTTGTTCCTTGTTTCTGGTTGCAAAAAAAACTTTTATGGTAAAAAGATGACAGAAACAGTGGATTGTTGACTTCTGTACGTGCTGTATGTGTTCCTCTGTATTGTTAGAGGTGTTGAAGGACTGGCTTCGGGAGAATTCCTGAGAAAAGACATAACTATGTGGTTGAAGTCAGACTGACCCAAAGTTTCTCAGCGTCAGAGAGCCAGAGGGGTTAGAAAGGCTGTGAGAAGAACAAGAGAATGGTCCATCAGGGACAGGTACTCTCTGACGGGTGTTGATTCTTGGTTGCACTGGGGTCTGTCAGCTCAGCAGAGTCCAGTTCTTCCTCCTCACTGGGCCTACCCTCTTCTTCCTCCTCTATATGGTCCTCCTCACTGCTTTCCTGGCTATCGTGCAGCTGCAGGTTCTCCAGGGTTTCAGAGACCCAGGACTCGATCCTGCTGTTAAGGGGCGGCACTTCAATTGAGACAGGCTCGGAGGCGTACTCATCCTCCTCTTGCTCTTCATCCTCATACTCCTCGTTACCCTCCTCCAGCATGCCAGGCACCAGTGTACTAGCGGTACTGGTGATTGAGGAGCTACGTGGGTCCCGGCTGCTGCCGTCCAGGGAGCCCGTCTCTGTACTGTGCTGGGACCGCTGGGATGCCCATTCCAGCAAGTCATCTGGCCGGCCCTCCTCTCTCCCGGGCTGGCCGGATGTGGAAGGTGCAGAGGTGATGGAGGAAAGGCCCACCGTGTCTTTGTTTGTTCCACTTGCTCGGGGAGACTTACTGCATAGATCTTTCTCACAATCGGTCTCAGTAGGCTCGATCTTCTCAGAGGTCTCCACCATGCTCCTCCAGTTAGTCTCTGTAACAAAAAGACATAAAATGAGTGACCTATGGGTGCAACCCATTCAGTAAAATTTTAAAATAAGCCTTAAGAATTATGAGTGTTTTATTAGCATTGAAAACTTGACAAAAAAAAACTTTTAGTTAGGGTGATGTGAAGATTTTGAGTTACTGTATTACTATCAAACTGGTCCAGGACTTGTATCCATAGAGATGGGCTCAAAAGGAGAAAGATAATACACCAAAAAATGTAAATTCTCTAATGTGAATGATGGTGAAGGACAGTAATGGTGTCACACTGAACTTACCATACTCCTGCTCATTGACTTCAGAGATGGGCTCAGAGATGACACTGCAGAAGGAGATGGCGCTGGCAGCCGAAGGGTTTCGGGAGTGGCCCATATGGTGGGGTACCTTCCTCACGCTCTTTAGGGCTTCCTCAGCTTGCTCCTGCTCCAGCGTAGACACCATGTCCCTGTAGGCCTCACGGGCCTCCTCTGTCAGTGACATGAGCCTGTGGAACAGGTTCTGGGGAAGGGATTAGAAAGAAATAGTCAACAGTGTTAGTCCATAAAGGATTGTAGTTTTGAATACAATTAAGTGATTTTTTGTTACAGTTCAGGACTATAAACTACAAGTTTTCAGTGAAATAAAAGATATCTGCACAAAGATAAACTACAGTATATGGTGGTTATTCATAACAGTCCTCACAGCTACATTTCATTACCCAGGTTACACTAATTTATTATGCTCCAAGCCAGCTCATGCAGTGCTTTCCTACTGTTATACATGGTGTGAACATCAGGAGTTTCTCTTAGCATGTTGTATTCCCTATACTATATGTAAAAATTGATAGTACCCGATAAGTACTCCAGCATGCAAACAAGGAGAGTACCAGCATTTTTTTACCCACTTCTAAGTACTGGTAATAATTATCATGCTACTCAGTCACTGCTTCAGTCACTACTGATGAACTACAAAAACTAATAGGTCTGTAAGAAACTTTTGTATTTTCTTCTTGTTTGCAGCTTTTTTCTTTAAAAAAAATAACTTCATACCTGTAGCTTTTTAAAAACTATATACAAGCAGGCAGATGTTGAATTTGTTTTAAAAAAACAATTGATAAATGCAAAATCTGCACCACAGTATGCAATGCATTGGCAGGTTTATTGGAAACAGCACAAAAGTTCAGGACCTACTGTCAATGAATGTGTACCCCTTCTAAGTGCAATGGATGCTCTGCAATGCTGCTATGAGTCTCAGATTAAAACGTTTAATCAGAGGCTTGGTGGACAGTAGATTCCCACTACCTCAGCTCCAGAGAAGTTGAAGATGCCAACAACACTGACAGGAACCAGCTTGTTGACACAACGGCCAAGTGCTTTGCGTCCCAACGCAAATACAAAGGGAATCTCCTGCTCCCTGGCCATGGCAATGACATTGTAGAGTGCCTCGTCCAGACCGCCTGTTCAACAAGAGGAGTCACTGGTTAGTTCAGCAACTATGATCAGACATGCATGGCTAGCATGCTACATAATCCCAGCTGAGATTAAATGCTACCACCAACAGTCTGAGGTGTAAATTCTGCCCTTATGTGGCAGTTCAAGATTACATTTTACTAAAATAAATAACATAAAGCTCAGATGAAACTGGCACTACTATGACTTAAAAAAGTAAAAATAATAAAACTACCCACCATACACACACTATACATTAGTGGGCTACCCTACAATAAATCCAGGCCAAACCTACAACCAGATGTGGTCTCACCTTTGGACTGGATCTTCTCACAGTTTGGCGAGATGATGACGCACTTGATCTTGTGGAGCTTCATGTGCTTTGTGACCTCACGCAGACCCATGACCAGGCGCCGCTTGGCCTTGGCCTTTGTGGGGTCCCTCTGGTAGACACGTTCCTGGAAGCGCACTAGCTCCTGCAGCAGCAGAGTCACACTCTCATCGATCTCCTTGTTCAGCACCTGGTTGCAATATCTGCATATACATAGAGAGCGAAAAACAGAATGGTACACGAGCTGCATCTCTTATTTATGTAGCAGGTTTAACAGTTAACACAATTTGATGACACTGTATTTCCTATCATTGAATTACAGTAATGAAAATATCCATAAGGAATAAATAGGTAAACTGAACCTGTCTTGGTTGAAATACGTCAACAGAAATGTCAAATTCCACAGGAAGCAAAAGCCAAAGAGGAGCATTCCGAGCTCTGGGCCTAGATCAGAGGACCACTTACTCTCTGAACCTACGACTGTGGATTTTGGTAATGGTGGAAGTGGCCAGTGGACTCCCAATCCCTGAGCTGGCTGGTGATCCCTGGGACACAGGTGTGATGCTGTATGGAGAGTTCTGGCTGGCCGGGGACAGTGAGGTGTCACTAGGAACACTCAGACCATTTTCTGGGAAAAAAAGATAATCTTTTATAAGACCATAAGTGTTATGAAGCAGTGCAGACACAGACATTTGTTCTGAGGAAGTTCTACATTAGGGGTGAGCAGTTCCTCTATTCTATGATCACAGGACACAGTGAATCCCATTTCTTGTTTAGTGGACTATCTTTGCACCACATGCAATTTAGCTGGATCTTTTCAGACTTGCCATATTGCACCTGTAAAAAAGAACAGATGGCACCAACAGTTGATTCAGCAGAAGAGAAAGTCGAGAAATACTGTGAATAAGAAGTAAACCCACCCTCCTGGGACATGCCGTCTGGGGCCAGGTCATCAGTAAAGGATAGCTCGCCATCTTCTTGTTCCTCTGCTCCTGCCACAGCTGGGTCCAATGAGAGCTTTCCTTTCTTCACCTCCCTCTCTTTCAGGATGACCTGGGCACACAAGTCTGGAACATGGGACCGATGCAGGACCACATCCTCACAACTTTCCTGTTTTCTTGACATATTCCACCAAACTCTTTCTCTCAGCTTTCATTTCATTACAATTTATTTATTCAAATGCCCTGTATCACTCGACTTTACGCCTGTATCTGAAGTTAGTTACATTGCTCTGTAACCCAAAATACTAGCTAAAGTAATTAGGTTTAATTACATTTAAAATCACACCTCCGTGTTGAATGAGAGACAAAGTGCTGCAGTTTCTCCTTCCAAAGAACCAAATAGAAATAAAAGTTTAAATGACCAATTACCATGTCTAAAAAAGATAACTTATGGTACTGTCAAGCATGAGTGCATATATTTGCACTACAGTAAATCCCTTCTTTATTGAGTGTGCTCTATGGTTGTGGTTCTGCATCACCGTGGCCCATGGTTGCCCACCTTCTTGAGTGCCGTTGGCCTCTTTGCTTTGGGCACCTCCCGCTCCTTGCCTCTTTTCACCCTGGGTGCACTGGAGTCGAGGATGTTGTGGGGTGTGTTGAATACCTGGCTCTTGAGCAATGATAGCCTGCTGCCCGAGTTCTTACTATGAAATGAGGCAGTTGTGCCTACTGGAAGGAAGACAACCGTGAACATAATGACCTTTAAATTGTTTCATAACCAGTAAGTTGTTCATTAACTAAGCAGATATGCATCTTACAAGATAAGTATCTTGCATAACACAACTGATTTTGGCAGTCAGACACAAAAACACTGACAGCTCATAAATGGTACATTTTACTTCTCTGTTGACCTCCATGTCCATTTAACACAGAAATATAAAAATTATACTGGTTTCTGTCTGTCAACAGTATGCTAAAGCCTAATGCCCCACCAGTTATACAATCTGTGGTTCAGCCTCCCCTCATATTCAAGCATTATAAAAACATAACTCCACCCAGACTCAAAGTCTATTTTTAGCTTCCTGGAATAATAGGAAACAGGAAAAAGAAAGAAACAAACAGTAAGTCTGAAACAAGACACAAGAATAAAAAACATGAAATGAACTGTTGTGGAGGAGGTTCGTAAGGAGCACAGCCAAAAGTCAGGGATGCACAGCAAAAAGTGGGTATAGTGGTCAAGAGCTGAAGCAGACATTGGCTCGGTGCAAGACAGCTGAGACACAGTGTTGACAGCTTAGCTAAGGAGGAAAAGCCAAAGGCAGCATTGTTCGGGTGTTACAGGAAATGTACACTTTGAGCAAGACAGTGTGGACAGTGGAGGAGGTGTTTGAACAACACTGGGTGCACTAAATCAGAGAACCTGTGTAGGACAGGGGCTTGGTATTAGTTAGCTGACGGGCCTTCATGGCCTGCTGCTGCTTCTCCAGAGCTGCAAGCATGTCCCCCAGATCCAACTGTACTGGTGTCTTGCTCTTCTTTCCTGCTGCTTTGGACAGTGCCTCCTGTGAATGACAGATAGCCTATACTCAGTCCCACATCTATATACATCACTAGTGAAAACATACATCCAGGGGTATATTTAATGGTTTGGGGGCAATGGGCCTCTTATAAATTCCAGTTCTCACCCTCTTCTATACTTATTAGTCTGAACAATCAGGCCTAGTGGCAAAAATTTCTTTTCAACAGTTCCTGAACTGTTTATGTAGAAGAGCTGCTGCACAGGTCCAGACTTTGTCTTGCATGTATGCTAATCTGTGATAATTCTGTACAATTGACTAACAGCACACTAGTGTGTAAAATATAGTGTGCCCAAAATGTACACCATTACACTACAGGTTTGCTACATTGTTAGAACTGTTGTTGTAATAACATAGAATAGTCCATTACGGCTTGGACTGAAGGTGAGCACCCGCTCACATTCACAGTAGGCTACTAAAACTAATAGCTATAACAGCAACTTTGGCATGTTTGATATAAATTTAAATGAAAATCAGTGCATATGTAAATGAAATTTTTCTTCATGGCCTTGGATTTTTTGGGGCCCTGGGTGCTTCCCTGCCTTTACCTAAGTCCAGCCCTGGATAGATCTAAACACTAACAAACACACAGATACACACAGTCAACCAGTGAGTGCAACACAGGGCATCAGTGCCTCTGCTGCAGCCCATGGCTGAGCCCACTAACCAGGGTGCCACACACATCCAGGGCTGCAAAGTGCCATCATTCTCACCTGCAGCTTCTTTTGCTCCAAGCTGATCTCAGAGTACTCCTGTGCTGTGGCCAGTGCAGCTGCTAAAGCCTTCTTCCTCTGGCTCTTGGCTCGCTTGGGCACAGATGTGGTGATCGGGATGGGTGTGTGCACGATGCTGATGGGGGAGCTCTCTGGTACACCATCCAGCTGCTTGTGGGACAGGAGAGGGCAGTGCTGAGGGGGGAGACTCATGTCTGACTCACTCAATTCCACTCTACTTAGTTATATACAAAAGCAAGGATTCTGTCCCTCTTGTTATGAAACTCTCCCTGTTCCACACATACACGCTATTCTTCTCACCAGGCTACTGGGGAGTCTGGGTTGGGCCGGCTCAGCAGTATTGCGCAAAGTGGCTCCTCCTCCAGGTACTAACTGAGGAAATTCATCTTCATCCTAAGTGGAGACAGATCAAAGTGCTGTATGAAAAAAATAACCCCAATTTGATTCTGATGTTTTTTGTGTACCCAGTAATTTTTTACTTTTGTGTCCACCAGTAAAGTGTTTTACTCTTTCCTCTCACCTCAAAGTAGAGGGAATCTGAGGGATGCTTTGCCCCTGCCTGCAGGGGACCGGTCTGCATTGCCCCATCCTGCAGCCTCTTCTGTGGACTATACTCCCTGTCACCAGTGCTGCAGCTATGACCTGCGTTGCTCACCTGGAATGCACCAAAGATATATTAATATTCAAAACATCTTGTCTTCTGAGTGCAACTGTGCTTTTGGCTGTGTAGAATGAACTTATCCTGCCCTGCAAACCAAGGTTTACCTGAGTGTAGATTCCCTGTTCATATGGACCTTTCCCTCCTCTGGGGAAAGTACTGTTCCTGTCACCCCAGGACTTGGGGGCTGCCTGAGAGGCCATCGTGACCCAACTACCTGCTGCAGAAAACCAAACATGTAACATTCACGTCAAACACTGACAAACAAAAGAGATACTGAACACACATTTCACCAAAACAAACAAAAACCTTACCTGTCGTGACACCAGTGTCAACTCCCTATAAAACAAACACAAAACATTAATGATATATTCACAAGTGCCAACAAGCATAGCAATTCCTAAACACTGTTACACTGTTTTATAGCCTATTCTATTATAAACTATAAAATACATTCTATTTTTTGAATACAGGAATTCCTCGGTATCAAAATCTAATTTGTCCCCGAAAACATGTCGAATACTAAGTCCCTAGTTCCCATTCTTTTAAACATAGGAAAAAAAATAATGTGCTCCCAGCACATCGGAAAACACTTGCACAGCTATCAAACCATGATTTCAGCCTCATAAAACACTGTACACACCAATTACCTAATTAGAAAAAACTTAATGTAGTCATTGATTTGCATGTTTATAACACGTGGTACAGCATGTACAGTACAGGTCATTGCACATGTTAGTGCCCCCCCATGTCACTGGATTACACATGGGAGATAAGAGGGTGCATGCACTGGGTTTGCAGTGGGAGCTCAGTGACATGACAGGTTGAATAAAGGGAGTAAAGACATGTGTCAAAGTAACCGGTCATGCCCCCCTCTTTGTTTGACACAACGTCAGGTATTTAATTTTTAATTTAATACATTTATTTTTAAAATGAAATGCACAATTAATGTGGTGCCGCAGCATATTCAGACAAAGCAAAATAGGCGGAAACAGCTGGTAACACCCATTCACAAATGCATCTGGGTTGAGATAAATTTCTAACAGTACAAAATCAGGTTTATTACAATACATACAGTATTATTTTATTACAGTGCACTGTACATTTATTGGTAGATTTTTTTTTAGTAAATTTTGATTTTCATTTGCATTTAGATTTTTTTAAATTATGGATAAGCTTGGAATAAAAACTCGTTATAGCAAAGGTTTCCATTCAGATACTGATATATGGGTATTAATTTTCAAGAACCATTAGACACAAAATTCAGAGTTAGGATCCTGAGGAATTGCTGTACAGTATTTTCCAGACTGCAAGTTGTGTTCTCACCCCCCCCACATCATGGCAACAACAAAAAACTATGCGCAGAAAATAAATTAACTGCAAATACATACATGAAAATTATTTTTGAATAAAGCTGCTTTCTGATCTGAGTGTGTGTGGCAAAATCCATTTTTCATCACTCCATAAGGAGTGGTTATGAATAGAAATGCATGCATAACATGGCATTCCCACTGTGCTCCTACCACTAAAATACCTTTTACGTGTGATTTATACTTCAGTGAGACTTATTGGTTAATTTTTTGGTGAAATATGTGCATTTTGGGGTATGTGACTCATATTCTATAGCAACTTATAGTCTGAAAAATACAATATGTCAAAAGTAATTAAAAAAATATTGTGTATCACTGAACAGTGAAAGGACACACCAGAGCAGCATTTTGGGCAGCAACAGCAGCTTGGTGGTGCTTGGGGCTGCAGTAGCCACTGTCACTATCAATATCTGCCTCACTGGTGATGTTTTCACCAGATGCTTCTACTGCTTGGTTGGGCAGTCTCTTTCTTCGTAGGCGGTTCTTCCACTGCAGCGGGCTGCCCCTCTCTCCTGGGGAATCTGTGAAAATCCTAATTAAACCTCTTTTACAAGGGACATCTCCTAAAATTTGAATTTGAAACCTTTCTAATCACAGCTTAAATGTGGGCAACAGTTAAGAGCTTTTCTAAAAGCTCTTTTGAATCCCAAAAGGATCACTCAGAAAGACATGTACAGTGCAAATGAATAAACTTACTATCAGATAGAACTAGGAATGGAGACTTTGGGTTTACTGAGGTACAGTGGTGAGGAATGTTGTGCACCTGTTTGCTGAGCTGCGTCCACCAGAAGAACTGTTCTGGACCGCCCATCTGGCCTGGAGGTGACCACCTCCTTTTGGACTACCATACTCCTGGATAGAGGTCTCTTGGACCTTGGTGGTTGGAAAGTTTGTTGTTGCTGCTGGTGTTGTCAGTGATGAAACAAGACCAGAATCATTGTAAACTTTAGCACTGAAACTTGTTATCAGCATCACACCAGTCTATTCCAGAAACATAAAGCATCATGTGGCATACACACTGGATGGGGAACCAGTCCCTTGTAATGCTATCACAGACTCTCATTAAGGGTAATTCACCTGAAATGCAGGTCTTTGAACTGTAAGAGGAAAACTAGAGCTCCCAGAGGAAACAAGAAGACACAAAACACATGCAACCTTCACACAGATTGAGCTGAATTCAAACCTACACCCAAACAGCCCAGGAGCTATGAAGCACCAGCACTATCTGCTGTACCATCATGCTGCACTACCACATTCCTGTAAACAGTAACTTGACAACTGCTGATGACGTTTACTCTTCTTTTAATTTAACAACATGTGCCAAATGCTGGACTGTAAAGGCTTAAAAGGCAGCCCTGGAATTCTAAACACTGTACTACACATGCCTGGAGCAAAATACCTTTAAAGTAATAGACACCTACAATATAAATAGAGCAGCTGGGGATTTACAAAGCTGTTCATTATTTATAACGTCTGTGAGGCTTGTCACAACTGAAACACAAGGACCAACTTTAAATTCAAGTAAGACTTGGACTCTGAAAATCAAGGACTCAATTTACACTTTAAATTCAAGGAATAACGGGGCTCACCTTGGGTTGTGCAGCTGCCCGGAAAGCACCTTTTGCTCTCTGACTGGCTGCGGCAAACACATGTCCTGGTGCCAAGGGGACATCTCCACAGTCAGTTATCACTGTGCTGAGGGCTCCCGTCTGGACAGCAGTGCCATAGCCAGAGGGGAAGGGTGGATAGAAGCCCACCATGGGTGGGCAGGAGGCAGGGACAATCTGGTAGTAGGCATAGTCACTGGACATAGAGGGCAGGGGCCCAGACAGGATGGGGTAGGCAACATAGGGACTGGTAGTGGCAGGACTGGCCTGTGGCCATCTGCTGTCACCATTATACAGTGGGAGTTGCCTGCCGAAGACATGCAGATGGATATGTTTTAATGTGCACACTTTCAATTTCAGTTGTTATTCATTTTTATGGTGTGCTCTTCACACCGAAGGCACACTGAAATCAAAATGAAGTTCCATGAAATGGTACAATACAGACAGGAACAGTAAAACACAGATTCACCTTTTCTAAGGTAACAGATATAGTTAACTATCGTATAAGGCACTTGGCAACTGAGGAAAGGAAAATTCACAGCTGTGAAAAAAGAAAGACAACCTCTTGGGTTTCAAGTACCAATGGGTGCCCACCTCTCTGGGATATTTTAATGAGGTCACAGGGTATCTGTGTGCATATGTCCAACGTAAAAGATCAGCTGGTCTGTCAAGGACGAACTACAATCTGAGGACATTAGCAACATTATACAGGCCCGTGGCTGCTGACCCATTTGCCAGTGTTAGGCACATGTTGACCACATCGCACATATACACCTAACTACAGGCACATATGGCTGCAGGCATCTCCCTTTCACATACAAAACAGACACACTAGTACCAAATTTCAATGTAACTCTCCACAGTGGATCAGCCAGCAGCTTACTCCTTTGCCATGTCTCTTCCTATTAGTGGCAGAGGGTGTAACATACTTTACATTGTTGACAGTGAACAGAGAAGTCTGAACAAAACAAGTAGTATAAATATCACAAAAACTCTGTTTTACCTGGCAACAAAATGGTACGAACATGTTGGACATTTCTACAACAAAACTGTGTTCCAGAGGGCTTTCTCTCCAATGGAGAAGCTGGAGTCAGCTGTGGGTTTTTGGGACACTGAGCCTCAACTAGGGTACATTACAAGCTCACTGTGACTCTCCAATCCAACTGACTATCCTCTGCCCATACTACATACCATTCACTAGGCCATTTGTTCAAAAGAAATGCCAGAGGCCTTACCTGTTGGGCTGGTTCTCCTGGACAAAGGGATAGCAGGTGATGAGATAGCTGGGAATGGGAGTCGGCTCCATGGTACCTCCGATGCTGCCCCCTCCAGCCTCCCCAGATAGGTTCATGACCACCAGGGTGGGGTCCAAGCCCTTCTTCTGTGGAATGAATGGCTCCACTTCAGCTGAGAGCTTCACATCCTGTGTAAACAGAAAGAACCACCAGCAGCTGTTGTTGGATGTGTGTCAAAAAAAGCTTTATTTTATTTACCAAAAAAAATGTAAAAAACACACACACACACAAAACCAGGCCACACTACCCAAAAACATGCTTTACACCAGAAAAGGAGCATCACAATATTTGGAAAAAATATTCAAATAAATTAGTTTCTGCCTTATTCCGCATACTGTACACCGAAACTTCAAGCTTTGTGTGTTGAAAAACATGACCATGGCACAAACACTATATTTAACAAACTATCATAGTAAGCATTAACCTTTGCCTATTTGCCCACTTTCACTTGTCATTTTCATAATAACCGAGATTTATGCAAACCGCTCATAAATTTTCACTTGATATCAGCAAAGGAGTGACTATGAAATGTAATGTAAATGGAAACATAAAACAATAAGCAAGATTGCACAACAGTTCCAGTACAGAAGCGACAAACTGTATTTACATAATTCAGTGCATTTCCACAAACATTCAGGGCTCTGTTCTCTGAGTCAGCACTGGTTAGAGGCTCATGGGAATTTACTACGGGTGCTCACACTGAACAAAGGCTGACATCTCCAGCACTCTGAGCTACATCGGTGATCATAAAATGCCCACATTATTTGGAAATTACTGGGAAGGTAGGAGAAAAAGGGTCTCACCAAATGACCATGCTAATGATAAGCTACTAAAAATATCACCCCTCGGTTTGCGATCAACACACTGCATACCGTGTTCCTAGACAAACCTCAATTAAACTGCCCAACAGGAAACATTCATATACCACTCAAAACAGCATTACAAAATTGTTCTGACAGCTCTCTGCCAGGGACAGGTGAAACTCTCCTGTGATCCCCAGACCCCACACACTAAAGCCACTGCCACCCCAAAGCTTTGGTGACTATCTTCAGAGACTACATGAAAACCCAGACAGAATGCTGACATTTGACACCTCTTAATACTAAAGGAGTCTACAATGTATACTGCTTTAGGTCTACCATACCCGATGAGATCAGTCTGATATATACTTGAAGCTCTGAAATGCTGTTGTTAAAATACAGTTACAAAGTCCACTGTCATTGTGTTTATTCTAAGTCTGCTTTTATTGCACTATTGATATTATTATTCACACAGCAAATGACCCGCCCTGGTGTTTAAAATATAAAATCATATATAGATATTCAAATAAGTATTATGATAATAGCCTAGCCTGCCTAAAAATAAACAAATCCCATGTGGGTAATTACCCTTTTGTCTCAAGGCTGTCTCTCTCGCCCTTTTGAAATGTTGCAACCCAAACCCCCTTCCATATATAATTCTTTTTTAAATGGTAGGATAAAATATGCTATAGTTAAAGAAAAATATTGGCCTTAAAGTGAAAATCCCAAAATGTAAATCAGACAGTGTTTCCGCAATGTCGAAGCACATGGTAAAAGTGTAACCTTTGTTCGTACACAGAATAATGGCGGTAAGGGAAAATTTATTAAAGTTTCTAGCTGCAGAAGTTCACTAAGCATAATCATTCCTACAGTAGGTGCCTGGGGCGAGATCAGCCGATCGGAAGGAATGTGATCAATGCAGTAAAACCAGACAGGCGAGGAGGCATCCTCCTGTTTCTACGTAGTATCTCAGGTTTCACTGAGAGCATCACAATCCTCAGTCACACGTTTTCCTCCTCTGATGGGCATCACTGTCATTATCATTTACCCCCTTTAGGGAGGAAACTGGTTCCAAAAACACCTATAAGCACCACTGAATAAAGACCTGAACACCATTATATTCGTACTTCATGTATTCACATACAAGCCGAAACAACACTTTCAGCAAACTGAGAATTCCGCTGTCTTACCACTGATAATAAAAGACGGCTCCCCGCTATATGACAATAATATGGACTGAGAATGTGCATTTTATATCGATAAAGCGGATGCCATCTTTAGTCGGACAGATTTGAAACATGTAAAATAACGAAAATCGTTCAGGAAAATAACAAATTCACTGGTTTGTAAGACAAAGATATGTCTATTAATGTAGGTTATATGAATTACAAAAAGATGAAATTCCCGATAATGACAGCAACCCGGCGGTCTGAAACATGAGGTGAGACGGAGTCTCTCCGTCTCCATCCAGCAAAAAGGTAGAAAAATGTCTGTCATGCAATGTTTTTGTTTCAAAGTCCACAAATGTTTGTGATTCAAAATGCCCCCCTAAGGCCTATAGAAATAACCCACTCCATAAACATTGTGGCGCGTGTGTGCGTTACATAATCTGTCTGTAAGGAACACTGTACCTGACTGTCCATCGCAACCTGGCGTCCTCTCACACTCACTTCCAACGCACGGCCAGTGCGAGACTGCTGTTTTTTACCATGGTGAACACAGTGATCCCCGTGCAGCCAGCGACTCAGTGCACTCGGACTTGCTGCTCCTACGTAGCGGTTCCACAGACGCGAAGAGAACCCGGAAGTGGGCGTAAAATCAACAGGAACGGAAGCTCGGAGGAGCCGAACAGGACGCCGAGAAAAGCGATTTTCACCGTGGGGAGTCTTCGGGAAAGCAGATATCAGGCTGGTGCCGGCTTTCAGAGAAGGGTTCGCCGGCGCTTTCACTTGGAAATGTGCAAAAAACGAGGTAAACGCCAACTGAACTATGTCAGCACTACCTTCTTCGATTGTTCTCACAATATGGGCTTACCTCAATAGGGGTAAAGACTTCCTTGAAAACAGAAGCTTAAGAAAAATGTAAAGCAATTCTGAAAAATGTTTGAAATGTAATTTTTAACTTTTATTTGCAATTTCGGTCTCAGTCTTTTCCCCCTACTTTTTCTGTTTTCTCATTCCCCCCACCTTCGTGGCTGCTAGACTGCCTACAACGGGAAATTCAGCACTTCCTGAAATTCGGCATAACATCTCGAAAAACTGCAGGATCCTTAAGCCTTGGATAAATCGACCATAAATAAAATGATTAAACATAATGAAACATGTTGGGAAAACTTCTACTTGCACTTGTATTTTTAAATAAATATTTAAAGTGAGTTTTAAATCACTTTGGGGCTCTCCATACTAACAGTTAACAAGCTTTAATATTTCTGATCAGAGGATATCTATCTACAAAGCTCAGTTTCTGTTCTTTATACATGACTGTTTTTTCAAGCCACAGACTTGAAATTTGGCACACTGGTATTTATCCTAAGTGACATTTTTACACAAGTACAGTGGTGCTTGAAAGTTTGTGACCCTTCAGAGCTTTCTATAGTTCTGCATAAATTTGACCTAAAACTACGTCAGATTTTCACACAAATCCTAAAAGCAGATAAAGAGAACCAAATCAAACAAATGAGTCAAAAAAATTAGAAACGGACATTTATTTATTGAGGAAAATGATCCAATAACACACCAGTGAGTGGCAAACGTATGTGAACCTTTGCTTTCAGTATCTGGTGTGACCCCCGTGTGCAGCAATAACTGTTTCTGGTAATTGTTGATTAGTCCTGCACACCGCCTTGGAGGAATTTTACACCATTCCTCCTTACAAAACAGCTTTTTCCACGTTTGTGGAAGTGTATCATGGCACGAACAAAGGAGATTTCTGAGGACCTCAGAAGAAGAGTTGTTAATGCACATCAGGCTGGAAAAGGTTACAAATCCACCTCTAAAGAGTTTGGACTCCACCAATCCACAGTCAGGCAGATTGTGTACAAATGGAGGAAATTCAAGACCGTTATTACCCTCCCCAGGAGTGGTCGACCAAAACAAAGATCACACCAAGAGCAAGGCATATAATAGTCCGCGAGGTCACAAAGGAACCCAAGGTAACCTCTAAACAACTAAAGGCCTTTCTCGCATTAGCTAATGTTAATGTTCATGAGTCCACCATCAGGAGGACACTGAACAACAACTGTGTGCATGACAGGATTGCAAGGAGAAAGCTGCTGCTCTTCAAAAAGAACATTGCTGCCTGTCTGCAGTTTGCTAAAGATCACCTGGACAAGCCAGAAGGCTATTGGAACAATGTTTTGTGAACGGATGAGACCAAAATAGAGCTTTTTGGTCTAAATGAGAAGCGTTTGTTTGGAGAAAAGAAAACACTGCATTCCAGCATAAAAACCTCATACCATGTGAAACATAGTGGTGGTAGTATCATGGTTTGGGCCTGTTTTGCTGCATCTGGGCCAGGACTGCTTGCCATCATTGATGGAACAATGAATTCTGAATTATACCAGCAAATTCTAAAGGAAAACGTCAGGACATCTGTCTGTGAGCTGAATTTCAAGAGAACATGGGTCTCGCAGCAAGACAATGACCCTAAACACACAAGTTGTTCTACCAAAGAATGATTAAAGAAGAACAAAGTTAAAGTTTTGGAATGGCCAAGTCAAAGTCCTGACCTTAATCCAATAGAAATGTTGTGGAAGGACCCGAAGCAAGCAGTTCATGGGAGGAAACCCACCAACATAAAAGAGTTGAAGCTGTTTTGTAAGGAGGAATGGTGTAAAATTCCTCCAAGGCGGTGTGCAGGACTAATCAACAATTACCAGAAACAGTTATTGCTGCACACGGGGGTCACACCAGATACTGAAAGCAAAGGTTCACATACGTTTGCCACTCACAGGTGTGTTATTGGATCATTTTCCTCAATAAATAAATGTCCGTATCTAATTTTTTTGACTCATTTGTTTGATTTGGTTCTCTTTATCTGCTTTTAGGATTTGTGTGAAAATCTGATGTAGTTTTAGGTCAAATTTATGCAGAAATATATAAAGTTCTGAAGGGTTCACAAACTTTCAAGCACCACTGTAGACACACAGTGCTACAGACATTGATAAGTACTTCCAGACAGTGCTCAGCTAATTTGTCAAAGGCTCAAAGGCACACAGGCCACTCACCCCACCCCCCACCCCCCACACACACAAAATGATGCTTGTCTCCAAACAGTTCCAAGGTACTTTGTCTGGATGAGGACAAACAACCCCCTATATACACACGAGGGAAGAGTGGATGGGACAGGAGGTGTACTGGTGGAAGGACTCTAATTGGTGTCAGTGAGTTATACTTGACACACAGCAATGGATACTTCACATATGTAAAGGTAAGAAAGTTTGGTGACAATGTGTTATTGCATTTCACCATTCCCTTTGACTACAACTGGTGTGTCACTCACTACAACAGGCAGTTTTTCATGTGAAACCTGCATTCAAAAAAGATTTTATTAATGAATTCCCACTTGGAGACAACATTAAGAGGTTAAAATTACTAAACCATTAAGTAAAACATGTAAGCTATATATACACACATAGCCTATATATGTGAACAATTTTTTGAAAACCAAGGAGTAATGGTGGAAAAAAACTGAAAATTTAAGGAATACTCAGTTGGTATACTACCGTTTTGTGCATACTGACGTTAAAACATGAAAAGTAACCAGGGATTCCGCAAAGGTGATACTATATGTCCTGAGTGTCAGTAGCCCTCAGACTCCACAGTATAAATTTTTCAGGCAAAATGCTTGCTTGAAAATCTTGTATATCACCACATTTTGACCGAAAACAATGAAAAATAAAGGAATTTTAAGTCAGGTATCACAATGTGACACTACTGGGGTTCTTAGAATGAGTAACCACAGAAGTAGCCAGATGAATGGTAAAGAGCTGTAGATGATGTGGTAAATAAAGCTTTGAATCTTCACAGGTAGTGGAACAAACATGCTTATTTAGAGGGGGAAATTGTTCAAAATTGGTCAATTTCATAGTTATTGTAGAATCAATTTTCCTGTTTTTATCATATGGAGAACACAAATTGTTCTAAAAAACTATCAATGACAAGGTCGTCTTACCAGTTCACTGCCTTGTCCCTTTTTACAGTCAAAAGCCAGATGTAAACAACATACATTCCATTATATTTTGACATCTGGAAATTAAAGCAGTTTGTGTTAAGGAAATGAGGCAGCAACCCACATCTGCTGATTGAAGAAATCACCTGTCTAGAGCTCCGGTTTTATCCATACCAACAGCCAACAGTTGGTATGTGAGTGACAAGTCTTCAAAAATGCATCACTAAACAGGGAAAAGTACTTTAGGCCATGACATGAATCAAATCATGCCAGTTTGCTAACAATGGCCTGATTAAGGGAATTGAGCTGATTTGTCCATTTGTCCAAAGCAGTGTATCGGGCCCCACCCCTTTTCTGGTGATCCAGCTCCAACAGCTGGTTGACTTGGTCAATTCGGCCATGGATTGTACTGGAAAGCAAAATAAGATGAGATTAAGGCCAATATTACAAACCTTAAAAGAAACAAAGTTAAGAATGTAGTTTTAAAAATTTGTTACACAAAGCTGTAAGACAATTTAAGTTCAAGCCAGTTTGCACTTTCTTCTTACTACATCTCACAATTAAGGGTACACAGAAAAATGTACTGCCATCCCCTCCCCCAACAAAACTGGCTATTCTGTACTCTGTAAAGTGAGATGCCAAAAAAAAAACCACAAAGTGAAACTCTGCACAAAGAATGATTATTGTGTTGGTCTGCTCACAGACAATGCTACTTCAAATAAATGCAATAAACACAGTCCTGAAAAAGCAGTACATGCAAGAACAAAAGTAGCAATCAAATATACTCAATGTCCAAGTTCCATTTCCACCAAATCCAGGACAATTTAAAGGTGGTTCTGGAAACTGTCATGTTCTTGATTATAACCAGTGACGACAGCAAAGAAAAGAAGATTAAGTTACAGAAACTTACTTGTCTAATATGCACTGCACGAGCAAACTCTCTACATCTGCCACATCTATGTTCAACTCCTGAAAAATTAAAGAGCACCAGTTTTTTTTTTTTTTTTTTTATAATGTGAGAAGCATTTACAAATGGCTATACTAGGACAATTCAGAAAAAAAAACAAAAAAATACATGTACCTTTGAAATAAAGGGGATGTGTATTCTAGTGTAAGGCTTAATTAATTTGATGAGCACCTGTGTTCTGATATTCCGCAGCAATTCTATTAAAAAACACAAATTATTTTGATAATGTGACAATTTATCACACAATTTGAAATATTAATTTAACAACAACAGGTTCAATACATCAAGTACTTGGTTATAGCATACATAATCCTAGTTAACTGTGCTCACCCTCAATGTGCTCCCTTATAAATGGATCATCCATTATGTTACTGTGATTTGTCTTCAGGATTTTCTCAAACTCTGTGATGTCATTGTTCTGGTAAGCACTACCAAGAAAAATATTTTACACAAAATGACATTTCTCATTGCTGAATTTCATAATCCTTTCATTCTAAGGACAACAGTCTACAATTGGAAACGATTTTAAATGCTTACGGAAAGCTGTGAGCCAATTTTAGACTGAGCATATTTCTATAAAGCAGGAAGTGTCTAAAGAAAGGACAAAGGGGAAATAACACCTTCATTCTCCCTCCAGCAAAGAGCCTCTGGAAGGCAAACATCTGAACTGGATAACAAGTGATCCTATATTAATAAAACAGCAAAACAAAAACGACAAAACATACATACCTTACTAAATTGGTCATAGCAAGAATCTCTGGATCATTCTTATAGGGTTTTGCCTAAAAATAAGACAATGAGTGTGAAAACAGGATATTTTGGTAATAGGAATATTGAATTCATTTTACACAGTTTAATAGCTGTAATTCTGATAAACATTTATTAACCTATCAAAGAAGTTATAAAGAGTTCCATGGGTTACTTGTCAAAAATATTCTATCTTGGTGTAAAAAAATATTTAAAAAAATAAAAACACACACCTCCTGTGAATCAAATGGGTTGATTCCTGATTTCATGAGCATATTGGCCAATACCAGATATTTCAAACAGGTGGTTCTCCGGGGACTTCCTGATTCGTCATAATTTTTGAAGGCCTCAAAGAAATCTGTGTGGGCCTTCTCAAATTCGCCTTCTCTCAAGTGCATTTTACCCCCACACTCTAAAAAAACACAAATTAAAAGGCGGTAGAGTTATTTACACAACGGATCCAGATGATGGAATTAAATAACCAAAGTAAAAACACTATTCAATAAAATATTTTCCTAATGGGTGGGGGGGAAAGTTAATTCCTGCCAGTAACCATGGATTCTAGTCATATTTGCATTACTTCCTCCAATGACAACACAAAAACTACATATGAAAATGCACACCATACTTGTTTTGACTTTTCACAGATAGGTCAATACTACCATCAAATGTTATAAACATGGCAGTTCTAGACTTGGAATAATGTAGAACATAGGTTGCCAGCTCTGGTCCTGACATAATCTGTGTATTTTGATTTTTTTGGCTGAGCTTTTAATTGGCCATTAGACTTTTTTCATGAAGTTTAAACAGAACTGAGTAACACTGGTATGGAATCTAAACTGGATTAATCACTTAACAAGTGAAAAGACAGGAACAAAGTATGCAATCGCTAACAATTAACGTTATATTTCTTAATTTTCCATTAAGAAGAGTAACATCTTTGACTTGGTGGCTAAATGAATTCAGCAACTAAGACTAATTCAAAAAAGCCCCTCAGGTAACACATTTAGTTTTCTTTAAAACAACACAGCACTGTACTCAGTCCACAGCTCAGTGAAACATAATTCATAAAGACACACAAGGATCAGTGTGGATTAAGAACCACTGATGTAGGACATATAAGATACAGGAACATTGTTAAGTGTAACTTATTAAATGAATTAAACAAGGAAACAGTCTATACCTCTAATTACACCCATGATTAGAGGATGAGGAATGGCAGACTTGATGTGCAGGGACTGTTCATACAGGGCTTTCAGCTTCTTGTTGTTTTTCTGTGCTGTGTACATTTGAATCTCCAGTGCATAGATCTCCAGTAGCTGCGTACCTTTCTTCAAGTCATCTTCACCATCATCAGTCTAAATGCAACAAGGGAATTTCACAAATTGTCCACTCACAACAGAAGACACAGTGGAAGTTAAAGCTATGTGCATAGTAAAATAGGTTGCAGAACTGCAGTAGATAAAATACCTTTTACCAAACTGTGCATTAAACCAATGAAACCATGTATCCGACTGTATGCTTCATTAAGATTGTTAATTTTAAAATGTTTAAAAAAATTAATACAAGATAATTTAAATTTAAATAACAGCAACTGAGAGGACAGAATGTACACAGTCATTCTATCAAATGTTTCTTACAGTTGGAAATTTACCCCAGTACAATTTATAGTTATGTTGTGTCACTGACTGTCAAAGAAGTTAAGCATTTCTTTCCAAAATTGCAGTTGATCTTTCCTTACTTGACAAGACTGGTGCAGCTGCCTGAGTATTTTCTGGAGTTTTCCATACTCCTCCCGCTCAAGGTACAACTTGCCAAGCTAATTCAGACAGAAAAATCAGCCTTTTGCACCTTTCATTCCATCAACAACTTCCCCTTGTCAGTATCTCAGAATTACAGCAAAAAGTTGCCACAATCCACATCTTCATGAATATGCAGTTATGAAACTCACCTTTGTGTTTGTTTTAAACCATAGCCTATCATTCTTGGCATCTTTTAATGCCTCCAGTGTAGTTTCATAAAATTCTTGCAGCAGGTCCATCTGTGAACATATCAGAATGTATGTTAATCTCAGTGTATACATAGGGGAGAAATGAAGAGGCATAGAAATCCACATCTCCTTAACAGAAACACACACCAGAACATACAAAATGAGTTAGTATAGCTAAGACTGTAGGGAAAATATAAAATTTGACTTCAACCATTTAAACAGCTTCATAAAAAAAATCTTTCCCACTCTATATTCTCACTATTTCACTTTTCGTGTACAAATTAATGTTTCACACAAAACTGAAAAGTGATCTATTAACGGAAACCAAAGTCCATACCTGTTTTGAGGTGGAGATATAATCAAGAATGGAATTGATGGATTTTTCAGAGTAATTACGGGTAACAGCACTCCGAATGTAGGTGAGCAGCTGCTTGTACCGATTCATCATTTCAGAGAAGTTTGTCTGCAGTGCACACAGATGACAGTGCTGTGCTGAGTACAACAAAAGCATGCTTTAATAACATCAGTACAATGTGTCTACCAGTACACTATGTGTTGAACACTACATTTTAAATGGGGGGAAAAAAAACAGACTTTACCAGCTTGAAGTTTATTTTAATCATCTGTTTCAGGGCTTTGAATCCCCATTCTCCCTTTTCGCCCTCAAGCTCCAACACCTGTTGATAGTCACCAATTTACATTACTGTCTGTAAATGCATCAAAATGAAGTCTCAAACTAAAACTAACTACTTTTTAAAGGCAACATTACAAACATATGAAGAAAATAAACTGTTTCCTGACATAAAGGTATTAATACAGAACCTTCTGGAAGCTGCTGAGTGCTGCCTTTGGGTCATCTTCTTTCAGTGCTTTGGAGTTATAGTACTGGTTCTCCAAGTCAACATTGGGCTCAGAGTTGCTGTCTTCTGAGTATTCCTGCAATGAGAGTTCAAAAAACAGTTAACACTAACCATTCAGTTTGCTGCAGTCTCCTAAAACAAGAATAAATCTATTTTGTGTTTACAAAGTGCAAGAAAACATACATACAGATTGCTTATAAAAAGCAACATATATTGACCAAAATGTAGTAATGATAAATATATGAATACATATTAAATTGGGAAACTGTGGAAAAACTTTTTATTTGCAAACAAATGTGTAGTCACTGCAAATGAATGCTTGCAGATTCTTGAAAAATAGAAGTTGTGAACAAAATGACTTAATTTTTTTGTTAATCCTGAAAATGCATAGAAAGAACATACGAATTTAAACATTAACAATGAAAATGTTCAAAGAAAACCAATTATTAATGTCAATTCTACTGTCCTGTATTTTAGCCGGCATTTTTATTAGCATCCTATTACTCTTCAAGCCAACATTAATATATTTTTAATAATTCAGTACTTGTGTCCTTCCATGTGCAGAAGTCCTGGTCCCCAGATATAAGTTCAAAACAAAATTAAGTGCACACAAAGCACCGACACAAACCAAACGAACAGAGAAAAAACAAAGACCGAACAGTTAACCACCACTGACGAAGCACGGCCAAAATGCGGTACATACGCCAAACACATTTACCCGCAAATCAAGCAAAGATAATTCTTAATCACAGAGATAAACTGCTTCAAACAGACGTTAGAGAGCCCTAAAACTGACTGCATATTGTGAGGTAAACTGTGGAAAACCGTGTTTTCCACCACGTCCACGTACATAAATCGTAAAATGACTAAAACATTTTTTAAATACAGCAAGTGACCCACAGTTTATACACTGAATGACCAAATGTCGTTACGGTTTAATTTGAAAATCATCAGACATAGCTACCAAGTCATAGTCTTCCTCGTCATCGCACATAAAATCATCCTCCATGTCAGACATCTTGATCGTGCAGCTCGCGCCGAAGCATCCCACAATCCACCGTGCAACTCAGTCATTTCTTTTGCGAGCATTTGTTCTTTGGGAACTGGTGTTCGTGGGTGTAAGTTTCCTGTCGGAGAATAATACGCAGAACACAAAGTAGGCAATTCATTTTATTATTAAGCTAAGTTGAATTCACTTTATTCGTGAAATGTGTCATGTCTTGGATTGACTTCGCTAAAATTCTCGTATCTCTAAACATTAAAATGATGTGACTTTCTAGTGTTAGTTCAGGTTTTTAGTTTAGTTTCTGAAGGAAAAGCGGTTAAGAGCCTTCCTTCCTGTTTACCTACAGTTCCGCGGGGGTGTGTGACAGTCAGCTGACTGTGGTTGCAAACATCTTCCTTTTTCTCTGCATTGTCAGTATACTGCATTTATTCAGTTTCATTAGTTATCTGCCTAACGTTTGTTATCCCAACTCACTGAGACGGTGTGTATGAAAACAATGGCAGATCGGCCTCCGAAGCTGCAGGTAAAGCTGAATGAAATTGAAAGGTAAGTTGTGACACTTACCAGCCTTTTGACATATCAAAATTGTGTAGGTTTATAAACTTCACCATTTGCCACATTATCCAGTTTCAATCAATACAACGATAGCGATGCATTTCAATTATGCTACTAGAGTGTTCGTAGTGTTTCATTTTAAGATACCTTTCATTTATTTCCAGATTTCGAAAGTTGAAAGAAGCTCATATAGAAAAGTTCGAAGAACCTCCTCTGTTTTATGCATGTGCACCAGGAAGAGTTAATTTAATAGGTAACCCTGCTTGGAAACATTTATTTCTTATTCACAAACGAATATATTTTCAGCTACAGACTGTGTAAAAACGATCACCTACGCGTGTTTGTTTGTTTGTATGTATGTATGTATGCGGTGCTGCCATGAAAGGGGAGCACATCGACTACTGCGGTTATGCCGTCCTTCCAATGGCAATTGAGCAGAACATCCTTGCAGCCGTTTCCGTCAATGAGACTCAGACCATAGAGCTGGCCAACGTAAATCCGCAGTACAAGTAAGTGCGGCAGTGTGACAGCATTTCCAGAGGTCGTGAACAAATCTGCCCGGCACAGTGAAGGAGATACGTGGCATCGCTCTGACACCAGTAGTAGGAAATTACACCAGGAGGGGGCGCTGTGACACTGTGAAGAGTCGATTAACGTGTGTGTGTGTGTGTGTGTGTGTGTGTGTGTGTGTGTGTGTGTGTGTGTGTGTGTGTGTGTTGCTTTGCAGAGAGTTCACCGTGGCGACCAAGAACCTGTACATCGACAAGACAAACCCGCAGTGGTACTATTATTACCTCTGTGGAGTGAGGGGGGTCCAGGTGAGAGACAGCACCTTATTCTTTCTCTGATGGCTTATAATGTTACGTATTAACGGGAAAGTCTCAGGAGACATTCAAGTGTATTTTATTGTTATTATTATTTTTTTAATTTGTAAATTGTTAATGTTGTTACTATTGATGTTAAAGACAACTGCAATTCCTAATAATAAATTCAGTATAGTAGTAACTCATAAATAAAGTGTCATAAGAGGTAGTCTCTATACCTATAAATCTCAATCTCTTTAATCTTTATGGACAGCTTTGTTTTTCATGCCACAGACTTGAAATTTGGCACACAGGTAATTCTGAACCTAATTCAGGTTTTTGAGCAGTCAAACACACATAGCACTAAACACATTAGTGACATGTGCCTCCAGTCATTTCCTAGCTAATTCCTCAGAATGAGAACAAACTGGTTCACACACAGCTCTACACACATTAGCAAACTGTCCTTCCAGGCAGTTACTAGCTAATTTCTGGGGAGGAAAAATATAGGCTAGTTCAAACATATACACACACTGGTGACTTGGGTTAGCAGGCAGTTCTAAAGTAATTTGTGAGTAGGATGACAAACAGGTAACAGAACAGGCTGAGAGGGAGGAGTGATGGGGCTGTGCTACAGAGACAGAAGAACACCCTTGTCATCATTATCACTACCATGATGCTGATTTTTGACAGGAACCAGTAGCTGTAATATGTGTGCAATTAAAAAAAGTTTTTGTAGTGAAAATGTTAAAATGAATTAGAAATTGTACATCTCTCTCTCAAACAGACAGACAGACACACACACACACACACACACACACACATCCACACACACAGCATTGCACACATTCATGATATAAGGGTTATAAAATCTGGTGTTATATCTTTTGTTATTACTTTTCTCCTTTCCACCCTCCAGTGGACTCCGTGGCATTCGCCTATTCAACAGCCCTAAAAATACTTATTTACTAAATGCAACCAACAGTATAGTTTGAAAATATATAATGTGTTATTTTTACTTTTTGTGTTTTTAACCCAGGCAACACAGGGAACTCAGCTAGTACAGTAAATTGCATAAAAGGAGCCTGAAAACTGTGCATGTTCAACCTAAAACAAAATATTTACACCGTTAATAATAGTGAATAAATATGGAAAACTGTTTTTAAGCACAATACATAAAATACCAAAAATGTTGAAATATTCTGAAGATGTTTTAAAATATGGTAAAATGTTATGATAAATTATTCAAAGGGATGAAATAAAGGTGCACTATTATGAACAGCTCTACAGATGTATCACTAATGGCGTATTGCTGTATTAATAAGCCAAGGGCTCATTTGTAGAGGCCAGCACTTGTTTGCCGTGTTCCCTCCTTCTTCTTTCTGCTGAGTTAAAAAGTGTCAGCCTTGAATGCAAACTTGGTATTTAGAAAAAGAAAATATAGTCATATTTATCACGCAAAAGTAATAAAATGTTGTTTTACTGTCGTATTCTTAATGCCGCTGTGTAATAAAATAGAACTGTAATTCCAGTAAACCTACTGGATCATATCCAGTTTAAATATACAACTCTGCTAAGAGCCTTGGCATCAATTCAGATTTACTCCCTAACAAGAAATTTTAGCCTGTATGATAATACTTGCAAAGCAGTTTTACACAGTGTTGCCAATATCCTTATGTTACTTTGCTTTAAAGGTGTGTCTTGCTTTTATTTAAACTTGGGGTGAGTTAAGTCAAATGTACAACGCTGGATTCATTCCAGTGCTTTGAACACCCAGGAAAACAAATCAATAACTGGACTGTGAGGTTGTTCACAGAGCTGCAAGCAGGATTTTTTTGTAACTGGACAGTTAGAATGTTTTAGGAGTGTTGCAAAAACAGCACAACCTGTGTCACAGCCTTCAGTGACAAATCATTCTCATTACTAGGAGCACTTGGGTCTGACATCTCTGGCGGGCATGAAGTGTTTGGTGGACGGCACAGTCCCTCCCAGTTCGGGCCTTTCCAGCTCAAGTGCACTGGTGTGCTGTGCAGGACTGGTCACTCTGCAAGCCAACAACAAGACACTATCAAAGGTAACGCCCTCTTAGGAACGCACAAGCACACTGTCTCACAAGGGCAGTGGGGGAGGGCTGAGGAGAAAATGGTATGAGAAATTATATGCACAGAATTGTATAGTCAAATATGGTTCATACATTTGAGAAAATAGATCTTTTTTATTAAAACATAGCACAGTTTAAATTGAACATACCACTGGTGTCATGGTGGCAGAGTGCAAAGTGCTAGTGCCTCACAGTTGCTGGGTCAGTTTGCACAGAGTTTGCATGTTCTCTCTGTGTTTGCGTGAGTTTCCTCTGGGTGTTGTGTTTCTCATGAAAGTGTGTGTAATAGGAAATGTGAGTATGAGTGTGATGAACTGACATCCTATCCACAGTATACCCTGCCTCATATTCAAATCCATTCCACTCCCTGTACTGGAGAAATGGTTATTGATAATGGATGAGAAAAATATTATTGACCAATCTCATAATAAAGCAGGGTTGATTTTCTTAAATATAACAAAAGGAAAATTGGGGCTCATTATTTTAGGAGACAAAAATTATATATACTGGATCCTCAATTTACAAATGTATTTAGGATTAGAAATCTGTTAATAACTTGATTTGTATCTCCAAAGCCATCAAAACTAAAAGGTGTTTCAAATAAATGAAAATGCAAAACACAATCTCCATAATCTCTCATTCAGTACCCCTGACATCATACACGCATGTCCAGTGTTCATCAACTTCAGCCCTCTTTCAACATTTTTATCATCTATACAATTAATAAAAGTTTTATAAAACAGATGTCTCTCAGTTTATTTATAGCCAAGCTCTTGTAAATATTTTAGTTGTAGCTATAGAAATGAAAAACTTTCTAAGTTTTAATTTTTATTAATTTTGAGCTACATTCAAATTAAAACTAATTTAAAATGACTGAAATGTGTACCTCTTCTCCACAAACCCCTTCTCAGTGAAGACTGTTGAGTGATTCATCCCATGAACATGTTCAATGACATACTGCTAACTAATATTAGCTTTTAGAAATGCAGGTTTTTTATACTAAACAGACAAAAATTTTAGAAAACAGAACAGTGAAGAAAAATTAAAACTGTAGAGATAAACTGGTAAATTTTTGAATTTTTTAAATTTCACTACTCAAATGGTTGTAACATTAGAAACTAGGATATATCACTTTTTAAGCATGTTTACTAATAACTGTACTAATTGTTCATTTGTGGCCAGAGCTGCATTTAATACTAACTAGGAAGGAGGTTAGCTGAACCTGCAATGGTTAAAACTTATTTCTAGACGTTATGATCAAAATATTTTGCTATGATAAGTGGAGTCGTAACAAACCCAGGTATCACGTATGGAAGTTTTTCATCTTGGAACCTGTTATCTCACTTGAAAATAGGTTAACGTAATGCCCTTGGTTCATCTCCTGTTATAAGGATCTACAGCTTAGCTTTGAAATGCTATGAGCTATAAACATCACAGAGCTAATGTTTCAAGATCTGTGGATGTGAGTTTCTTCGGATTAATTTCACAAATCTTATTGTATTAATGTCTTAAATGTACATCCACTGGTTACCTACTGTTTAACTGTTAGTTGCCAAAAGTGGTTTTATGCAGAAGATATTGGTTAAACGTTACCATTGTCTTCGCTGTGTCTCTGTCGTGGTGTTTTTCCATAAGAATTGTGTACTTTTCACATCATATTACTTGATTTTATGATCCGTTAAATCTGTTCTCCAAAGTGCTCAAGGAATGCTGCTGTCTTACTGCCTGCAAGTCTACTGATCTATACTGCAGGGCAGTCTCCTTAGGGTACAGTACATTGCACGCATATTCTGCTTTTAGATTAACCTATGAAAGATTAAAATGATTATTTGTGCATATTTGATATTTCGTCTCTGTGAATTATAATATGGGGTTTGTATTTTAAACGGCTTATAATTATTTGCGAATTTTACAGCTGGGTAATTCTTATTGGAGCAATTCACAGTAAGTACCTTGTTCAAGGACACTATGTAGAGGGTGCTGGGTTTAAACCTCATCTTTTAAAACAGCAAATCTGACCCCTACAGTGCCTGCTGCCCCTGAGATTTGCTTCTCTCCTTTCATTATAAGAAAGTTTCTCGTTTATAAACGCCCATTTGCTATTACCAGTTGATACATTGTGTCTCAGGCTGGACATACATCTTACAATAGACGAGTGGTTGCGTCTGTGCAGAATGGGTAAGCGGTTTGAGCCCAGTCAAGCCCCTTTTTAGTCATCTTTTTAATAGGTAACTGTTTTACACCTGAAACACCAGGTGGGATTACTTACTGTTCAAATAATTTCATCATGCACCTGAGCCTTGACATTAAATGAAAATCAGCACACCCTGGGGCCCTTGAAGCCAGGTTTTTCCTCACCCCTTGTAGAGCATGTGTGTTTTAAGAGAAACTGAACTTTACTCAGGAAAGGGTTGCCAGTGATGCCATTGTCACTTTGACCGTAACTGGGCCTGCAGTAGTATGCTCACACCAGACGTCGCGGCACTGGTCTAAAACAAAGCAGGTGCGGAAAATCCTTTTGTACTAGTGGAGCTCCAGGTCCTCCTCATTTGCATCCACCTGTCCCTATAGGGATGAGGACAGTGGACTGCTTTCCTTTCAGCATTCTTCAAGGCCAAAACAACTCCTGCACTTATTTGCAGCAAGATACCTAACACTTTGTAATTTTTTTGAGTTGCAACATAGGACAAAAAAAGTGGACAAAATGTGTAACAAAGGTATTCACATTTATTTCTTAAATTAAATTAGTATGTTTTGACAGTCACCCCATCCAGGTTGTACCTTGCACCCTGTGCTATGCTTGTGGAAGATGCTCTGGACTCCCTTGACCCTGCTCTGGACAAATGGTTGTTGATAAGGCTGGCAAACATGGCTCAATTTGTCTTCAATTAGGTTGTTGTGAAGGGAAGAAGAATTAAAGTTGAAGAGTGTAGTTCTTCATTTGGCAGCTGTTTTTGAATGACGCTCTGCAGTAAACACACTGTAGACAGTCTTGGAAAACAGCATAAACTACAGTCGGGCAACAACCTGAGTCGGGGCCATCATGTTCATCTCACGCTAACGTTACAGAGCTATTAAACTGCATTTTACTGTTTTGTTTTCATTTTGTTTTTTGTTTTCTTTTGGCTGAAGAATTCCCTAAAAGAAAGCAGATGTTTGGTAGAACTTTAAGGTATTTGCTGCAAATCCATGACTCGTAGTCATTGTCTCAACACAGAGATCCCATACTGTACTGTAGCTTCCCTTTTTCAAGCAGAAATTTGAAATGAGTCCACAGTTGCAATTTCAACATTTTAATAATTTATTTTGAATACTTATCTGAAGAGAATTTTAAGCTGTCATGGTGAGATTTGTGCGGCTGGTTTCACAGTCTAGGTGCCCCAGGTGAGAGTCCCTTCTGTTGAGCCTTTAGTCATGGTTCTTGTCCTGAATTCCTTCTTTGAAGATTAAACTGTATCTAGTTGTATCTGGGATAAAGTATTATACATTAAATCTTGTTGATAATTAGAACTTACAAAAAAAGGCTTTTTGACATTTTAGAGTGAACAAAAATAAGCTTAAAATATATTTATTGTTTCCCTCAATCATTGAATCTGATAAATGAGGGGGACAACAAGAAGTGTTGTAGTTACTGCCACTGCCTTGCAATCTGAAAACCTAGGTGCAAGTTCCTGCTCCTCCTGTAGTATCTTTGAGGGCCTTACACAAAAATGATACAGTAAAAATACCCAGCTGTATAAATGTTCAAACAGACCCCTCCCAGCTCCTCTTAGTCTTTAGCATTTGGGCCATCCGTTGAAGTGAACTGATCAGGTACCACATTTCACAGACTTTCATTTGGAATGGTCAGCCCTGAAAGGAATCTGTACTTCCAATTGATTTTTAGCAGCACTTGGAGGTGGAAGCCATCCTGTGGGTGGGGAGAGGTGGATACTGTTCATGTTATGATTTCTGAGTGATTCATCAATAATATGGTAATTAACTAAACAGTGGGCTGGAACAGCCGTGATCAAAGGCACAGTCTGAACTGCATAGATCTGTTGTTGCTCACTGCTGACCCAGAGACCACCATTCCATTATAATCCTTGTGTTTATTTCAGGGGTCCGACTTAAGCAAGCCCGGTGGTCCTGTTTTGCTGCTCCTTTCCATGTTAGGGAGGCCAGTTGCTAAAGAAATGTTTTTCTCATTCTTGGAATTAGCAGAGTAAAACAAGGAGACTTTAATGGGCAGAAAGCACTAATATTCTTTTTGTGTCTGATTCTGATTCCAACTAGAGTGTTTTGTTGAATAGAACACAATGTGTTATCTGTACTGGTGAGTGCTTTATGAACCGACCCTCACTGCCAGTGGCAACAGAATAAAAGTTTTAAAGACTGAAAAATGTCTTTTTCATGTCACAATCTGTCTCACAATGTAAAAGGATAAAGTAAAACAAAAAACAAAACACAAGTGGATTAACAATGTTTGCCTAAGTTTCCAGTTGGGCAAGAGACAAAGGGCACTGGATTATCCTTAAAATATTGTTAAAAAATGCTGCAAAACTAGGCAACAGACCATAACCTAGTTCATATCTAATAAACTGGCAGCATTAGATATTATCCTTTAATTTCTGTGTCAGTTCTGTATTTGAAACTGGTGAAATGTTTTGTTTTTTTTTTTTTTTTTTTTTTTTTTTTGAAGGCACCCAAGCAAGACCTGAACATTTGCATTTCTTAGGGCTCTTTTAATCTGAAAAACATTTAGAAAGAAGTGTAGTAAAATCCATTATGATAGTTGCAACCAGCTGCTTTGTTTGGGATGGGGACAGTGTCATTCCCAATATTAAAAAAAGACTTGTGAGCCAAAACTCATGGCACTTCCTGTAAAATGGCTCAGGTTGTTTTCCCCATTATTTGTAAGAAAGTTACACCCCTGGGTATTACAAGATCAACTAAAACATTTTTGAAATAGTATTAGTTGATTAAGAAGCACGCCTGCTACAACTATGGTGTAACTATGGATTTGTTGACAAACAACAGAGTCCTGACACTTATTTCAGAGGAAAATCCTGCACTGTGTGTAGAAAAATGTAGCAAGTTAAGCAGTTTAAGGCAATTCATAAATGCAACACATGACTGATTGAACACAATGCAATAACCTTATTAGGTAATATTGACAGGCAAGGCTTATGCTAAGGAAGTAAAATACCAACATTTCTCAGTGTATCACATGCACTTGTTAGAAAAATAAAATAAGTACAGAAGTAATGGTAGCACTGGTGTCACATCAAGGCTGTACCCTTCCTTACGCCCTGTGCTTCCTGGAGAGGCTGCAGATCACTATGGCCGTTCACTGGACCAGTGTTTACTGTTGATGGATGGATGTATGGAATCATGATAATCATTTATATCTAAAACAGCAGCACTACAGCTTCTGGAGTTTAATAATCAATGCTCAGCTCTGCTGTCTATAGCATAATAACCTGTTTGTTTAATTGAACATCAGTCTGGTGTGCCTTACTTTTACCAGTACCTATGAACCTTTGTATCTCTACTATTTTTTTTTATCTTTTGTTGTCTTTGGAGAGGTTGGTTTTTGAATGACAACTGCAGCTAAGCTTGTTCTTGTCTTTAGGAAATAAAGTGGCCCAAAGGTTTCTAGTTGCTTTGAGACAGATATTGCAGTGACTGTACTAACTGGGTGATGAGAACTAATGAGTTCAGCTGAACTTGTTACTGCGCTGCTGCAATATTGGTCACTTTAAGTTTTGAATGTGTGCAGTGAAGCATGGTGTGGGTGTCTGTGTTGACCAAAAGCCCCCCAACTCACATGTCTGCTGAGGACTAATGGTGCCCCCCATGCTGCCACATTGGGACCAGATAGTCAAGCAGATTACCTTCATCCAGGGAGATAATGGCTTGTCATTGCCTTGCTAATCATCACAGGGCATTTAGACACAAATTTCCCAAGATTAAGACCTGATTAGATTCACAGACATGTTAGAGGCTGCTGGGAAAATGAAATGGCAGTACACTACACTGGGTAAAGTAGCTGTACAGTTGGGCAGTGTTATAATGTCTTTAACTGCTGCAAGAAGTGGTTTTGCTAATCCTTTAATAGCTTCTTGGAACGTCAGTTACAACTGACCTGTTAAAAGTGTTTGTCGCTGGAAGTCACATGCTGGGAAATACACAGAGCTGTTTGTGTGGTTGTGGGACATCCTCATCTGCCGTGACTGTGCAGCAGAGAAACAACAGGGAGGAGGCAGAACTAGGCCCTGATTTCTGTGGTCCTAAGGACATCCAGATAAAAGCTTGACAGTCGTGACGTCTACCCTCGGTCCATATGAAACACATGTAAAAGGGACCACAAATTGCAACTTAACATGCAAACTTTGAGCAGGCCGGAACTGTTAGTTAGTGTTGTGTGTAGCGTAATGGCAGCGTGCTGCCAGTTTCCCCATAATCATTCTCTCGGCTTTGGGCATTTCTTTCAAGCACAGAGCACAGTTTTTCTAGCAGTAAAGTGACATTTTAAATTCCTCTCATTTTGAAATACCTCTCATTGCTCTTTTTCCTCTTATGGATTCCATTGCCCACTGACACTCTGATGTGGATACAGGCTCTTGTTTATTAGTTCATTGTGATGTGGGAAGTTATAAGTGTGTTATTTTTTTTTTTGCAGAAGGATATAAACACTGAGGAAAACAATATTTTCAGTAACGTCAGTGAGATAATTATGCTAGAATTTATTTATTGATTTTTGTCACTGACATAAGCAAATTGGGGGAAAATATGTGTTTATTTGCTTAGCCATAGTCACTTACATGGTTTACATTTTGAGCCTCATGAGTTTTTATAGAGTATCTGTTTGCACAGCTGGATATTTACTGGAAAGACTTGTTTTCAGAAGGTGGTTCAAAGGTACAAAAACATCTTTGCCCCACAGTGATTTGAAACTGCAACCTTCTGGCTATGTTTCTATAACCACTACCCACCTGCTGCCTATTCTGTGAATTACTTGCTTTATTACAGAAAAAATTTCAGTCTCATCGTGTCCAAGTAGGCAACATACTACATATTTCATCCCACAGGTGGAGATGGCTGAGATCTGTGCCCACTGTGAACACTACATTGGCACTGAGGGTGGTGGAATGGACCAGTCCATCTCATTCCTGGCAGAGGAGGGAACGGTAAGCCGATTTAAGTCTGACAGTTTGTGGGCAAGCTGGATTGGTTGACTGCCTGGATTGGTCGATAAATCGAAGTGTTTCAAGTGATCACAACAGAATTAAACATGTGTTACAGTGGGGGCTTTCCCAGGTCACATCCACACAGGGACTTGACATAGTGTGACCAAGAATAGCGATGGCTTATTTTTCCGCCACATTTTTCCAGGCAAAGCTCATAGAGTTCAACCCACTGCGGGCTGTCGATGTGAAGCTTCCGGATGGGGCTGTCTTCGTGATTGCCAACTGCTGTGTGGAAATGAACAAGGCTGCCACGTCCCATTTCAACATTCGCGTGGTGGAGTGTCGGCTGGCTGCCAAGGTATTCTCCTCCTCCAACAGCAACCAAACTTAAGTTTACCTCACAACTCAAAAACTCCCTGTCTGTATAGCATCCAAACACAATGACAGTGAAAATGTTCAGCATCTTGATAGGTATGCTACAGGTTTGGGGCAAACATCTTATGTCTTTATCCTGTCTCTACCTCATTGGTAAACTTTCCCAAAACCATATGCAGCCATTTGACTCCCTGTGTTTGTTGTACTTTTAACCACATGCACACGATAATGAATTTCAGACTGGTGACGGTGGCTTCATTGCATGCCAGACATGCAAATGAATAGGAAACCAAAAGCCCACCAGCCTCTAGTCCTTCTTAGACTGAAAACAGATTACAGATAGTCATTTGTGTCACGTTTGTATGTCAGATTTTCTTGATGCTATGAGTTAGTGAACAGCTGCATTTTGGCTGTAACAGTGGTTCTGCTCTAAAACTAAGTGAGAATTAATGGGTCTCCAATGACCAAATTGCCTACAAATACCATTATTTTTTGCTGAGGAAAAAACAAGAGAATGATGATAATTTCTCCTGGAGGTCATTTATATTGCTTAATATTGACCAAAGGAGTTTTTAAAAATATTTCACTCAAGATGTGAACAGTATTTACTATTTCTAATTGTAACAATAAGAATCCCTATGCTAAGGCTGCACTGCACTGAGCTTCAGAGGAATGCATTCCTGTTATTGTGTGCCCACAGCCACATAATGGGTTTCTGACCAGACTAGACGATGAAGTAGCAGTCACAATTAAAATGTCACTTATTTGTATTGTACCAAGTTATAATGGGTGCAAGTCCATCTGTCTGTACCCCATGGTCTAGGGAGAGTTGAAATAATGGCTGAGCCTGGCTGACTGACAGAGTGTGATCAGCAAGCATTAGAAGCCAATATTGATGCCAGAGACAACAGCTAAAGCAAAGCGTGGCATTTTGGTTTAGAAAGTGCTATAAATATGAGTCCCTGGGGAGCTTTGCTTCAACAGTACAATCCAGCTGCATGCAGGGATTAAATGGGAAGATCTCCCTCTTGCTTCGGATGAAGAAAATTAAAGGAATTTAAAGGAATAAAATGTAAACTCAGGTGTCACTACTGAGTTGATAGCAAGGGAAGGTGCAGCTCAGCAAAATCAGAAGCAGGAAAGGTAAAGAAACCAACTATTTGTGCAGCTGCTAGCCAAGAGCCGGGACCTGGACTGGAGTCACATTCAGAGGCTGAGTGAGGTACAGGCAGTGTTGGATGCCTCGCTGGAGGAGATGCTGTCTATGGTGCAGCAAGTGCTCCATAAGGAGCCCTACAGCAGAGAAGAAGTGTACCAGATCCTGGGTGTCAGCCCTGAGCACCTGTGTGACAGCATCTTGAGCGCAAACACACAGCATGGTGAGTGCATTACTGTCAGTGCCACACTTATTCACAGTCATATGCATACGTTACACAATTACTCATTTGTTTTTCACTGTTTGTCCATTTTCACAAAACCTTCTTAAAAAGGGGCATGATTATCCAAAACCAATTCCAGAAAGGGAAAAATCCCAGGCTGGATGCCATTCCACTCCATTCCATTCCTACATACACATTCAAAAGCAAATTTAAAGACACAATGTCAAATAAAGCAGCTTGTATTAAGTCAGGTCAAACAACTGAGGCAGGTTCAAATCCATAATCCATAATACTGGAGCAGTGGGGAGATGGTAGTATCTGCTGAGCCAGTGCATCACCTAAGCAAAATATATGAGGTGAAAGGGTCAGCTTTCAGCTAGTGGCTGGGGTGCTGGGTCTGGCTGTAGATATTTTCTGTTTCTTGATTCGCAGTGAGTGTATGTTGACCTGAACTACTGCCTGAGGTAGCAGTTTGCATCAGTAGGTATTGCATATTTTTTCTTACTTTTGCTTGTTCTGTGTAACCACAGTAGTGAATATTTAGTGGTGGGTCTCCAGTCACCAAATTGCTCATCTTTATTGATGCTTAGTTTGAATTGCTACAGGAAAATTGCCCAGCTAAATAAATGGATGTATCATTATAAGCATTAAATTCACATTCTAAATCACTAGGTGAAAAAACATCACTATGACTTATGCAGCAGAATTGCAGGTCAGCCAGTAAATTCTGGTATCATCACAGGGTGGTCTTAACATACAGTCCTAGGCATGGCCATGCCACCTGAATCAAGCTGAAAACCTTCTTGCTTTTGAGACTGTCCTTAGAGTTAATACTGCTCAGTCATGATTTAAAAATGTGTGCCCAATGTCTTCTGCAACTCCAGATATTCTCTGAGTGAAAGCACATTGGGAATGTCTGTGAGCCCTGTTCTGCCCTGTGGTCACTTTGGAACCAAATGCTATTCTATCACAATCTTCTTCCTTTGAGCGGATGAAAAAGCCTGTGTCACTGACCACAAGTCCACTAACACAAAAAATAACTGTAGGTTTTCTTTTCAGGTCTCTGTCTGTTTTTTTGTATGACTGAAAAGGCTGTCTAACAAATTTGACCAAAAAATTTATTTCCTTTCACCTTGGTCCTTATCTCTCACGTTTGAATCTTGCTTTATGCTTTTTTGACCAATGATGGACTGGTTGGAGACAAGAAGGTTATTGAGAATGGATGGATGGACGAATAAATGCCCAAAGTGGTCAAACTTTAAGTATGTCAGCAACAGACTGACAGTTTCTTTTTTAGTGGCATTTCCAAGCCTGCAGTCCCATACAAAGATTAAAATGACTTCTTAACTGTGGGCTTAGAGATCTGCCTCTACACACCTGCTGGCGAAATTGCTCAGAATTTCCTCACTCTCACCTACAGTAACCCATTTCAAGTTACACCAGCGGGCGCAGCATGTGTACAGTGAGGCAGCACGGGTATTGCGCTTCCAGGAAGTGTGTGAGGCGGCACCAGATGACGCCATTCAGCAGCTGGGTCTCCTCATGCAGCAGAGCCATGCCAGCTGCCGGGACCTGTATGAGTGCAGTTGTCCAGAGCTGGACCAGCTGGTCCACACGTGCCTGTGAGTCACCACCACTGCCCAGCTTCTGTCTTCTACAGCACCTCCATTAAAAACCCATCCATTGCATGACCACGACAGAAAACACCAGCAATTTTGGGACCAACTGCTGTAAGGAGACCCAGGCTGAATTTATTTTGACAGGATAACTTCCCCCAGACAGCTGGCACTCTTTCTCTTTGTTTATAAAATACTTCTAGTGAGAAATGCATTTAAATAGTAATCAGCAGCCGAAACTTCACGCATCGCACTTATGTTTGTGACGTTAAGGAACTTAGTGTGTCAACACACAAAAACATCTGGACTGTTAACTCATGAGAAGGTGCATGTGAACACCTCACTAGAAAGGACGGTTATGATCATTATTGTGTAAGCTCTTTTGCCAAAACCTTTGTAGTATTCGAATTCAGAAGGTTTCCTCCTTCACTATTTCCAGGCTTTCAAAGGATGAAGGTGTAGAGAAGCACTCCTCTTTATTAGTGGCCTAGCAGTAAAAGTGCATTATTATCATCTGATACCTACAATTACACCAGCACTTGGTGTCACCTGAGGGGTCTAAAGTGCCCTTTGGTTATCAGTGATGTCTGTTCCCACCATAGTACATTGAACAAAAGTGCGTACTTGGTACGCAGCAGTAGTGTCATTGGTGAGCAAAGACCTACAGTGACCTTGACATCCAGCGAGGCTTGTGTCATAAAGTCCTTTTTATGACAGAAATGCCCTGTGACTCACCTCATTTCCTTCTGAATAGGAAGTCATAAAGACTTGAGAGCCTAATCCTTTCAGGAGGTATAGGTTCCTTGTTTTAATAAAAAAATGTTTAAAAATAACTACTCTGTCTTTAAATAATTCCTTGATTAGTACAGGTCTCAAACAATATTTTTAGTATTTACCAATTAATACTGCTAGATGTTTTAATTAAAGCAAATGAAGGCCCTTCCCAACCTTATATATAGTTATATGTCACTATGAATAGGATTTCACTTGCCTGTATTGCCTAGTTTTATTTTACCTTTTTTGTGGGATCTAGAAATAAAAAAAAGTAATTTTTTGTTCGACTTCTTTGAGAATGTGGTATCTGCAGTTTCTCCCTCCAGCAAAAAGCAAATTGGTATGTGACTCCAAACCTTGTTTGAATTATTTAATTGTTCAAGGGCTCAAAACAATTTTGAAGGAATTCAGAATCTGTCAGGCCTGGCAAAATCAAAGTTTGTGAACCAGTGAGTAAGGAATGAAAGCCAGCACACACACAGGAACCCCCTGGGAGTATGACGTAAGAAGTGTACTGTAAAGCACAGCAACTGCTCCTCACCTGGGAAACTGTCATACATCATCAGATTTATGTGAGTACCCGTGTTTGCATGCCGCTTGACTTATGCCTGTCATTCCTTTCCATCTGCAGGCAGGCAGGAGCTGTTGGTTCACGGCTCACCGGGGCTGGTTGGGGCGGCTGCACTGTGTCCATGGTGCCCATTGACAAACTAGAGACTTTTCTCCAGGAGGTGCGCGAGTCATACTATATGTCAGATGCTCGCCGTGCTGCTCTGGAAAAGGGCAGCCTATTTGTCACTAAACCTGGTGGTGGAGCAGCCATATTCCTGGAGGGTTAGGCCCGAGGGATGGCAGACACTTTCCCAAAAGGTTTGTGCACTAGACCTGGGTCTATGGGTGGTGTTAATTCATTGTGGATGTACTGCTAACACCCTCAAGCTGAGAACAACAAGGTGACTATATAAGATCAATTTTTCCAATATAGCAAAGTGATGTTTATACATTTAATGATCATTTCATTGAAGTTTGATTCTTATACTAATAAAACACAACCAAACAAATATAATACATTATTTTTGAAAAAGCAACTATGCAATGCAGTATACTGTGATAAATTTATGTATACTGTAGATGTTTGCAGTTTGTCGATGCCATTAAAGTCTTAAATAAACCTTTTGTTTATATATATACCTGCAGACAGGCTTTCTACTTACATGATCAAAAATATGTAATAACTTCACATATAAAAAGCACAGATTCAAATTCATTTTCTTTTGTACTGACAAAAAAGCTTTCATTAATTCTATGAGCTTTAACTACCATAATCCAATTTTAGACATTGTTGTTCACAGTTCTCCCTCAGCTTGTAGAGAGAATATTGTGATGTACAGCATTGCTTGTTAAGATGCTTTTCAGATGTTTTAAGGATAATACCATGTAAAATAGCTCCAGTTTGGGCCACCCCAACACTGTCATCTGGAAGCAGTTAGTCCTAAGAAAGAAAACGATGGTTCAGTGACGACAACAACAACGGCCATCTGCGCCAAGAGGAAGGCTGTAGATAGCAAAAATGCCCTTATCTTGGTTCAATATTAGACAATCTTTTAAATCATGTCTGCTGGAAGCAATTACACATTAAATGGAGACTTAAACAAGTGGAGGGAAAAGCTGCAATTTTGGGGTAATCAGGCTTTCATGTAAATTATCATTTATGGACCAATATAATACCATTGAAATCAAGAAAATGGCTTCCTCTCTGCATCTCCCTGCATTTGTTTGGAGCCATGACAAGGCAGTCAAAAAAACAATCTCTTGTGTCATTATTCATTTGATGAGTCAAAGCACATGAGATTTAAGTGTCACAAAATTTTTATTTGTAGTATCATCAAATGGAAATTTTTGCTGATAGAGTGCATGCCACACCAAAACCAAGTGACATTTTTACATTAATATTGTTCTCTGTCCATGTTAAGGTCAAACCCTACTCCTTATACCTCACACCCTTTGACTAAGATCAAAGGAGCAGTAACATAGCTTAGAAGGCATTAAAATGTGTACAAAATAATTTATATACATGCAGACCATGTGTTTTTTGTGGTTGTATTTTTAAAATATGCTGTATATCACCTGTTTGAAAAGATTCGTGATTCTTCTGAGTTCGGATGGGATCAGGTGGTCCTGTAGGTCATTCACACACTTTGTTCCATGTTACAAAATACAAAATAAAATATCTAGGATGTAAGCCCAAAGTATCGGTCTGCTTTGGTTCATCTAGAAAGCTCAGCCATGGGACCTTGCACACACACTACTGTTGTAAGTGATGCCTCTGTAGCTAACTAATGACTAATGATGGAGAAGTTGAAACACTTTGGCAGTGTCTCAAGGACGTCTTCATTTGTTGGAGGAGTGGCACCAGACGATCCTGCCCCATCCATCAATGTCCCCATGCTCCCCTCTGCTTCTCCTATCTTTAAGCTCCTCATATTTGTTTGGAAAGTGCGGAAAGAGTTAACTTGCATTTGCATTTTGGAGCTGACATTAGAAGCTTTAATAGCTTCTTTACAACATATTATTTTCATTTGTAGTATATCAAGCAGAGTCGAGATGCATAAAATATTTAAAATGTACATTCTTTAAAAGTCTTAAATGCATGGCGTATGATAATCTTATTCCACCTGAGAACTCCTCTTTGTTGTACATTTATTTGTTAGGTACATTGCTCAAGGTACCTCAGCAGAAGGTCAATTATAACTTTGGTCCCTCAGGTGCAAAGCAGCAGCAGCACTAACCAGTACACCAGTAAGATGCCCCTTTTGGAAGTGTTGTTTCTGCAGACTGGTTGTTTGTGTTGAAGACTGCTAATGCCTCCAGTAAACCCCTTATCTCCATTGTCAATGGATATTGTCACCAGGGTCATGTACACAGGGAGAACCTCATATCAGTCTGCAGCCATGCAAGACCAAAACTACACACAAAGAATAAGAGGGGGGAAACCAACTCAGCTGGTAAGAGTAGGAGGAAATTTACTGGCTTTTTACAACTCAGATGTCTATAAAGCCCAACCAAATCAAACGGTGCTTTCCAGCCAGCACCAAAGCCACCCTGGATTAAAACATTACCGGTTATTTTAGAAACACACAATTTTGAGCAGCACTTAAGAGCCCCCCTGTTTACCTAAGAAAGGCTTCTGCTTTTGAAAGCTGTGAGCGGGGAGCTGGTTTTAGTAACAGCAGCTGGGCCGGTGATCCCCGACAGCTGTCCGCACATTGTCTGCACCACAGTGGGCCTTGGCATGCATGCGTTTGTTTCACAGGGCTCTGCTCCATCCAGATTGCTTTCAATCTGTTTTACGTTTAAAGGCTCCCAGACAGAGGAAAGGAAGAGGAAAACAACAGAAAACACAACTGACAAGTAAAACAAAGGGTTTGCATTTCCTTTTCAGGCATTTTGACCAGACAGATAATCATGTCATGAAGCACTGTGCTTGTTGGCAATGCCAGGGTCTGGGCACGAAGGCAGTGGTGCCATAACAAATACAGATCTTACATTTTACAAAATTTAGCTGCTCAGAAGTTTCAGGTCCAGTGCTTATACTTTTCACTGTGCTTTCTTTTTATAAAGCCATGCCTGAAAGTGACATTTTAATAGGTTGTCTCTTTTAAATGTATATATATGTATATATATGAATAAAAAAGAATGAGGCCATTTCTTTGCTTGTGGTTTTCTCTAAACATGGATCACTGACACTTTAAGCTGCATGAAGCAGTGAATCCAAACTTTCATAGATACAGAAATTAAACTCATTCCAAAGATACTCGCTAGGTTTCCGATCCAGGCACTATGCAGAAACTCATCAAGATGCTCCTGGAACCATTCGGTGACAATATGAGTCTTGTGACATGGAACATTATCATGTTGGAAGTGTCCATCCTAGTGTGGATAAACCGTAGGCATGAAGGGATGAACTTGCTCATCTATGTTGTTCAGAGACACTGTGCATAATGTGTTCCAGGAAAACATTCTTCACACCATGACACTGCCACCACCAACCTCAACTGGTGACGCTAAACAGGATGGCTCATGTTGCTTGTCCCAAAATCTGATTGTTCCATCAGCATGATGCAAAAGAAACCTGGGTTCACCCAACCAAGCAACTTTTTTTCACTCCTCATCGGTCCAGTTTAAATGCTCATGTGCCCACTGTAGATGTACTTTCTTGTTCTTCTCTGACAGCATTGGCACTTGACATGCTCCTCAACTGCTGTAGTCCATTCAAGACAAAGTCTGATAAGTTTTGCATTGTAAAACATTCTGCACACCAGTATTGAATTTGGATGGGATTTACCTGGTTGTGTCCTGCCTGTTTGAATGCGCTATTCTTACTATCCTCCTTTGACCCCTCTGATCCACAAGCTGTTTTCATCCACTGGATTGCTGATAACTGGTACTGTATTTGCTTTTCACACCATTGTCAGTAAACCCTTGAAAAAGTTGAGTGAAAAGTTCAGGATGTTAGTCATTTGGGAGGTGCTAGTTAGCATGCCTAGTGCCAACTATCGTAAAACACATTTAAAGTCACTAAGGTCACTCACTTTGTCCATTCCAATGCTCAGCTAAACACTAACCAATGCTAGACATGCTGGTCTGCCTGATTTATTCCATACACTGCAGTCATATAAAATATTCTTTGTTGGAATGTACAATTTGTGTAAAGGTGGAGGGTATATCTAATAAACTAGCAGCTCAACGTACACATACCACAGGTATATGCAAAGCAGTGCATATGCACCATGATTTAGGGTTTTGTTGGCTGCTGTCTAAAATGATTTGCTAATATGTGCAGACAATGTCTGGAGACAAAACATAGACAAATAGATTTCCACATGGCAAACCTTGGAGAATCCTGGTGAAATTACAGGGGTTAATTTAAGTAAATGTCACAAATTACCCACAATTTGCCAAGCTTAAACATCAAAACTTGAGTTAAATGCAAAACAGGACAACATTAGCCTGAGGTTTCAGTCAGCAATCCAGCACACGTTTCCAGTCACGAAACTGGAAGAAGATATAAGAGCAAAATGAATTATAGTTTTCTTTGAATGCAATCCGTACAGATACAGATGATGATACTCGTTCTTTCAATTTATTATTAAAATCATATTCAGAGTCAGGCCTAGTCAGCAAGTCTATCTTGATACATAATTCAAATTAAATTAATTCACTTTTAAAAGAAACTGGGAAGTATTTTTCCTTAATTTTAGACAGAAAAGCCAAGATGTGTGTAGAATTGTTTAAGTTTTTTCCTGTTAAGTGCAATACGCTAAATACAGTTACAAGAGTAAACAAAAAGAAATGGAAAAAAGTATTCCTCTGTTAAGGGAGCTGCACATCCTGTGCAAAATGACAAGAGTGAACCCAGCACTTTTCCTTAATGTGGCCATTCAATGAGACCAGGGAAGAGGAAGTGCTGATGACAGGTAATTTGGCCCCAGTTGTCACTTCACACCCCATTCCTGCTGGTAAACGGATCCCACAAACTACCTTTTGTTACATAAACACATCCTTTTGTCAGGAGCCAGGAAGAGTGTCTTCAAAGGCTTCATCAGGTTAAGGACCAGAGTTGTGCATACAAACTCCAGAAAACCAGGTCAACACTTTAAAAGCTGCTCTTCAAAGCAGACCTCCTGGCTGGAGTGTTCCTCTTTTTGAAGTAAGTGCACCTTCAATTGCCCTCAATATAGGAAGGGCAAACTATGGGGTGTGTAGATGCATCAAGGAAAGAAAATCAGGGCAGACAAAATGATGCCCACTTCCATAATTTCCTTAGAAAGCCCTTGTATGCATTGTATTTTGGGCTCAGAATTTTGTATTAAGTATGTGGTGGATGTAAACCTACTTTATATGCAGTTGAATACTTTTTCTGAAGAAACTTAAGTGTCCTGTTCTATAGCCACTTCTCTTTTTGGCTGTTTGTTTCGAATCCCATTTACTTAACCAATATGCTACCTGCTCACGTAAATTGTACACAATAAAAAAAACATCCACTTGGCTGAGGGTTTAGAGTTCAGTTGCTCCATGCAAGACTTTGATCTCAGTCACTGGATATGCTGCACTGAAAAAGGGAGGTTAACGTATGCATCACCTCTTGTGAAAACAATCTGACCTCTCTCTTGTTTTACTGGGGGCATAAATAAGGTCCCATAACTCAACAGCAGGATCATATGATCATAAACACGTTGATCCGTCTTGAACCCGGGCCTCAGATGAAATCTACCTAGTCATAACCACAGCATTCATTAAGAACGCAAAAGGGGAACAGACTATTGCTTTTAAGCCTTTGACCAGTAGAGTGACTTTCCAAAGATTTGCCAAAGATTCCTGGCAAACACCATTCTCTTGCACAACTTTTTTTGTTTTATGAGATAATATCTAAGTTTAATTTTAGATTCTAAAGAACAGTGTCTGACAAGACACTTAACCTCAGTGCAAACTGTGTCTTCTGTGTGTTTACATGGGAATAACATTATAAAATCTCCAGAAAAAGTCTACAGTGATTTATATTTGTGAAAAAAATCCTGGTCTGTTCAGTCAACACATGACTTAAAATCTCTTTGAATTCTAATTTCCTTTAAACTAGTAGTAAGATCTTTAAAATATTTGATTCAAGCCAAAGAATACTGTCTGCACTATACAGCAGAAATCTTACTATTTTTAAATTTTTTATGTTATACTGATTGGTCATGTTGCTTAAAAGGATAGTTATCAGGTCCAGTCTTACCAGGTGGTATGCAGACACAAATAAGGTAACAATTAGGCATAGTGAACTGAAAGCCTGTATAGGTTCAATATACACACTTATCTATTATATGTGTATAATGTATACACCACTAATGCTTGAGGAGCCCTTTCTCTGGCTACTGAAGAAACTTCAGGCACACTGACACTTCCACTGGGCGACTGGGAGACCAGGGCTGCTCCCTCCTGCATCGCATGAAAGTTGCTCCAACACTGCCTGCAGACATGTGCATGTTCTTATGTACTGTGTGAGGCTGAAAAGGCTGTGTGCTGCTTGTGTATATAGAGGATATATTATTATTTGGCATCTATGCAAAATATATTGGACTACAAACCATTAGCGCACCATACTTATAAGTAAGAGAAACCTGAGAAAGTGGAAATCATCCCTGAATTATCAGAAGCAAGCATATGTGAAAATGTTTCGAAGGAAGCACAGTTACAATTTTTGCAAGGAACAGGAATAAATCTTCAAACTAATCTCAGATTAAGATCCATTAGCTGGTTATCTTCAATTTGTAGCCTTGCTTTCAGTCCAGTCTGTCTCAATGCTGAGAAACCCTGCATGTAATAAAATGTTTTCTTCCTCCACTTGTGCCTGTAATATTTAAGACTGACTCTATAACAGATTTAAAAGAAATGACTCCAGTGACATTATTGTAAAACTCTGTCCAAATATTTACTTTGCTGGAAATCTCACAGTTTAAGTTATGACTTCAGGTACAGGTGCCAGGGGTGGCTTTGTATACCAATGCAGCAGAGTGTTGGTGTGCTGCTTGACTTCAGTCACTGCGCTTGCTTAGATGTTCAGAGCATTTAATTCACCAGGAGCCTGAGGTCGACACTTGAGCAAGCTACTCTCACCGATCCGTCATCGCCAGACAGCCTTCGACCATCAGGTGTCACACATACACCCAGTTACGTGCATCGGCAAGAGGGCAAAGGACATGTTAAGGCTCTGCCTTATTTTATTTAGAATAACATTGACTTATTTCCTATTGCTGTAACTTCTTCATTTGCCTCATTACGCAGTAAAGGACACCCCACACTGCAGCATCCATACCAAAACACCTTGATCCTCCATTCCCTCCTTGTCCCCAGCCCAGCTCCTGCCACTTGTCCTTGTGTGACTAGTGCTGCACAGTGTTTTCAGGTACCACATTATAAGTCTCAGAACTGTGTCTCTAGAATGCGCAAAGCCTAGGGCTTCTTCCTCTGTCTGTTTACAAATACTTTTCCAGAGACTGTGCTGCATTTATGTGCGGTGCAGAGGACAGACGCCATCTGAAACTGTGCTGTGAGTTGCTCCTCCCATCAGGGCCTCCTCTTGAGGACTCGGGCCAGCACTGAGAACAGAAGAGGAGGGGTGTGAGGGTGGGGAGTCCCCATGACAGCTGAGTGGCTGGGCTGTGATTGCTCTGAAGTGAGGTCAGCAGGAGGCCCCCTGTCTGGATACAGCCAGCAATGCTGTGGCAGGGGCCGGTGCTCCCTCTCCCTCCCCCATCAGTGCTTGAGGAGCCCTTCCCCTGGCTACTGAGGATACTTCAGGCGCGCTGACACTTCCACTGGGGGAGTGGGAGACCAGAGCTGCTCCTGTGCACAGCACCCTCCTGCATCCCATGTAAGTCATTCCAGCACTGTCTGTGGACACGTGTGTGTATTCTTATGTACTATGTGTGGCTGCCAAGGCTGTGTGCTGCTTGTGGGAGATATGTGCTGCCAGGGCAAATGAGAGAAAGTATAGCAGTGGGGACCGAAGGGGGAACAAGTGGAAGGTTTGTGTATACAGGGCTGACAATGAGGCGCTACCTACATCCACCAGTTGCTCCATCGCAATGCACACAGCTCTGTAGGAAGGGTTTGGGGCACCACTAAATTCAGACTGTAGAGGCGTGACTGTGGGCACAGACACAGATGTTCGGCTGTAAAGCAGAGTTGAGCAGCAGTTCATCATTAATATCGTTCCAAAAATCAAAAAAAAGGGCGAAGTGATATTTTTATCCTTCAACGGAGGGTGATGATACTGGAGATAAATTTCTGAAATGAGAGCAGCACAATAAATATGACCTGTTTCTTTTTGTCTTATGTTGTGAAAGCGAGTCATCGCAGATGGTGAGGACTTTGCCATTCTGAGGACCAGCAACACTCCAGAACTGCGGTTAAATGTCTAATTCGCATCCTGTCGTGTAGTTCAAGCAAAGACTCCGGGAGGTCCTTGGAGAAATAGTCCTGCTTTAGAGACCACACCAGTACATAGAGGAAAGTGAGGATCAAGGACCATTGCAGCAACAAGCATCGCTCCTCTGCACGTTTCAGCATGCTGCCCATGGACACACACAATCGGGCACTATAATGCGCAGATGGGTTAGGACATGGCAAGGGAACCTGCCAGACGTGCTCTCTGGGCTCTGTGTGCACTTGGTCCTTCTCGTGGGCAGCCTGGGCCTGGCTGGTGGGCAGCGGACCCCTGAGCAGCTGGCTGCTATTGCCAATTGCTCCAGGCATGAGCGCCATGCCAGGAACTATGACTACATGGAGGGGGGAGACGTGCGGGTGCGGCAGCTCTTCAGCAGGACCCAATGGTTCCTCACCATCGATGAGCAGGGCAACATTGGTGGCACGCAGGACCCCACCAACTGCTACAGTGAGTACAGAGTGCCAACTATCCCAACTATGGCTCACAAATGCCACATAAATGATTATTTATATACCTGCTGGAAGGTGTTAATGAGGTTTAAAAAATCTGAATGTTTGGAGGGTCAAATTCCAGAGGAATTAATGCCAAACATGTTTATTGTCAATACATTTCTGATTAGACACAAATCAAAACCACCACATCACTTTGAATAAGAAAAAACAATTGACAGAAAACTTGTATCCTTATAATGTAGATTCTTAGTATACTTTAGGAGATAATAGACTTTATTATTGGTTCATTAAACTGATAAAACAATTAAATAAATGATAATAAAATGTTTACATAATCAGAATTACCATGCACAGTGTAAATTGTTAACAGACTAAGAGATAATAGATTTTAATGTCAACTCTTGATTCATTAAATGTATTCAATATACCACACATCGACATACAGCTGCATCTTTATTACCATGTTTAACTGTTATATAAACGCGGAGCCTCTGGAATGTCACAACTAAAATGATGCACTAAATTCCAGGTCTCTGTGACGATCCCTGCCTGAATGTTGTTTCTGTGCAATGTTCACAACAGCGTAGTCAACACATCGGACATTTTTGTTTAAAAAACACAGACATGCAATATGACAGCTGTAAGGAAAAACAGGTGTTGAGTTTGGCAAAATTCATTTATTTGCACCCTAAGCAAAGACCTTAAGAAAGTATACAAAGTGGTCTATGTTACAGAAGAAAGAAATATTAAGTTATGAGCTCATATTTTGTTTTACCAAAAAAACAGAATAAGGAAAAAAAACATAAATACATAATTTGTGGAAACAATTGTGAGGACACAGTGCTCAATCCAAGAGAACCTGAATTAACTAAGAACAGACACAGTTTTCAGACTGTTTATTTGGATTGATGTCACAGTTGTCTGGATGGTGTGTTCAGCACCTTCAAAGTGGTGCACCTGCTGTTTCCAAGGTCCAGGGCAGGGTAAAATATGAACTAGAGCTTATAACTGTGTTAAAATGTCAAAAAATTGTTTATTGTTGCATTTTGACTGGTAGTATGTAACTTTTGTAATGTAAATACATATTCAAGGTAGTAGCATAGAAAATTTTTCTGGTATCGTAATCAAACATCTATAAGATATAAGTACGTGGGGAAAAAACTGCTTTTCTGTGAAATATTTTAAGATCAGCACCCTGTCTTGGAGCGTAAAGAGCGCCAATCCAATCTTTTTTATCAGGAAGTGCCCTGCTGTCTAAGGCTGCAGGTTCAGAGAGCTGCTGTTGAACTCTTGAGTGCTGAACTTCAGATGGATACCTTCGGTGAACGATCCAACTGCATGAACAGCTGAATCATAACAACTACGTAATGTAATTCATTTTTCCACGCTGAAAAAGGTCTGATTAGCAGTGAATAATGAGGATAACCGTACTGCGAGGTAGCGTGCGAAGGAGCCCCTCTGGTCGAGATGCCTCATTGCGTAAGAACTGGCGGAGAAAAGTGGAGAAACTGATACATCCAGATGTGGAGGACGGTCTCACGCACGACTAAGACAGGAAGCATAAGGAGGGGCCTCTCAAAACTATGTGCGGCACAGATCTGTTTCATACTCCTTTTATTATCATTATTTTAGGTTTAGTTGCTGAACCTTCTTTGAAAACAAGTACTGTACACTGCATTTATACAACTGCCCTTTTATACACCTGTAAGTTTTACTCAGGTACTAAGTTCAAAACCTCAGCAGCAGAGAACCTTCCCAGACATTTTAATTGTGTCTGAGCAACAAACAATTACTATATCATAAACTACATACTGAATTAATCCATTGTTTAGCTATCACTTCTACTGTAAGCAGTTGTGCGCTGCCAGTGTTGCTCAAGGGTAATATAGCAGTACAAAAAGTGACACTTGAAGAGGCAAACTTACAAATCATATTGTTCGGGTTATAATTGATACTCTTAATGCTTGTGCTGCCTGCTGATTCCCAACAAGTTACTGCTGTCATTATTCATCCATCCATCATCCGTAACCACTTGTCGTGGTCAGGGACATAAAACAATGCAACAGGTGAAAACAGAAGAAAGTGCAATAACCACAATGAGCAGGGCACTGCTACAAGATTAGAATATGCATTTGAGAAAAGTTCAAAATAAGTATAGGTTAATGTGTGTATGCAGGCTAATGGCAAGTACTTAAATATGTTGCTTGTAAAAGTGCTTATGATAATGTATACTACATAGTAGGTATAATAGTTTATTTCTCAACACATCGTCACAATTATTCCATACTGGAAGCAACAGAATTGTATTTGCAGGATAGCTGAACAGCAAAAGTTTATAAATTGCCCTTGTTTGTTTCGGTGTAGCAAAATATAGGAATTTGACATTCTAGCCAATTAATTTAATGTCAGTGTCCAATTAAGAAGCTTTAGTTTATGTTCTGAATGACAAACACATGGAGACAATTATTATGTTACCAGATAATGACTTCTGCCCATGTTTTTCCATTTAAAGTTATTATATAACTGTCTGTTTTACAGACACAGGAATCTTAACATTGCCGAGTTTAGAATATGATAATTTAAAATAGTATTTGAATAACTCTAAATATTATATTTGAGGAACTCATGCCTTTAATTCCTTGTTTGCTTTTCTGCCAGAAAGACTGAACACCCGAAGTATGTCTGTGAGGCCAGATTCTCAAAATTTGGAATTTTTAGTTTCTTTTTTAGTAGACAAAAAATATGAGCATATGTTATTGAAACATCCAGACAAGGGCAATATCTCAGCTATCTGAAAAACAAGACAACAAAAAACAGCCTGTTTTTTAATACAGCGTAACATGGAAATGTTTTAAGTAACAATTCAATGAAACGTCAAAAATCAATTTGTTCTGCTCTTGATGTCCTGTTAGTGTCTGTTCGGCTTCTTACTGCAATATCTGTAAAAAAAATCCTTGGCAAGAAGCACATCAAAGCAAGGTGGACATTCAAAATTAGGGATCTCCCACAAAAGGACTTACCTAGCCAGGGGCACAAATGCAGTGGTAAATTTGTTCAAGCTGGGGAAAGCCTTCTGAAGACATGCCCCACCTCCCCACTACTCCAAACAGCAAACATTTGGGCCACAAATGTGGGATACAGGGTCTCCCCTTGTTTGCTAAAGAGCTGTATTTACTGAAACACGGCACAGTAATAAGGTGCGCATCCTGCCAATTCCTCACCCTGGAGCTTAAGCTCAGCCAAAAGTACGCAACACCTCCGGGAGACAACAATGCTCCTAACTACAGGAATTGTTCACACTGAAATGGTTACAGTTACACTGCCATTTTGCCATTACAACTAGGTAAAGCAAAACTTTCAGACAAAGTTATGTGTGGCATAATCCGAGCTCTATAATCTCCAAGGAAAAAACATTTACCTTTATATTGCAAGGAATCGATTTTAGAAAATTTGCACATTTTTAATACTTGTAGTCAAAGGAACGAAATCAGTAACAGCTTTTTTTTATAGCTTATTTGTGCACTGTTTCTTTTCTAAATGTAGGAATCATGCAATGTCAGTTGAAATTCTATTTCAATTTATCATCACTGCCGCCAAAGATCCATTTAACAAAATAGCAGCAGCTGAACGGAATTTTAGACCATATTCTGGGTATTCAAAGAATGCGGCATTATAGAATGTTCTGGAATGAGTGGACAGAAAATAATGCTAAACCCGAGATGTGTGCTGTTGCAAAAAATCAACAAAGGGCGGTGTACATAAATAGTGGTGGACGAACAGTGTAGAACAGCGTAGAACATGAATCCCCCAGACCTCCTGGCTCGGGACATCTGTCACTGGTCCATGTAAAGAGAAGTCTATTCAAAGGTTGGAAGGAGCGTGAGACAGCTTTGTGGTGGTGGACATACTTGGAGCATAGAGAGCCTTGCACCACTGCAGCGTGCAGCAGCCCAGTCAGCTCTCCCACAGTACATGCCGTACATGTTAAAGGAAAGCTTTTTTAACACCTAGTGACTAGGCTGGCAGTCGTCTTGTTATGGTATTCAGTTCAAGCAGTTTCAACAATGGCAGAAAAAGTCAACATTATATGTATGCTCTTTCAAAGACCTTTAAAAAAGTAATTGTTCATGAAACAGTTTAGCTCGATCTGATGGAAAAAACAGTGCCTGTTTTGCTAAACTGGAATAATACAGGAGCAAAAATGTTTAGATGGAATGAATGTGTATGTCTCAGAGGAACATTTAGGCCTGGCTTTCAGGGGTATGCAGCTGCTTTTTAACACCACATTAACTTTTCATCCCATGCATGCTTAGTGCTTTAATACACCATCTCTACCCTCTATGTCAATCAGGTTTTATTCAGGTAAGGAATATGATTTGCTGACTTTTAAAATTTCAAGAATATTAGATGCAGCAAGCATAAGGGTGGCCCAGGCTTCTTAATAGGTGATGTGTGAAGCTTTGTAGAGGATGACTGGAACCAGGTTATCAGTCAAAATGTTTCAAAGTTATACAGTGAGTCCAGAACAATCTTCTTGAGCGTTGCTGTTCTGCCCTTGTGTGTGAATTTTCTGACCAACATCTGCCGTTAAAGGACAGGATTGTTAAGCCATGCTGTCATAATTCTTATGGAACTCACTTACCATAAATACTTACCTTAAAATACATTGGTTACTGTTACAAGTGTAAATAGGGTTTCCATGCAAAGTTCAACCAAGTTTAATGTCTCCCTATTAATAACATTTTCTGGTCACAGATGTTTTTTTTATATGAAGATTGAAGAGATTTCCATTTCAGTTTAATAAAAATATTTCATTCCAACTTAATAAAATGTAAAAAATATATCAATGTTCTCATTCCATTGATGTCCCCCTTATTTTACCTCCATTTGACGTGTATAAAAAGCAATATTTTGACCAAGGGCACACCATATTTCATACAAGGCTTTCATTTTTTATCTATAAATAATGAAGATCAAAGTGGGGCTAACACCAGCTGTGACACCATCTAAAATGTTTCACATATTTGTTTCTCACCTTTAAATAGCCAATAAAACTGTATAATGATGTATATAATGTAAAACAAAAGTCGGAGGGCTTTTTCAGCTTAAAAGGATCAGTGTTCAAACTGAGAATTGCAGGTATTGTATTTGAGTTGAAACATGTATGCATGTCATGTCCTGACTGCGTAAACAGAAATGTACATATTTCATTAATTTTTTTGTTTAAAGCAATTTACAAAACCCGCAGTTTTGCAGTCCTAATAACTGAAATGGTTACAGTATTGTTTTGTATCAAATGCTTTTCTTATGGTTGAATTCCAGGGCTGCCCTTTGCATATAAACCTGTGAGCTTTTCATTGTCAGGTTCATTAGTCTTTTTGCTGTTTGACAAATGAAAGGTGAACTTCAAAATCCAGAGCCACTTTTTAAAAAACTTCAGCATTATAGATGTAAGCTGAACATTCCAAATTTCAGTGTATCTGAGAGTAATTTTATTTAGAAAGTCTGTGGTTCTTTGTCTAAAATGTAGAAAATGTTTGTGGTATACGAATGGAAGAGGAACAACTTTTTATTTTTAAGTAAGGGCCAAACAGAACAAGAATGAAGGTTGCTTAGAGGTCTTAAAAATCTTGGAAAATTTAGTTAAGTTAAACAAATCCACAGTCACAGAAACACTCCAACTCTGCATGAACAAAGAAGTATAAAGAAATGCATGTGTAGGTTTTCTGTCTCATTCTCAACTTGACATTTTCCTCTTCCTGTTCTAATAATTTAGTGTGATTTTTTTATTACCCTGAACGTAGAATTTCAGCTGTATAAACTATGAACAATCAATAGTGAGTGAGTAACACACCAAACAAAATCCTTCCAGAGTTTTATGAGAAGAAGTTTGTTGCATGTATCAGAGTAAACCATTATAATTGGCTGCAGGTTAATCAAAGGTTGTGTTAAAAATGACAAGACCACATGTGAACTGTGCTGTGCGGTAATATAGGGGCAGATAGTGGGTTTACTGAACTCAAAGATGCAAACACACACAAAATCCACAAAAACATTTATCCCCTTTATAAGGTTTTATAAAGGCCAAAAGAACAGAATATTTGGTTTTAAGGGAATGTTTAACCTACAATTTGAAATTCTATCTATACCACAAGTCAAAACATCAGTGAATGGCAGGCTCAGGAATCAAAACAGCCCACAAAAAAGTGAAATATAGAAAAGGATCTGTATCTGAGGCACTGATGGGGGAAATGAAGAACATTTGCTGCTCAGCCAAGGGGAGCCTTGTCTGGACCATGACAGCAGTCTTTCTGGAAGCTCCGAAAAGAAGATGAGGTCAGAGTGAGGAGCAATTTATGACTACACACAACCAGGATAATGCTGTTAAATCAGAACGTTGCACAACTGATGACCTTAATCCACTTATCGACCAAAGACTTGGCATAATCCTCAGTCTCTTACAGTATATGGGGAAAAATAATGGGATCTAATTGTTTCTCTAATTATATATTTTATTGTTTTATTTTTCCATGTTACTTTAAATAACAGTTACTCAGCAGCCAGTCTTTCTGGTGCTGTCTTTCCTGTAACTACATTTTTTACGGGTAAATTAGTCACTTCCTACCTCAGTATATGATTCATTCATTATCAGTAACTGTTTATCCAGTGTGAGGTTGCTGGGGTTCAAATCCTATCCTGGATGCATAGTGCATCAGGCAGGGCACACCCTAGACGTGACAACAGCCTATCACAGGGCAATCACACACATACACTTATTATATGATGCTTATCGGAACCCCATAATACTCATCTGCGTTTTTCACATTAGTACCAAATATATGAGCAAAACTCAGATGATTCCATGTGTAAGGATGCTGTCACTGAAGAGTTTTTCCATCTTGTGGAGAAAACAATAGCTTCTGGCTGCTTTAAAAAGCAGCAATCCCCCTATCACTTTCTTTGTGTTGGATACTGAGAGAAGAACTGTCTGCTTGTAGGTATTCTTGAGATCCGGACAGTCTCTGAAGGAGGAGTGCTGGCTATTAAAGGAGTGAAGAGTCAATATTATATATCTATGAACCGGTCAGGAGGACTGCAAGGCAAGGTAAGCTGTCATTCTATTGTGTCTACCCTGAGAGTAGTGGTATTGTAATCACGCTCCAAGTGTAAAACCAAGGAGTTTGAAGTTACAGTTACACGAACGTGACATTAGCATGAAACTGTGCTCCAACCCCAAACTTTGTCTGTAAAAAACTCTCACTCACTTGACACTGCAGAAAACCTACAACGAAAACTGCAACTTCAAAGAGGTCTTCCTGGAGAACTACTTCAACGCCTACGCCTCTGCAAAGTGGACCAAGCAAAACGGCAAACAGATGTTCCTCGCTCTGTCGCAAAAGGGCAAGCCGCTGAAGGGGAGGAAGACGCGGAAAGAGAACATCTCATCCCATTTTATTCCTTTGAAATGCAAGGTGGAACAGAAACCCATGGTCTAAAGTGTGCAAACACACTTAGGGCTGTTCCAGTATAAATGTTATTTTGAATGCATAATGAGGTTACACTAAATTCAAGAGATTACTACTAACCACTGTCAAAGCAATATGAAGATGTTGCTGATAACTGATCCAGTCAGTGGTGTGACAAGATCTAGATTTGTTTTTAAAATGATCCATTGTCAAAACTGTTTGCTGCTGATATTTCAATTTACATATTGTTAATAACCAAAGAAGAAATGTCACTCTCCATTACTACTGGTTTCATTTTTAATTTAAAAGTAATGAATAGCTTTAAATAAAGTATGTCCTGTAATTCTCTAGATGTTCTGCCACTGACAAGTAACCAGACTGACAAAGATGGACTGCAGTGAAAGTACATTAATGGTATTTATTAATAATGACTTCTGGTTGCATGTACATTTTAAATCTTTGTTGAAAACATATATTAAATGATTTAACTGCAGAAAGCTGCTGAAGCTGCTGACCTTAGGCCTACTGAAATGCAAACATAATCATACTTTGGGGACCTCTGCCTCTCTTACCATGAGTTTATTACAATATGGAGAAACCTCTAACTCCAGACGTTATCCTCTATATTCTAACTACATATTCAAGAGGTACTCTGTCGCTTACTTTTGTCCAAGTAATTTTCCTGATACTACTTGAAACAGTTGTTATGTTCCTTTCACAACAATTTCTTATTTGTTTTTCCCAAAATGCCCATATCAGTTAATACAAGACTTCACTTAAGTAGCTTGTTTCAGATTTACTCACTCTGTGCATATTCAAGAAATAAAATCCTTATATATGCACTGGTAAATGCCTAAAATTGTTTACTGGCATTTTAACAATGGCATAATGTCTCATAAACTGAGGTTGCCTGTAAACTATTGTAAGCTCCTATCCGAACAATACATGAATGCATTTTCTCCACAATGTGACCATAAATATCAGTCACACTTCTCTGTTTTAGGTTATATGATTCATATAAAAATGTGAGTTTAGCAGATGACTATGGAACTGTGAAATTGTTCACATTATAACATTGCTTAAAAGAAAAGAAGACAAAAAGCAAAAAGTTGAAACAGAAAAAAAATTATGGGTTCTTTAATATCTGATACAAGAGGTATTGACAGCAGTTGGCATAGTGGTTAGAACTGCATGCTTGCACTCCAAGAACACATGTTGAACTCCTGGTATTGCTGTAGTACCCCTGAGCAAGATGCTTTCACAGAACTGATACAGTAAAATGGCACAGCTGTATAAATGCATTGTAAGTTGCTTTGGAGAGAAGCATTAGCTAAATAAATGTAATGTAAATGTAAATAAGTTACCACACCGATAGTTCATATTCATGTATTTGCTAAAATCAGTTCATTCAGAAGACAAATTTCAAACAATTTTATGCTTTTTAGTGCTGCCGTTCACTATTTCTATTTTTCAGGAAATATATGTCAGACATATATCTCAGATGTTTTCGTGTGTGCGTTTGATTCAGTGAAGCTAAAAAAAAAATGGCATCTGGTGACCATATTTCTGTATGTTCACACGCTGAGGAAATCCATAAATGATCTCCAGTTTTGACTGTGTCTCTCATTTCAGAGTGGAATCTTATAGAACCTCATTTGCTCATTGACAGGGGTGTACTTATTATTTGGCAAAAGTAAATAAGTACCCAGAGCCCCAATAATCGTACGCCCCCCCTGAAAAAAGGTGCTTGCGTTAATATTTTTATTTAAAATGACACAAATCAAAGCATTGGAAAAGACTAATTTTGGGAGGGAAGTCTGGCACCAAACACCTGGCTGTGTCCAGCTATCAGTCATGCCCATGCGCATATAAACGCACCCTGCTACTTCTGCTCCACAGATGCTATTTCTGCCACCCCACTTCCACTTATGTCTTATTCAGAGTCTTCATAGAGGGGGTTCAGCAACCTCTCTCTACAGCAGATGCGAGCGCTCAAGAGGACTCTAACCCCCAATGGACAGTACACCAAGTATCCTTCCAAATACTCAAACCAGTCTAATACTTCCAACTCCTAAAATATCTAACATACAAAAACTGCTGACATAGCAATTATTTTCAGCGGCCTACTGTCACTGTGGGCCCTCCTTCTGTCCAGGCTGTAGTGGATTATTCCACATTATTACAGCCAACACTAACAACATAGTGAAGGAAGTTCCTAGCTTAAAGGTGCGAATCTCGGATGCACAGTACTTTACACACTAGTATAATGTATATTAACTATATTGCTACACGCCTGTTACAGATTGCCACAGCCAAAGTGACTGTTGGCTGTTAACTAAGCACAGGAAAACCATTTGTAACATGCAGGCATGTTACTCATTTTAGCTGATTATTAGTCTGATATGCAGGAGTGTGCAGAAGGTTTTGTTTTCTTTCACATGAAGCACTTAACTGTAAAGCCTCAAACCAGCACCTGGCTGCACTGTATATTGACATTGTCATTACACATTTGTTGAAGAGCAGAATCACCAAAGCGGCTGCTGACCAGCTGTTTACTTGTTCTGGAAAGTCAGTTATATCGTACCTGTGTGAGTCAGAAACAATAGGTTGGAGACTGACGGCAGGTACAAACATGGAATACATTGTTTCACAGTAAAAGAATTTGTTCAATTTTATTTTGATTATCAGATATCCTCTTCCGTTACCTGCACCAAAATGAACACACTGGTAGTGTAGCAACCCAGGCAGCCAAAGTGAAGAACAAGGTACCTGCATGGATGAGCATACAAGAAAGATACAGCCTTTGCAGCAGCTTTTTTACTAGCTGTACGGGGACCATTTAAAACGTTTTTTTACAAATAGACCTGATTTAGACTAATAATTATAGAAAAGGGTGAGAATTCAGACTGCTGAGAGAATCATTGCTATCTTTGCCTAGAGCCCCAAATCATTAAATCCACCCTTGTCTTCTGAGAGCTTTAAGAAAATATTTGGCACTTTTAGTGGCACTATTGTAAAGCTCCATTCATCTTCTTTACTTTTTTGTCCATTTCAGGGGTAGTTGAGGGTTCAAAGCTTATCCTGGAAGTATAAGGTGTGACATGGGGTATATGAGGTATTGCAGGGCAATCACACACGCTTTGTTACTCATACATTTCGCTTGCCTTACAATGCACTTACCTCTGGTGTGAAAGCCACATTGTTTTACCCCAGGTTGTCCATAGGATCTGACGTTTCTCATTAATCGTTGTGTTTGTCACAGAGTTTTGCTTATAATTCCATTTTTTTCAGGAAGAGACTGTAAACACTCCTTGGATTAGATATTTTAAATGTTAGTACACCAAAACAAATCTTGAATCAAAAAAAGGAAAAAAATCTTATCTTCTGTTTGAGCATAAACAGAAAGCAGGGAATTATAATCAGTACAGGGAATTGTAGGCTGAAGGAGCCATTTTATTTCAAAACAGCACAGTTTAATAGGTCATACCGTTTGAGTGGTCGAGTTTGCATGACCTCAGCGTCTGTTTTCCTAAGTGCTCCGCTTTCCTCCTGTATTTTAAGGGTATGTCCTTCAGGGTAACAGGTCACTGTGGATTCCCCATAGTGTGTAAATGTGTGTATGGCTCCCCTGTGATGGACTGGTGTCTCATCCAGGGTATAGTCTAGTCTCTAGGGTAGCGCCCAGTAATTCTGGGGTAGGACTGAACTGACCAGTCCAGGCGAATAAGGATAATGGATGGAACTTTCCTTTATTTATCATCATTATCTTTTCTGTAGACAAAAAAAATACCCAAAACCTTCATGCTGGAAACTTGGCTGCTGCTGGTGTTTGAAAATTTCTACACAAACAAGCCCAGTACATAATAGACAGCTTTCTATTTAGTCTGTTTTACAAGAAAAACAAAAACGCAACTGGCCGTTTTAGAAAGAAATGAGGTTCAGAAAACTCTTCCCAATGTGCTGCAGGAGTGCGATTGCCCAATACCAGCCTACGAGGGGAATTAGGGGAGTGCCTGGCATGGACTTTATCCCAAACCCCCCCCCCCCCGCCACCCCAGTGGATCGCACGCGACTCCCAACCATGTGCCGCTGCAGCCATTTGCACAGGCACCCCCAATTCCCTCATGTAGACAGTCTCTTTCTAGTTTTATATCTTTCGTAAACATAATAATCCTTGAAAACTCCACAGCTTTACAATGCAAAAATATTACAAGAAAGAAAAATCTTTCCTGCCGTTCTTTACCTTGAAATATTTTTAATTTTTTTCCAGACAGTAAGGGGGCTGACAATCTGAAATGGCCCAGGCCTCATCTGAGCTCTCAGGGGGCCTGCAGGTATTCGTTTTGTCATGCGTTTGCTAAATAATAACAAATTAATGTAAAATAAGATGGACAGGCAGGCATGTGAGACTGGTTTGACCCTCTGTGTCATGGTGTGGGAAAAATCTCTGTACTCACACTACAAAGCAAAATCGGCACAGTTATGGCAAGGAAACTGAAAGCAGATGTGACAATTTACAGACCACATTGACCATCTTGCAGTCTGGCTATTTGGGACTTTTCACATGAAAGATGTCCAAACTTTGTGACCGTATAGTTTTTTCTGTTCTGTCAGAATTTATTGAGGAATGATGAAGTAATAAGTTAAGAATGGTGTAGCTCATGTCTGTGTCGTGGCCGGTCACATCCTGTCACAAAAGGGGGAACATACAGTACACTGCTCTACCAAGACCTCTGTCATTAGCTTCCCAGCACTGTTTCCAACAGTAAATATTGCACCATTTGCTTAAAGATTTCTTTTCTGCCATAACCATGTTCCAGCAGTATTGCAGTTACTCGCTAGTTATTAACTGCTCCTTAGCATACATCTCTTAGCGTTTCTTCTTAGTAACCCTACCACGAACTGAAATCCCATCCAGGGTGTACTTTCATAGCCTCGCGCCCAGTGGTTGCGGGATAGGCTCTGGAGTACGGCAACCATGACCAGCATAAAGCAGTTATTGGAAATGGATGGAAGGATGGATGGATGAATGTTTTTAGGAAGCTGCTTTCCAGTCTTGTTACAAGAGGCACAGTTTTCATTTAATAAGTTGGGAAATATATCTATGGAAAACCTAGTAACTGTCCACTTTGATAATTTTGTCGATTACCTCCTTACCTGCTTTTATAACATAAAACATATATAGAGAGATCTTTTTCATATTATTCAGTAGAATGGCACTTTTTTGCCATTATGTGATCATTTTGGATATGACCTGTTGCATCAGACTTTTTGAAACAGAAAGACAAAGACAAAGACAAAGTTTTTGCTCCAAATTGTTGTCATTCTGGCGATTTTCTGGGTAAATTTAGCACATGAACCTCTCTGTTACCCTTCCAATGACCATTCATGTACAAGTAAGGTGCTGCTTGCACTCACCTTGCTTAATATAAGATTTAATATAGGCACAGAATGGAGACAGGTTATTAACGCTGCCACATTCTTTTCTTAATAAACCTAACTGCAGTATTTCCTGCTTTCTACTTCCCATCACAGTGAGAGTCTCAAGCAGTCATAAATAGTGATTTAGGTCAATCTAATATTACTGAAAATAATAATATTTAAAAATGGAAATAGTAAATCCAACATTACTAATATTAATTAATGATGCTTTTCACCAGTGACTTATAATGTTCATCTGCCTACAGCTATTTACCTGTTTATAAATTCAGAAATAAAGTATAACCATATAACTATTAACTCAATTATTTAATCACAAATACCTGTACATTTTCTTAAATGAAGGCTTGGTCTTGTGATCAAATGAAAAGCATCTAAAGCCAAACATTTGTAATTAATGATACACATTGTACACAGCATAGTGTCCTTATGCTTGGTACAGTAAAAAATGCCAAAATTTCAAATACCAAGTTCCCATTTCCTATTATTTTAAATGGGGAAGAAAGTAAATAATGTGCTCCTAGCCCACTGGAAAACACATATACAATATATAACATTAAAATATTGTTACAGTTATTGTAAAACATGTTGGTTTTGTTTTGGTCATGCATAAAATACCTTTTAATTTGGTATGTTAATAATTTTAGGTGACATATTTTTCGTCCAGAAATGGAATATTTTTCACCTAAAGAAATAATAGCAATGCAACCACATCACAAGAATTTACAATAGGAATTTATTGTGGTGATTTCACAGCACAGATTAACCCTACTGTGAAAGGAAAGGGCCTAGTTATATCTACTATCAAATGCTAATCCCGATTCTCCTAAACACCTCTGAAAAAAATTATTATAACAATAAAATATAAATTATTATGCTGAATGATTATGTGCTTGAAAGCAACATAGTAGCATACTGCAGAAAAACCCATTGACTGTGAATTGACTTGAAATGCATTTCAATTTCAGATGTTTTATGAGAAATAATTTGTGTCATTTTATTTTTATTTTTGACTATTGTTTCAGAAGGTGGCTGCTGTGACTTCAGAATGCTTCTAAGCTTACACAAAAACATTTTTTAAATATAGTTTTTGAGACAAGATGAACGCGATTCTAAATTAGCTTAAAAGGTACTGTTAGGAAAACAAACTGTGGCATTTAAAAGCATTTCACCTTTCAAAACCTATGTTTGAGTGGGAAGTGACCATTCAGTTTGCCAGTCCAAATTATAGTGTAGACAACTCTACAGTGTTTTTTATGAGTATTCAGTTTTCTTGTGAACTTGGTCTATTGCGTGTCTGTCACAAAGTAAACCTTCAGCAATTGTTATGATCATTGTTCTTTAATGTGCAAGAAGAGCTGAGTTATAACATCAAATAGGTCAGAGGAATTGGAGATGTCCCACGTGCAAATACGAGCATGAAACAATTGTCATTGCAAAATGTTTGTCATTTAAAATGCTTTCACAATGCAGCGGATGTGAGCACGAGTTCTTTTAGACGGATATGTTTTCATGCCTGAGTCATTCACTGATATGTCCACACCTGCCTTTCTCCACTGTCCACAATGCCACAGTAACCCTTCCAATGGTGGGGACTTCTGCTGTACAAACGAAGCATGACAGCTTTTCGTGATGTGAACGTAATACGAGGACAAGATGTTGTTAAAGATTCAAGTGGAGAGATTGAAGAAGACAAGTGAAAAGACAATTCCTCCAGGCACCCCATGATAAAACTGTAAAACGATACAGTAAATCGAGGGCCCTGTTTCAGACATTAAAAATATGAACAAAGATTGTCAAAGCTAACAAGAACCACAACAGATGGAGGAAAATCAAAGTTTTCAGGGAACAGTCTGCAAACCTCCAGGAGGTCATAATGCAAGTGTCACGCATGGCTGACACGGTTAGTTATGCATAGAGAAAGCAACACAGCTGTTGCACAATAAATAAAATATTACAGTATATGGCACTAGAAAACATCATGCTGTCATAAGCAGTGTATATTATTACACACTCTTTAAATACAAAATGTGACACAACCAAAAAACAACATTTTACTATATTTGCAGTGCATTCACCGGCCACTTTATTAGGAACACCTGTACACCTGCTTGTTCACACAGCTATTTCATCAGCCAAACACGCAGCAGTGCAATGTATAAAAACACTGAGACACGGGGTCATGAGCTTTAGTGAATGTTCACATCAAACATAAGAATGGGGGGAAATGTGATCTAAGTGACTTTGACCATGGTAGGTTGTTGGTGCCAGATGAGGTAGTTTGAGTATTTCCAAAACTGCTGCTCTCCTGAGATTTTCACACACAGCAGTCTCCACAATCTATACAGAACAGTGCAGGAAAAAACATTCCGTGAGCAGCAGTTCTGTAGGTGGAAACACCCTGTTGATGAAAGAGGTCAGAAGGGAATGGCCAGACTGGTTTCAGCTGACAGGAAGGCTACAGTAACTTAAATAGCAATTCTTTATATCAGCGGTGGGCAGAAAAGCATCCCTGATCACATGACATGCCAAACTTTGAGTTGGATGGGCTAAAACAGCAAAAGACCACATCAGGTTCCACTCCTGTCAACCAAGAGCACGAAATTGAGGCTACAGTGGGCACTGGCTTACAGGAACTGGAGAGCTGAAGATTGGAAATGCGTTGCTTGGTTTCACGAATCTTGATTTCCGCACACAGATGGTAGGGTCAGAATTTGGCGGAAGTAGCACGAAGCCATAGCTCTAACCTGCCTTGTGTCAACAGTTCAGGCTGCTGATGATGGTGTAATGGTGTGGGGAATGTTTTCTTGGCACACATTGGGGCCCCCAATACCAATCAAGCATCATTTGAATGTCACAGCCATAAATTGGCCAGAATTTACCCATCTTCTAATGGCTACTTCCCGCATCATGATGCACTGTGTCACAAAGCACAAGTCGTCTCAAACTGGTTCCATGAATATGACAATGAGCTCAGTGAACTGCAGTGGCCTCCCCAGTCACCAGACCTGAATCCAACAGAGCATCTTTGGGATGTGGTAGAACAGCAGATCAGCAGCATGAATGGGCAGCTGCAGCAATTATGTTAGGGAAACATGTCAACATGGACCAGAATCTCCAAGAAATGTTTCCAGCATGTTGCTGAAACCATGCTCTGAAAAATTCAAGCTGTTCTGAGATGCATGGGGGTCCTACCTGGTATTAAAACGGTGTTCCAAATAAAGTGGCCAGTGAGTGTGTGTTATACTATACTGTGCACAACTGTATATAGAGTCTGCATATTTGGACCATAGTATTGCACACAAAAATACAACTAGTGTGTTTCATTAATGAAAGACTTGAGGTATCTTTTTTTTTACTTAATATTAATCAATCCACCTGTTTTACATTAACCCAACATCTGGCTTTTGAGAACATTAACGTTTTACGATAAATGAGCCGTCTGCCCATTCATCCTATTTTTAAAGTGTGGAGGGGCCAGGAGTGGTCAGGTCAGAAATTACCTTCTATGTTACAAGGTTTGGGTAATCTTTTGTTGCAGCTCTTTCCACAATGAGAACAGAATTATCTTATTCCAAGGTTTTTTTTGCACGCTACCTTTTGTGTTTCTGTGTTCTCAAGAGTGTGCATTTCAGCGGGAGAATGCATAGGGAGTACACTAAGCATACTGGGAGAATTGTGCACCTGCCTGGTGAAAGTACTAGTGAGTACAGAGATCAGTTTTTCCCTCCTCCTGTTTTTCCTATTCCTCCTGTGCCTGCTGTTAGCTACGTGTAAATGGCATTGTTTTGTTTATTACCATACCCCTGGTTTTTTCTTCAGTTTCATGTGAAAAAGTTTTTTGCATTTGTCTTTGACTTCAGAGCTTTCTTGTGATTAGTGATTTGGTTTCCTACCCCACTAGTTTGAAGTGCTGTGTCTCCATTATGGCAAAGCACCTCATTCCTTTGTTTTGCTTATTCAGTTACTCAGAACTTTTCTGATTAAAAAATTTTATTTTGTGGACATTTCTTCTCTGAAAGTCGAGTGACTATTCATAATGGGAGAATTTAGCTGTAGTATTACTCTGAGAAAAGGCCTGTTCTTGAAGATTTTATATGGCTGTATATGTGATTCATATTCCAGAAATCACATGGATCACCTTAATTCCACACAAGTGATTAGTTATTAAATCACTTCTAAAACAATTAGTTGCACCACAGCTGATTTTGTCGTAGTGAAAGGGTGAATATTTATACTCCCAGTTATTTTATTCTTTTTATCAGTCATTTTGAGTTTCCTGTCTCACTTGTTCTAATGAGCACAAACAACACAAACAACAATCAAGTTTCTTATCTGAGATTTGCAACTGCATTGAAGCAACCCTCTTGTCCACCAAGGAGGACTCCAGCTGTACGACCCTCAGCCAGAGGCTTGTGAGTATCTCCTTATCCATTTATAGTCCCTCATGAAGAGGAACTCCAGAATAGGAAAGAGACCACCCCAATCAAGGAGTCTGGTTCCAGAACCCAAGCTATGCATAGCAGTCAGGTGAGCTGGTACTTCTCCACATCTTGTTGCAGCTCTGGCTCCTTCCCTGCCAGAGAAGTGATTTTCCATATTCCCAGAGTCACTTTCCACTGCCAAGGTCCATACTGTCTAGGTTCATGCCACTCATGTCTGCCTCTTGGCTGGCATTGCACGCCACCCGCATCCTTCAGCTTGCAGGTCGTAAACCCACAAGAAGGATCCACATTGTTGTTTTGGGCTAAGGCCAGCTGTATTATGTGACTTGTCCGGCCACTAGGCGTTCACTGATGAAAACCAGGCCTAGGCCTAGATCCTGAGGTGGGTTCCAGTAACCCTGATTGGGCCAGGATACACTTTGTTCATTTTTGTGTACTTATGGGGGTCATCATGAACTGTTCTTTGTCTAGAATCCGTCCCCCCAGACCTGTTTGCCAAGGGAGACACTACCAGGAGTTGTAGGTTCCAGACGACATAGGTATGAGGTTCAGAGAGACATGCAAGCCTCATCGTCACAGCAAGGTAATTTTCAATGAATGGGGTCGTGCTTTACATTCGTAGTTAGTCCAAAATTGGTTTGAACAAATGTGTTCTCGTTCTGATATTAAGAAATGTTTTTCAGTGTCAAAAGTCTCTTTAAATCCACTGTGATTCTATGTTGTAAAGCAGTAAAACAAGAAAAATACAGAGGGATTAATACTTTTGACAGGCAATGTGTGAAAGGACTTCACTGTGATGTCCTGGTATTACAGTCATGTTCATCAGCATAGTGATTTATTATTCCTTTTTACTGTTCCTGAACTCAGTGTGAGGAAATCTGGATGAATTCTGTAATGGTTTTTCCTCAGACACAGTCACAGTTTGGCACACTAAATGACTGCAATTTTGAATTAGCTACAGTTTCAATCCTGTTGTTCACTGTTGTTAACAACAACAGCAAGGAAACAGAATTAAAAGCCTTGAGGTCCTCACACACTTGCGGTTTGGCACAAATATCCTGATGTTCTGCCCTCGAACCTCTCCAGTTTTATTACTTTCAATTTGTACACATGGAACTTTGATTTTTTTAACTCAAAACATCTTCACCAAAATCGACCGGTGACCCATGTTCCTATGAGAATCACGCATCAAAACATTGGCATATTAAAAATGTTTTGAATGAACACCAGAACTGACATCTCATTTATGCATAAGCAAACATGCTTTCTCATTAACAACATATCATAACAAAGTTTCAGTAGAAACAGGATATGTGTAGCACCCAAATACAACTGTAAGAATAGTGTAATTCCAGTGAAACTGGAAAAAATGAATGTACAAATGCTAAAGGCAGAAATGTAGCAATCTGTAAGCTCCCTAAACAGCTATTTTGATACTGAAAGTTATTTCAGATGAAGGTTACCTTAATGTATTTATATAGCATTCTTATGTTTTTGTGTAAAAATAGGTGCACATATCTACACAGTGAATGATCCAGCTGCATGGAAAAATATTTGGAATAAACACCGCACATATAGTACACGCTTTCTGTTGCTGTGCTTCAAAATATACATTTAATGATTTCACATTTATTTAATATTTAAGGCTTGAATATGAATGCAGAAACACATTGTGCAATATATGAACAAAATGAAGACATAGCAAGCATACTATGAGACACAAACCATGGAGGACACTATTCTTACTGAAGACATGAGAAGGAGCGGTTTAACATTCGTCTGTGTAATGAGGTCTGTAGTCCTGTGCAGGCCAGGCATGCCAGCTTTGAGGAAGCCTGTTTCACAAAGCTGCTGCTTTTATAGTTCTGTACCTTTCCCTATCTGAAGAAAACAGAAAAGGCACATTTCCCCACTGAGGGAAAAAAATGGGTCCACATGCCAGCTATTGTCACAACCTATTAATTTATAAAACTGTTCACATTTTACATCTGTAACCTCACATGATGTTATTCATATTTCAAAATAACAGCTCACAATGCCACAATAAACAGAGAATGTACAGCCAGATATGCAACAAAAACAGCAGTGAGCATAACAAATTGCAACTTTGGTGTCAGAAAATGTTTCATAGTGGCGACTTCACTGGTAATGATTAAAAATACTAATATGCTTATAGTATGGTGTACTGTTTATTAACATGAATCAGTATCTGCATGTGCACATAAAGGTGCAATATGTAGTGGAGCGTAAAAATTGTCCACTGTAGTAAAGCAGGAGAAATCAGAGCCGGGCCTTGCTAAGGTCTTATCATTCAGTGCATTTCAGCCATTAGGTCACAGATCAGATGGTCAGCAGGGGGCAACACTGGTTTGACTGCTCACCTGCTATGTCTGAAGGAGTGATGCTATGTTGTGCTGTCAGTCCTGCTGCAATGATTCAGCTGGTCTACCAAGTGCTGTGTCCACAGATGTAGTTCGCACTCTTTACTGACACATCAATATAGATGGAAACCAGGAAACCAGATCTAAACTGAAATACAAATGTACAAACCTGGTCTAACCTGACCCTACAGAGTAACTGAATTAGATGGAAAATTGTTGTTAAAAAGCTTTAATAAAACAACTAAAACTCCATCAACTGGTGGCCTTTGGAAAAGGCCGTGAAGGATCAGTGCAGTGTGCATTCAGTAAGTCGGTTAGCTGTGCTCATAATACCAGTTTTTAATGCCACCATAAATTGGAGTAAGTCATCAGTAATTTATTCCTGTTGTACCCACCTTTTTCTTATTTTACTGTGTCGTCTGGGCCTTTTTCTGTTGTTACTTTACTGTGTTATTTGTGCCTTTCTCCTTTGTACCTCCTTTATTACTGCTTTCAGTGCTTTCCTCCTTTATTACTTTACTCTGTTGACTTTGGTTTTCTCCTTTGTTACATTGCTGTGTTTGTGCTTTTCATCTTTGTGCCTTGCCTGTATCTTTCTTTATACATTACTGTCCTGTCTGTACCATCCTCCTCTGAGACTTTACTATCCCATCTGTACCATTTTCCTGTTACTTCGCTGTCCCATCTGTACCATTCTCCTCTGAGACTTCACTGTCCTATTCTCCTTTGTTACCTTACTGCTGTTTGTACCTTTCATCTATTTTACTTAACTGTGTCTGCCCTGTGTCAGTCTGTGTGCTGTTCATCCTGGATGCCATCAGTGCTGTTATTAGGGACACACTTGGAGATGCCACTGGTTGTTGTAAGTCTCTTCTTCAGTAGGTTCTCTATCCAGCTGCTGTTGCCGTGCATCTTCCAGGCAGGTGGGGCAGGGTCAGAGCCAAGTCCAGAGCAAGAGGTGAGCCTCATGTTCCGGCCTGAAGTGATCAGTTCTCCATACCCCTCCTGATGGGCAAAAGCGTAGGCTGAGCGGCGGGAACTAGTCCTGCGCACACGTCTCAAGCCCTCCTCATGCGGATGCTGCCTCCTGCTGGCCAACTGCCAGCGGCGCACCTACGGAACCAAATGCAGGGAAAGTGTCAAAGTAGAAAATGGTCAAAAAACTTCCTCAGATCTGTCTAAATACTGGCAACAGTATTGCTTACTCTGAAAAAATGTGTTAAACATTAAATCAGTAATTAAGTTCTGTTAACACAGAAGGCAGTTAGAAGGTGTGCTGTTGGTGCCTTTCTCCTTTACTACTTTACTGTGTGTCTCTGAAGAGGTCAATAGTTAACACTAAAGGCTTCATTCATGCAGGCACTCCTCACAGCTCCTACCAGGTGATACCCTTCACCTTGTCAGTCGGTGTGGGGTAAAGGTCTGCCCTCAGGAAGCGGACGACCAGCATCGGTGCAACACATACCACTGTGATGAGCAGGATCACCAACCACACAATTGGCTGGCATAGTGAGCTTCGGGCTGTGCCTGCAAGGCCATCAGAGTCCATCTTTTGGAATGGGGCTTGCCTCTTTTCAATACTGCACTACTGCCATAATCCAGGGGTACAAACTTCATCCAGGTACACATCCGTAACCAATATATCACACGACTGATGCATTAATCTGGCCTGATTGCTGCTTCTCAGACAACTCATCACATTAACACCTAACAGACCTTTACAATGTCAGCACTGAGATCACAGACAGCTTGTTATATTAATGCAGACTCACCAATGAAAGGGAAGTGACTGGGGAATATGCCAAAGATGCCATTGCTGTGCATTGCAAACAATATTGAGAAGTACACAGCCAGGCTGCCCCAGATGTAGAAGTGATTGATAGCTGTCCAGTAGTTTGTGTCGAGTCCAATCTAAAAGCAAATGAAAAGCTGTATGGAAATTCAAAGGCTTTAACTCCTCTTGTAACTTCAGTGGCATGTTTGAATGATCGCCGAAACAGGAGTAAACCCAAGTCATTATGTTTGTGGAAGAACATAGTTGCATTTGCATCACATGGCTAAGAGGGGGAAACTGGTCAAACTAAGGTCCCCGCAATTAATATTTAGACAGTGAAGGAATATTATATTGGAAATCTGCAGAAATGATGCCATTTTAAAATGATTAATTAACTAAAAACCTCATCAGACACTGTGTGTAAATGCACTTGTCTTTACAACTAACAGGAGAACAGGTGGAGGTTGAAGAGTCGCACCTGAACACTTGCCACAATCACCAGCGATGTAGCTATGGTGACCGCAAAAGATTGCTGGTCAGTGATGCTGGCACCGTCATCTCTGACACCATGGGATAGTACCCCATAGGGGACAAAAAACAGTGCAAAGGAGGTGTAGACCCCCTGGAGAGAGCAGAGGAAAAACTGGCGTTTGTTGAACAGCAGGTTCAGCTGCCCCAGTTCATACAGCTTTGGGAACCGAATGCTGTTCTTCTCATTCACATCCTTCAAGGAAAGGAAATAGTCAACAATATTATGTATTTCACTACCTGGTCTGGCATGTCTTTCATTTAGTAATTTATTTGTTTAAAATTCAGTTACTAATTTATTTAAATATTTATTAAATAAACCCTGCAGTGGTCTGGCATTCAATTCCAGGATACAGTCTCCTAGCCTAGCACTTAGTCATTTCAGGATAAGCTCTGGACTGCCATGACCCTGACCAGGACAACACAGATGGATGATGGATGGATGGATGGATTTGTTAAACAAAATCAAATCAATCCCCAATACAGGCATATGCACTCTTTCAAATGATCAGTGAGTTATTGATCTATGCAAGGAAAATAACTAAATCTCAAAGACACAGGAATATATACAGTAAGCCAAAATTTTGCAAGAATGTATAAATCATGAGCCTTACCTGGTCAAAGAGGCCCATTGCAAGGACAGGCAGAGAAGTGTATACTATATTAAAGAGGGTAATAAACCACTGGTCATATACTGTCTGTGGAGAGAATTTTATAAACCATCCATTATTATTACTACAACTACCACTCTGTTACATTGGTGCTGTGTAATATCTGTAATTTCTATTTTTCTTTTGTAATAAATGTGACTGAATGAGCACCACCACGTCAAAATTTATGTTCTTAGCTAAAAAAGTGTTACCATGTGATTCAGAAGAGGCAACCCTTGGGTCAGTCACATTTATGAATGACAACTGTTTACTTTTCTTCAAATCCTTTTTTTGAACCTAGCAAAAGTAAGTGCCTTATTCTCTAAATTACTCCCTACCATCACTGTAGTGAACTAGAGCCTGAATTGCTATGGTAATACCTAGCTGGTAAATGGGTCAAATACAGAAAGTTTTAATCCTTTTGGAAACTGCTCCCACTCCCTCACCTGAGCGGAGAAGCCACAAAAAAAGCCGAACCAGAAATGGACCAAAGTGAAGGCAAAGTTCTTGTAGAAGAAGTAGCACAAGAAGTTGCACATGCGGAAGTAGGACCAGCGGCCGTGCACCAAAAGGAGGCGCTGCAGGTGACGGAACTGGGCGAAGGAGTAATCTGAGGCCAGTACCGCCTGCATGCCCTCTTGTCCGCTGATGCCCACACCAATGTGTGCCGCTATAGAAAGAGGGTACAGGATGGAAAAGACAGTAATGAGCTACAAAAGGCAAATATAAACTGGCACATTTCTCAGTGTGCTATGGCACCTAATATTGTCACATTAATATTTCTCAGCGAAATAAATGGATAATGTAAGCAACCGACACCAACAGAATAGAATTTTCTGCATGTTATGACACATCTCATTCTGGGGGTGTGAATGTGAGAACCTACACATTTAATTGACATTATGAGTACATTATTTAGTAAGGAGGAAAATTTAAATCTCTTCCTATGAGCTGGTTGGTCTGAGCCACTCCTTCAATTCCTTATAATATAATGACCTAGAGAAGAGAAGCCTAGGCAGAGGACCACAGGCTGGTGATGGAATCATAAACACCCACATCTGCAGTTCAGTTCTATGCTCCTGTATCAGCTGAGTGATATGCAGTCTGAGAGCAAATGGATGTGGCACTGAGCTTGCCTGCTGTGCTTTCAGCTTACTCTTAATCATGCTAACATCATTGGCTCCGTCCCCAATGGCCAATGTGACAGCTCTCCTGCGCCTCTTCACCAGCTCCACCACCTGGGCCTTCTGGAGGGGTGTGACCCGGCAGCAGATGACCGTCCGGCACAGGCATGCTGTGTCCAGTAACAGTCCCTCTAAATCTGCTTCCAGGGCATGTGCCTGCAAGGGCAGGCCCGTACGCCAGTCAGGATCACTCATTGGCCTTCTCTCACTCCAACAACTACAAGTATTACTGTCCCTTTGTAAAAATTAATCCTACGGACGCAACAGACCTTTTGAGAAACTGATAAAGCACCGATGCCTAACTCTATAACAAACCCTCCATAACCATATATCCTACAGTACCATGCAGTACCATGCCTATCCAGCCTAAATTTACCCAATGCATAACAATGTAACCTTTGCAGTTATAACAGCACTGAAACACTGAGAAAACAAGACCATCACCATGGCCCAAAGACATATATAAAGCTGGTGTACTGAACCCTTACCAAACTGTGACCATTTATGACCAGCGCATGTTCCACACTGACAGCCTCTTCAAACACGCAGTCATACTTTGAGTCTCGCTTCTCCATATCCACAGAGTCATTGAATGATGGCTCATGCTTCAACCCAAGAATTTGATCTTTGGCACTTCTAAAACAGAATGAAAACACAGAATTCAGTGCATCAGCACAGTTTGTCATTTGCTCAGTTTCTTACTTTTAAGACCTGATCATTAAAAGCAATAATGTGGTCTTTTTGCTAGCTTTGTTCATGTTCAACTATTTAAAGCCAGTGGATTTTGCTGATGCTTATAGATATCTGTTATTTAGTGCATGGACCTCAAAGAGTCATTACTAGAAGCAGTGTCTCAGTGTGGTGCTGTCACACAGTGAAATCCATTCACAAACTGAGATAAGGGCCAATAAAGTTGGCAGCAAAATTCCCCAGAAACCCATTAAAAATTACAACCTCTGGCTAGTGTGGGTGAAAAAACATTAGCTAGTAATTTTTGTTTGAATGTGTACACAGTGTCCCTTAATGGTGTAACTGTAATGTCTCATCCAGTGCTTACCATGTGACATCCTAGGACCCCCTAGAACCTTCCTATACCTCCTTAATGAGGATAACATGACAAGACGTTAACCATAATTTTCCATGCACCCTTCAAACAAAACTCCTACCTCAGTATTTTCTACTATGTTACTATAGCACTATGTTACTAAGACAACTTGACCCCCGTAACTGGGTTATACTGTAGAATAGATTTAGAGTAAAAAGATTTAGAGTTGGTGAAGTGGTTGGGTTTCTCCGGCTTACTTTAACTGCTGCTGCACCTCCACAACGGTGTGACCCGAGATGACAAAGACTTCATGCATGTCATCTCGTAGCATGTTGCAGGAGTAAGCAGTGTTTATGGCAGTCTCTGTATAACACAAAGATTATAAGTTCCACTCGCAAGTCTTCTTATGTGACAGTTAAATGCCTCACTGTAGAGTCTGAAAAGAAGGCAACCAATGGCAAGCTCTGTTTGCATCTGTGTATGAAGGGTTACCCATCTTGTCTCCTGTCAGGACCCAGATCTTAATGCTGGCCAGAGTCAGACAGGCAATGGTTTCTGCCACTCCCTGCTGCAGTTTGTCCTCTATGGCCGTTGCCCCTAACAGCTGTTTAAGGCATGGGTGACACATAGTGAAGGAAGGTGTGACATCTGTCTCCAACTGCTAATCAGAATGTACCATGCTTCGATCCCTTACCGTCATGTCCTGTTCAATCTCCTCGTACAGCAAGGCTAGGAGGTCCTCTCGATTTTCCACCGAACTGCTGGCTTCCCACAGCCTCTGTGTCCACCCTCGAAGGAAATCCTCATCCAGGTCCCTGTAGGCCAGTGCTAGTGTCCGCAGCCCTTCCCCTGCAAATTCCTGCCACCGCCAAGATAATACAACCATCATGTGTGCGAACAAAAATTGTAACGTTCTCCTAATTGTAAAATGAAAAACGGGACCCATCAAATCCATTCCTCTACCCCTCATTACTATTACTTCACATTGCCTGATCTTTTCAAGTTTTAATAAATAAGATATGATGTGTGGCAAACACAAAAAGGTCCCCAGACAACAGTGAATGCATCACTAAGTCTGGCTTTGTTAATGTTTGGCTTACCTTCACTTCAGTAGCTGGGAACACTTAGAAATGATGGATTACTCACTGACACACAAACCGACAAAATAAAGTGCCATGATGCTTTTACCTAAGGGGTTCAATCAGCCGACTACTTTTGAACCAATCATAGATTTAGACGTATCCTAAAGGTCAAGAACCTGGATAGTTTGACATTGTCGTGCATGAAAGATGGAAATGGGATTGCATTATTTTAGTTACTTGACACATACAGTGTGTACAGACATCCGTTTAAAAATAAATTAAAAAAAAAAATAATAAGTAAATAAATAAATAAATACATAGAAAATGGTTAAATTAAAGAAATGGTTTATATTTTTAAATACAAAGTAATTGGAGCATTTTTAGCAATTCTCTTCCTCTTTCATGACTAGCACCTCCAGCCATGACTGTTCCTGGTGACTCTCTTTGGTATGCAGGATCTTACATCTGCAATCAAGAGCAGAAAACAGCAATGCATTGAGAGCACCTACGTTGAGATGTTCTGAAGTGGTGTACAGGAGCTCCTCACTGGCAGTGTCCAGCCTGTCGAAGAGAATGGTATCTGCACCCTTGCAGTACAGCCTGGCTCGACCCTGAGGGTTTCTCACTGACACATAGAGAAGACAAAACATTTTTTCAATTTTCTTCATGTAATATTCACAGAGCCCTTGGACTTCCCAACATACTTAGACCCAAAGGTATTGTCATTTACTTATACTGTATCACTTAGTTTTTCATCAGCTTTTATCCTTAGCATTTTGGATGATCCACCCTTTGCCTTTTTTCTAGTTTTTATCCCAGTTTCTTTACAGTTCTCTTTTACCCTGAGGAGACCACAGTCCCTGCCATTCATCAAAAACCAAGAATCGTTTATTGTCAAACACCCTTATACAGCAGGTAGACAAGGGAGCACGAAATGAAGATCTTTGGGTCCTCAGTGCACCGAATAGGGGGAACATTTTCAAGAATGAATAATAAAAAGAAAACAAATACAAATAGAGACAGATTAGACAGGTTAAAGGTTAAAAAATCTGTATATATGAAAAACAAATAAAATGTATAGATAAAAATACCATAAAATACATATACACACACATGTAAACACACGTACAAATACATGTGTATATATACACACGCATAAACATAAATAAAAACATAAAACAGACACATAAACACATATCCAGTAGATGTGAGTGGTTATGGGCAGTGGTGGTGGTCTTTGTCAGGGCTGAGATGACAGCAGCCTCACAGGCTATAGTAGAAAGCCATTCCTGAACCTGGTGGTTTTGGCCCTTAGGCTGCAATAGTGTCTGAAACCTTTAGTGACATGAAACCTTCAGAGGAGGACACACTTTCCCTGCTATAGAGTAGCCAGTAGCTCTTTATGTACACTACATATCACATAGAACAGGGTAAGGATGTACGTACATGGCAACCTATTTGAAATTACAGTGCTTCTTTGAGTCAAGGTATTCTAAGAAACTGGAACAAAACTTCCAAAAGGGAGATGACACCGATACTTTTCCATTAGTATATAACTTGTGGTAAACTGAAAGTTAGGCCATAGAAATACTCAAAAAGACTTGAACTGTTTGCTGTTCAAGCAATCTTGGGAGATAAGTAATTTTCATCAATAGAACAAGTTACCATCCAATGATTGAAAAATCTACAAACTGGCCATTTTAGAAACCTGGATTTAGCTAAATTGACTTAAAATGTCTTTAAAAACATTCAAATATAGCATCCTGGCATTTGTCGCCTTAAAAATTCAAGCTTCTGCCATTATTGTCACTAATAACATACAGCTATCTAACCATTATCAGTGACTGCTGAATCGTGGGCAGGGGTATGACAACCTGGAGCTTATGCTGGAATCACTGGCTGCTAGACTATGAAACTGCACCCTGGATAGACAGTCCAGTTCAGATTCATAAAATACAGGTATGAAAAATTATTTTGTCATTCACTAATACAGTATAATGCATTATACATGAAAATATGTTCACAAGCGACTTAAAGATTGAAAGTTCCAATTGTATAAATTCAACAAAATTCTGCTTAAAATTTTACAGCAATATTTGACAGTGTCACTTTCATGTTGCTGTAGAGAAGAAGCAAAGAGGACTGACTGACCAATGACACTCATTCTCTTGCGCACGTTGTTGAAGTCCAAGATGGCAATGAGCTGGTAGGTGACCTCCTTTCCCAACTCGTACACCGTGATGGTCTCTGGTGTTCGAGCTCGGAACACAAAGCCAAAGTTCCGTGCCGCTGTCACCAATGCTCCCTCATCTGGTGACTGTGCTTGGTACACAAGATCCCCTGGTGGCAACAGAAGCGCAAAAAGATCAAGTTGCTTTGCTAGAGTAGGTCTTTGGTTAACATCACATTACTTGCTCTAATTTCAGTCAAATTTTTAAATAGCAAAAAACATATACAAGATAATCCCCTAACACAGCTTTAGTGCAGACTTTATCACTTAAATAAACAACCAGCATTCCTATTATCTGACAGGATGAGGAACACAGGCATTTTAATGACAATAACTCCATTCTGGCTAGTTTTACTCATGAATGAATGGCTGGGACTCTAAGTTCTACTCTGCATGTGTGACAAAGTAAATGGTTAGAAGAGCCAGACAGCATCTTTGATAGTGAAAAAATACACTGCAGCCACAGTTTTTAACTACCACAGTCCCAAATATTCATGACAGGAAGACAAAGACATACAGAAACTCAGAAGACACTGATTTTTTTAACATCTCTGTGCTCAACACCTCACCTTCTTTCTGGTCTGTACAAACCCTGGAGTGCAGATGTGCTGTTTGCACCCTCTCACCTTCCATTTTCTCCTCAGGCATGACAGTGTGGCATAGCGACAGCAGTCGAAAAAACTCCTGTACTGCAGGCTCATTTAGCTTCATGCTTTCTAGCAGGCTGTGGTCATGGAAGCGGAACCTCCTGTCCCTCAGTGTGTTGAATGAGAAGTCCACACACGGGGTTTTCTACAGCCCAGATACACACACAAACACACACACAGATTATCCTCAGTAGCAGGTGGTTAAGTGCTACGTGATTAAGGAAATGGGCCCATGAGCTTGATAAACTGTACACTATAAAGGATTCCAACTTTTTCTGTAAATACTGTGATATGTAAATGGGTAAACTACAAGTTCCTCAGATAAAATCTGAAAAGCAGCTAAATAATGACATGCTTTAGAACCAGAGCTAAGATCTCGGGTATTCAGCTTCTGGGTATGCTTGTAAAACCTCTGAATTTCACAAACAGTTTAATTTAGTTAAATGGTATGACCTCAGCCATGCTGATAATCTATTCTTCATGATGACAGGAAATTCAGTACTCAGATAAGCAGCATATAATTCACCAAAAAAAATGCAATTTCTCTTTTAAACCCCAGAGATTCATCCTGTAAACTTAGACTGTCATTAATTAATAATGAATTCCAGGAGAACATGGATTTGGAGCATGATGTCAAAACACTAAGCAGCGGTAGAGGGACTAGACATGGGAAGCCAAGCTTATCAGCTCTGTTCCCAAGATGAAACTGCAGTAGAAAATTCTGTGAAAGATGCTTAAGCCAAATAACTTTGTAAATATCTTATCGTTTTAATGGGTGTGGTGTGGTGTGGATAAACTGCAAGAAATTTGTTGTAATTTTGCATGCAACCTTGAAACCCAACTCCTACCTCAGTTATTTCCACTTTATGGCCAAATTCATCATAAACCTCACCTTAAGGAAGAGAAAAAAAATAGAATGCTAGTTAGTGAAAAAACACAACTTGCTGCAGCCTCCAACCCTGAGGACTGGCCAGTGGAGAATGTACATATCCTTTAACATTCTTGTTTTGTGCTGCTGCAGTTCAGCTGAGTGATTCTGCCTCATACCATAGATCTTTCCGTTGATGGAGCACTTGCTGAAGACCATGACGTTCTGTGTGAGGGTACCAGTCTTGTCGGAGAAGATGTACTCCACCTGGCCCAGTTCTTCATTGAGCGTGGTGGTGCGGGCCTCTGCCGGTGTGTCTCTCTGAGCATGGTACATCCTCCGGTCCCAGTTGATGAAGTAACTGTGACCTAACCGTATCACCTCCATGCTACCAGCCCAGCATCAAGTAAAGGCAAATAGGCCCATGACAGACCGATGGGACACCACGGGATACAACACAACAAAACACAGCACAACACAGTGTAAAACAACATCATACCACAAAATGCAGTACCCAACAGCCTGAATGTAAAGTCACATAACATTAGAAGAGAAGAGATCTGAAGCATATTTCACTTATTATTGTATTTTCCCTTCAGCCTTTTTACCTGACATAAAGAGAAATGGGCACAACAGTGTTGAGGATAATTATGTACGACCAGAAGGTCAGGAATCCAGAGAAGAAGGCATCACTCAAAACCTCATCCCATGGCAGGTACAGTTTCTGGAAGTTTCCACCCATGCTCTTTTCCCAGACACAGTTGCCAATTGCCAGGATAATGCCCATGCACACCAAAAAGCCAAAGATCTGACCAAAAAAATAGAGAAAAATACTGTGACTTTTGTCTTTCAAACATTATAGATCACTTGTTCAGCAGTCTACAGGCACAACTTACCCAAAGGACCAAGGTGTTCATCAGTCTGTCAATGCTGGTTCTTTTGAAAGTTGTTCTTCCACAGTTCTGCATTAGCTTAGTCTGGAGACCTAGCAGAGACCAGACACATACTGTGACACAGAAGACAATGGAAGAGAGTCCTTCAAAATGTAACTAACAAAATTGTATTTTGAGCAGTTTGCAATATTCGAACACCTCTTAGGTGAAGATGTTAAACTGTATTATATACACCAACGTGACATACAGTTCAAAGGTTGATTTAGTAAGTGATCTGCTGGTTTCCCAAAGATGTTCCAGTGCAATGAGGATGAAAGAAATACACCAGTAAATGAAACCCGTCCATCTTCATTTACACAACACCTCCATAAAAAAGAGCGGTGGAATAGTGGAGTCACTAATCCCCAAAACAACAAGAAGACCGCTGACCTGCAAAGATGACCATGCCAAAGCACCATTCTGTGTTGCGCAGCACACAACCCCTTAGCAGCAGCTTTCCATTGTCCAGAGGGAATTTGTTATCCTTCCAGAGCAGAGTACCCGTAAAGCGGTCCAGCTTGTTGTTGGGTGGCTCACAGACCACCTCAGCTGGGAGCAGGTAGAACAGAGGATGTAGATAGTGATCACAGACATGCCTTCCTGGAGTTGGAGTTGCTTCAAAGCATAAAGAAGCTCTCAGAAACAAGTCTCTTACAAAAATCCCTCAAAAAATTGATAAAACCATCTACCATCAAATTCGGCCAACTTGTGAATGTCTGCTCCCAGCTCTGATGTCACACTTAAAGCCTGACGAACCTTCAGATTGGTTTCCCTTTTCAGAGATGTCAAAATGCAAATATCAGATGCAGGTTAGATGAGATCCTTAGCAATCAGTTATACACAGAACATTAGCACTTTTGCAACAGGTTATTATTAACTCTGCAGTCCACTGGTCAACAATGAAGTAATATTCCCTTCTGTCCAAGAAAAGTGTCTTTTTGACTGATGTTCATATGATACTTTAACCTAATGCATTTATTGCTGCCAAAACACTAACAATGAAGATCGTTATACATTTTTATTTGTTCCTCTATCCAGAAAGAATTCTGTAGTTTTATGTATTTTTTACTGTGACAGTAGTTTTATGAAAATCAGCTCTTTGGTCCTTTGGTCACTCTCAGTTGTCTTACCCATCAAGCTCTGCTGTCTCCACGTAGCCCAGTCCATAAGGCTCACTGCTGGAAAGCAGCAGCAGGTCAGCCTGGAGAAGGCCAGACACAAGCGCTGCTATGACTACTTGTGAGCCCTAACATTCATGTTGACTGATGCACAGACCCCCCCCCACATGTCCTCATGCAAGTATCTTTCAAAAGAGCAATGAGAGATTAGGGAGGAGTCATAAGTTTCCATGGAGACCTTGTTCTAAATTGATAATGTGCAAAATCAAACCTAAGCTGCTTTCAATATATACATTTATACATTTGCTATGATATAAAAAGGTAACCTACATCCTTGTCCCTCTACAACTGGATCTGCAACAAATGACATTACTCACTGCAACAAACTGATTGTTTTCCAGCTTGATGATGTCTCCCACACGAACATTCATCCACTGCTCACTCTGTAGCCTAAGACAGAATGTGACTGGATAAGGGGCAGTGACCAAAACATGTAACACCTACATTTCAGACAGTCTCTCAACATCTTTTCCACCCACAGCACCCAGCATTTCCCCTCAAGAAGTCACATGTACATCTTCTGAAAGCCAGTGAGGATGCAGTGTGATCCATATGCCTGACATCGAAGGAAAGGCATGCATTTACAGATGTTGGTCGCAAAGTGGTGTACATCATTCTTTCAAAATACATTACTTTGGCCATCTCTGTATACCTACTGTTCTCTTGTGATGATAGGTTTTTCGTCACCTTAAAAATTTCTGGCCTCTCCTGGCCCTTATAGGGAGGTTGTGTAACTGAATGATGAGCATTAACATATAGGTGCAGTCTCACACATACTTACCTGCCATCAAGGAGGACCTGAGACTGACGGGAGTTGACTTGCTGGTCGCTTTTATGGCGGAACTGCAAACTCCAAGCCACAGGCAATTAAAAACCAGAAACCTTCCAATATCACCAGATTTAGGCCCAATTTCCACTATTCAGTGATTCTAGTTTTTCAGTTAATGTGTATCTTTGATAAAGCTAAACCAGTTTAAGCCTAGCAAAGTCATACCTGTATGCAGAGTAGCAATGCTTTCAGAAATCACGTGATTACACAGCAAAAATAAAAGGCAAAATACCACAGGAGGAAAGAAGTATAGCAGTGATTGCGAAAGTGCAAAACATTTGCAGATTAGAAAATAATTTCTGTATAATTTTATTTAACAGCATAACCAAGTGGGCAGATGGGAGCAGTATCACTTTGGAACCTAAACCCAATCCTTTGACTGTACTCACAAAGTCATCCGTGGCATCCTTCACAGCCGTAATAGTCAGGACAAGAACCAGAGGCACAATGGTAGTGAACCAAGAGAGAGAGGACACCTGAGGGATAAGCTGTTCACAAAGGCAAGACAAAATCCCTATGATTAGACTGAAAGCAGCTTGGGAACATCTAGGAAGTTCCAGCTGCCAATCTGCCTTTTATGATGTTCATAGGCATTTACTAGGGCAAATATAGTCCCTGAAAAATAAAAAATATTAATTCTTGTGATACTGGCATTGCATCTGAATCAAAGTGATTGTGCTTGAATCTGAGTGAGTAAGATTTGTTGCAGATATGTAAATGACAACCTGAAAAAACTTGAATTGGAAATATAATTTCACGACTCTCTATGAGATCACGGCTAACTGTTATTTTGCAGGAAATGGACAACTTGAACAATTATTAAGAGAAGAGAAATCATTTCAAACTCACCTGTAGAATGAGCAGAAATAGGAAGTAAGCATTAGCTACATGCTGAAACTGCTCAAACAGGTTAATGGGCAGGAAGGTGAAGATGTTGTACTTTGAGGTTTTGATGCGATTGTCCTGAAACAAATAAAACAGAATATAAGTGATACTTTAGGAAAGTATAATCCTGAGTGATAATAAGCCAGAATAGACTTCCTATATTAAAAGTAACAAATACTATGGATCTTTTATGATAAAGTGTACAGAGAAGCAAATTACATATTGGAAATGGTGTTCATTATCCTCTTTGGATGAGGTGATTCTGGTAACACAGAAGCTATAAAATTCCTGAGGATTTCACATAGCATCTTGGCATGGAATCACAATAGGACTATGACCAGCAATCTTTAGCGAGTCACACGGATTATGGAGTCAATGGTCAAATCAACCTTCATAAACAATTTGAAGCCTAAAATATTATTACTACATCAGACATAATGATGTCCTTCTGCTCAGCTTGACTAAGCTGGAATTGAAACACTGGCTCAAAACCACATGAGAATTTTATCCCAATTCTTGTCCCATAAATCTTATACATGGGCTCCCCTGGGACTCCAAAAGAGCCAAAAAATAACTATCTAATTTTAATTGCCTCAATCAGCACTGTTTGGACTGCCTCTGTAGTTCAGAACCTGGACCAGGACTTTCAGAGGAGTTCAATCAGCTGTGCAGGCCATTCAGGTAGCTGTGCTGTAGTGATGCAATTATATCTCCATAGCAACAACAGTGAAAATCCTGAATAGCTTTGTCCACAGCGTATAAAGCAGCAAAATTTTTCTATAAAGATTTATATAACATGCAAAGCATGACTGTCTGTCAGACAGATACTGAAATGGTGTACGATTGCAGACAAAATTAAATTACCATGTGCCCAGCACTTCTGAAGACAATATTTCAGCAGAAATGAAAATTCTTAAAAGAGTGAGGTCATTTATCAAAGACATCAATAGAAAGAACTATTTGATCTAGATCTATATGAATATAGGAGATGGCTACATAAAGAAATTAACCGATCGATGGGTGGATATATAAAAAGATAGCCACCGGTGCATTAATGGAAAGATGGACAGGAGAACTCACCGCATAGAAAAACCTGTCATTGTATTCACGGTTGTTTGCTTTCACATGGCGTTCCTCCTCTGGAAGATGAAAAGGTGTTACAGAAACTACTTTATGCAGCTACTTCAGCTTAGCAGAGAGAGGCAACTCCTACCTGGTCTTAAAGGAAAAGCATACGTTGGAACAATGGTCTGAAAATTAAGAAATCTCCACTAGCATTTCCCATAAAAGCTCCCAACATTAATATGCTATATTGCTGCCAAAATGAGAAGGCCAAATGCCAGTGTTTGAATCATGTGGAACATTTTCTAGAAACTCTGGAAACAAGCCAGGCACTGCAGACAGTGAACTATGGCACTGTAAAGTTGTGGAGCTAGCTGCTAACATCTAGACATGGGATCTGACACTACTGGCCTGCTTCTCAAACCTATCCATCTGTTCTATTCTTAATTACCTGGGGGCAAAGCAAACCTTTATGCAGCACAATAACTCATTTATTCAGCTAAACACATACTATCTGTTTTTGGTTATTTCCAATATCTCCTTAATCACTCAAACACAGAACAAAGACCGACAGTGAAAGCTGCTGAGTGGCATCATACACAAATATATACAGACACACACAGTAGAGGATCAGCCCATTAAAAAAGCAGACAACACTCTGCTGGTTGTCATTGCTGCACCAGCTCTCAACCAACAACTCACACTCATAACTTGTGCCAAATTCAGCAGCCTACCACCAAACCCCGCAGAAACATACAAACCTGCTTGCCTAAAAATACAATTTCACTACACATCTCATCAACAAACTGCTTAAAATATCAGTACATTAAACAAACAAAACTATATTCAACCACTCCACTGTCACACACTCCACCCCTGCCTTAGTCAACCAGACTTACCATGTCCTTCATTCTTCCTGTGCGGGATCCAACCTCCCCTCCATGGCAGCAGCCTCCATAGCCACTTCTCGGCCATTCCACCCTCTGACATCGGCTTCCTCAAGGACGAGTTATAGGTAATCATTGAATCAGGCACAGAATTAATTTGAATTACAGTCATTCCCATCTCTTTGTCCTATCTCTCTTTCTCTCTCTCTCTCTCTCTCTCTCTCACACACACACACACGCACACACACAAACACAAACACATGCAGTATATTATATGTATATGTACCTTCACACATGCATGCACAAATACATACACAACACATACAACTGATATATGAAGATGTCATGTGACCAGCCATAGTTCTCCAAAAGTTCCCAGCGACCTGGATAAGCTGAGCAGACATTTTTAGGATCAGCAGTGAGAATGATTTAAGTCTGATAAATTCAAAACCTTCTTCCAACGATACCCATCAGCAGTCAACATTTGTACTAGAACAGCAAAACAGCTGTGACTTTCTTTGATCATGGACCAGGACTTTTGCACCATTTCTCTGGGCACTAATACAGCCCCAGGTGTGGAGTACTGGTTGTAGTACATCTACTGCTGATGTTTGATTTTCTATTCATAACTCAAAACAGTCAACACTTTGAATCATACTCACCAAACTGATACCATTTAAAATTATTGCTGTTAAAACATATTTTGTTCAAATAAGAGTCTGTCTTCCAGTGTCTGTCTCTCTTTCATCAGGCTCAAGTGGTTCTGTTTGTCTGTCAACCTGCACCACTGAACAAACTGACTGAAGGAAAGCAAACAATAAGGGGGTTTTTGCCATGAGCCCTGAAAAATCACCAACACCACCTTCATGTCTTCATTTGACCACTTCAGCATTGAAAGAAATCAATTTTGTGCTGCTCTTTCAAAGCTGGAATACTGTCCTTTGTCACAAAGCAACTGTGGCAGATTATCACTAGCTTAGTGAGCAATGAGACAAATTTGTGTTACTCCCCAAACCCTAAAAAAGACAACATCAACACAGGCCTGGATTGTCTCCAAAATTACCAGTTCCATGCATGAACATAAATCTAAGACGTTTTTGATTAAAGCATCCAGTATACAAATACAACACTTAAGTCCAGCAAATGGCCTGTTCTCAAAGTCCTCATCATTTTTCTGATGCAGCAATCTTCAGATCACTTTTTCTACTTCCAGAAGAGCCCACAAGAGTATCTCTTTCTGGGGTTCAAACTTGCAAAAAAAAAAATCCAGTTTTTTTAACATTAGCTATTATGCTACTCTGTCTAATTCCAGATGGAGACACTAAGAAACAAGTTTAACTATTACATATCATTTAAAATAAATAAGGCTTGTATATATACCACAGATAAAATAAGGGAAGGTCTTTAGTTCACATTTCACTCAGGATCATTAAAAACATCATTATAAATAAACAAGTTCTGTAACATTGCTATTCATCAAACAAACAAGGACGACAGGCACATTTTGGCAAGTATTTTAAAAAGATTGGGGAGATAAGGGTGGATCCAGTGACCACTGTGTGGTCTTGTCTACCGTTGTTACAACATGCTGTAAAGTATCCTGGATGGAACGGAATAAACTACAGATAAAGTAGAATGATGCACTTATGCAAGTTCTGCAAAGGTCAAAAGGGAAAGTGACTGATTTCTTCTAATTTGCTTCCACCCCAACTCAGAGGCCCAAATAATTTTGCTTAGGTGGTTTCATGACTCCAAAATGTATGCTAAAAATGAGCCATTAAAATTTTACTTATAGATTGAATCCTTGGCAGCAACAAGAAACAGCAAAATCACTTCAGAGAAAAACTCACATCCAAAACAATGATTCAGGAAAACATTATTGTAATATATTATTGTGCCTTGTATATCATTTTGATCAGGTAATGCACTGTATGACACAGAATTATGCATATACTATACAAGTAGATTACCTCACCTCAGTGTTTTCAAATATAAATGTTTTCATAGTCTTTGCAACTGGGAAGGTGAATTTTAAATGAAATCCATTCCTTACTGTATCCAACCAACCCTGAAAAGCAAAAAGAACTGGCCTTGGAACATTTTGTTTCCAATCCACGCCACATCCACAGGGATAAATAACAACGCTGATTTCGAACAAGTCAGATACAACAAGCGAAGAGGACAAGCCAGCATGTTGCTGGGCGATGCGACGCCTCCACACAGAACTGCACCAGTGAACACACTACGACGTGAGAAAAGTCAGGTCTGCTGTGACAGGCCTGTCTGCTTCTCCACAGGGAGGAAGGCGACAAGTAGAAGTCTGAGGGGAAAAGGGACAGTTTAAGACTGTAGTGTGAAGAAATGGATACATGATCCATACCATGAAAACCATCATACAGACATCACCCTTCATCACTGGTGGAAACTGAAAAACACATATGCACACACTCACACACAGGTTCAGACTCACATACAACACTACTACAAACAGAGAAACCAATACAGCTGTATAGACCTAGACTATAACATACTATGAGTCAGAACGCTTCTAATGGTCCACACTCACATAACACACCCACCTGCTCTTTAGCACTGACATGAAAACAGAACACACACACATTAAGCTTGGGCAACCAGAAATGTGTAAGCACACACCCTGACACACTCAAAAATGAAACAGACAACTAGTCAGCTATCCCCTTTATCTCACCATGGCAGCACCCTATACAGTGGAAGAGAAACCATTCATTCATTTACACAAGGTGCACAAATTCTCCTATCCATCTGTGTGCAATACATTAGATAGCACCGGGGTTTTCAATGTCTATTTTTGAGACCAGGGTGAAAAGAGGTAAGAACAAGGCCCCATTCTGGAAAACATCAACCACATGCAGGTTTCTAAGCAACAAGTCTTCTTTAGATTGCTGGTCTTAGGAAGACAATATCAAATTTTGACACAGGAGAAGGACATTAAAATAATGGCCTGCATCTGTGTTTGCTGTGTAACATCAATTACTTGTATTGTTTAAAAAAATCCCAGCTTTGATTTGACTATGTGAATGTGAACGTGAATCTAAGAAGAAACCACTGCCACAGTCTTCTGAAATCTGAACTGAAAAGACAAAGTCTTATCAGTACATTAACATTAAAATTATCCTATTTTTATGCAGATGAACAGCAAAGGCTTCAAAGCAGTGATAATGGCTCTGAAGTCTGCCAATTGTCACAGTGATCCAGACCTGATTAAGACATCATTTGAATAGAAAAATAACAGGCCTGATTTTATTTTCTCTCCAAATGTTAATTGTCAGTTTTATGAGACAGCAAAAATCTGGAGAACCTGCAGTCCTGGCTGTGCATAACCCCAAAACACCTCTGCTCTATAAAAGGGTAGGTCACTAGAATTGAACCACTAAAACCTCACCAGTGTCACTGTTCCTTGTCCAAAAAGTCATAACACTGGAGGACTTCTCCCATGTCCAAAGACAGGCCTGCAGAAACAAAACAAACAAAACACCTATTATATGTATAAAATGTAAAAATAGCAAGCTTAGCATAGCTATTATGCAGAATGTTTATTTATCGATACCTGTGAAAAGCCTAAATGGAAAAATATTTTGACAGAAAACTTCTGAGTAGACCTGTTTATTTATTAAGAGCATACTCAATGCAGGGGTGGAACGGTGGCACGCCAAGTAGCACTGCTACCTCACAGCACCTGGGCTGTTTGAGCATGGATTTGAATCTGGTTGAGTCTGTGTATAGCTGACACATTTTTCCTGTGTCTGCAAGGGTTTCTTTCCACAGTTCAAACTCTTGTTTTTCATGTTAACTGGTCACTATAAACTGCTGTACCTGTGCGTGCAAACCCTGCAATGGACTGGCATCCTATTCAAAGTGTAGTTGCATAATCTGGCAGTGTTTCCAGGATAAACCCTGAATCACACAGTCCTAACCAGGATAAAGCAGTTAATGATAATGGATGAAAGGACCTTTCACTGTATAAAAGTATTTTTAAATATAAGTTTAAAAGTAGTTTAATTAGTGATCATTTTTATGATGCCTTATGTGATCCTTGCAAAATAATTAAAAAGAAGTCCCTCAAAGGTTTAAGAAATAAATATTTCAATACCTAAAAAAATGTATTCATTGATTAACTTCTATTGGACTATCCCTTGCTTTCATAAAGGTGAACGTTACCATTCATATGTGTTAATACACCTGGATGATACCAGATTTGCCAGGACCAAAAGACACAAATTCTTCAGAGGCATGCCATTCCATCAGCACTGCAGCTAGTTAGGCAGTTCAACATTCTTCAGCAAGATAACAGCCCAAAAAACCTGCAAGTTACGCAACCACTATCTAAGAAGGAAAATGAAGCACAAATAAAATTTACAACTGAGACATGAAATATTAATTATAAATAAAATACGATGCACACGCAAACATGACTGCCACTATCATTGGTCATTCCATTTTCATAACAGACACTTTCTTTTTAACAAGAGTCCATTTCAACTTTGATACGAAAACTACACTCATGCAACAGGATTAACAAAACCAAGACCCCTGTTTTTGCTATGTGGCACCATGCACTCAAAGCTTCTTCTCCAGATGTTCTTTATTTACCCCCTAAAGACCTGGAGGAATGATTTCATCCAGCAGGGAGTCCTGCTTGGCTGGGCTGAGATCAGCAAGCAGTAGACAGCTCCACAAAGCCAGACTCCTTAGCTGTGCAAAGTTGCAGTTTTTCCTCATCTAACAGTGTAACATTTAACCACATGGAGTTTCATAAAATGCTGCAATGCAATCAGGACATTAGTAAATTTAACTATATTTGTTTTACAGGGGAATTTCCATCTTCTCCCAGTGTTTCCACGGGTTCCCTACAAGTGCTCTGGTTTCCTCCCACGGCCCATAGAAATGCATTTCGAGTTAACTGAATGCAATAAATAACAACTCAAAAAGTGTGTGAATGTGTGTGTATGTGTGTGTGTGTGTGTGTGTGTGTGTGTGTGTCTACCCACCAATGACAAGTGGTTACTGGAAATTAATGGAATGATTGATGGTTTACAGAACAAGTTTCTGAGAGAACAATTATTGGTTTTTTTGTGCAAAATGATTGGGTCTTATCATCATATAAACATGGGTTACAAGACTCAAACATATAGTGCTAGGACCTCTATGTAAAGCCAGAGTGAAAAGGGACCTGGAGCAGTTCCAAAAGCCACCAATTTTAAATCCAGTAAACAAAACTTTCCTCCATATAACTTGGCAGTACCTGTCAAGAGTCAACATCTGGTATGGTATTTCATCAAAGGATCTTATTTGACCAAGCAGCCAAGAAAAGAAGGTAGTGATGCATTTCGTCGAACAAGTTAACATCCCTTAGGGGCCCTCAATGAATCCATGTTTCACTACACCTGCAAGAGAAAAAATTTCCAATTTAAGTAAAAAAAATTAGAGAAACTTTGAGAACTTCAGAGAGCAAATGAAAACCAGAAGTCTACATCATGATCACTTTCACTGTCGTTCCAAATATGTGGGAACGAAACAGGTTATTCCATACCAACCTTCCCAACGCTGTACAACGGAACGTGAAGACGGCGCCTCATATTTGGTCATATACAGAGCTTTTATACTTAACCAACGGAACAGAGCAATTCGCTTTTTATAATACCAAATCATAACATCCTAAGCTTTTTTTTAAATAAATATGCAGATGACTCATGAACCCGAAGACGGATAAATTGGGAAATGATCGGTTGATATTGTAGCGTCTTAATATGATCTATGTGTGTGTGTGCGCGCGCGCGTGTGTGTGTGTGAGAGAGAGAGAGAGAAAGTGTGTAATGAAGGCAGGATGAAGGCAGTCTAGGCTGCTCTCTGTTGACCACCGACATGCGGAGAAATGACGGCTCTTTTCATAATAAACACAAAGCGCTCTTCGCCCAGACGTCTGTTCACCAGAAATTCATTAATATGAACAAAAAATGTTAACTTACCAAAACACGGTTTCCATACGGTGAAACTACGATTTTCGGTACACCGCGAAGACCGCAGTCGCGAGGAGACGGACGAAACGGAGACCCCCGCGCTCGCGCAGTTCGCGCGCGCCGTCCCTCCCTCCGTTCGAACACGGTGTCGCAATGAGCGCACGGCATCCCCAGCATCCTGACGTCGGGAGAGCGCGTGCCTGACTGGGGACCTAGACAGCTCGCGCGATTTTCCCAGGCGCTCGTGCAGTGAGGAAAGCGCGCGCAAAGTCATCATGTTCGTTATTATTACGCATTTTTCTCCTACTAGGAGATGTTTTTTTCGGTTTTCTATATATTTGAAACAATCGATTAACCGAAAGGTAAACAGATCATTTGCAAATTTAAAGGTTAAATTTGTTATTTGTAAAACAGGACAAAGGTATCATCTACAACAACAACAACAACAATAACAACAATAATAATAATAATAATGCCTCTGCCGCTAGGTGGCGTCTCTCGCACCTGAAAGCAGATTGTTTCTTGAAAAGAACTCAATGTAACAATTCTTCCTGTAGTAGAAGTGTTTGAATGATCGTTTTTTTAGAAAACCGAACTGTTTTTTGGGTTAAGTTTGAAGTCTCGGCAGTGACTATGAGATCCCTACAGATCATGACCAAAAATACCAATAATTGAATAAGCTTTCAGTTTGCGGGGCAACATGAGCTTTCAAATGGAGGGGTTAATTGCTTTGCAGTTCAGCTTAGAGTGAATCCGTGATCTCAAATTAAGTGCATTTTTAGACTGCATATTGAATAGTTATACCATTAGTTTGTCATCTACCTTCATTCATTTACCTTCATTTAGAGCAACTTGAAATTGTTAACCGATTATGCAGCAGAACATTTACCCCGGACGGGTTCAAGGTAATTGCGATTACGGCAGTGGCGCTAAAAGGAACCGGCGACCTGCATGCTACAAGTCGTAGGATTTAACTGCTGTTCTACCTACTGTCACAAGATAAAGGGATGTCAGTTTAGTACAAGGGTTTTTTTTGTTTTGCGCAGGACGAATTTTAATACTGATCAGTCAGAGGTTACTTTTGACCAATCACAACTGAGACTGAAAACCAAGTTCATTCGCGGCAAGGTAAGCGATAGTTACAACACTGGATGTTCAACTTACCATACTTTCTGTTTCTAACTCCAAAGTCATTTTTACCACTTGGTCACAATCAATATAAACTTTACAAAACAAGTGGTTTTTGAAAATGTGACCGGCCAGAACGGACTCCTAGGTTAGGTTCTGTAAAAATTTCTGCATGTAGCTACGATACATAAAAATTATAAAATCAGCTCCACTAATATTACAAATAACTTAAAACTAAAAAGTCGTCTCTACAAATTCCTGTTCAATTGCAAATACAAACTGATTCGCGTGAAATGTGCAACGTTTCTCATGTTTCCCATTTTCTGCTTCCTGACCGCAAGGCGGTCTCCATGGTAACAACACGCCCCGTCTCGTTGACGTTCCTAAATTTGCCCCTCGCAAGAGCAGTAGAAATACGCTGTGAACGCAGAGAAAATCTGAGTTTTGTTGACAGCTACCACTCAGCAGGACAACACCGGTAACGCTCGCTCCACTGTGAGCGGAAATTTTAAAAAAAAAAAAAAAAAAAAAAAAAAAAAGGAAAAAATTGAAAACAAAAAATCGTGTCTTCAAAAGTTCGTAACTGGCCCATTCCTGACCTGAGAAACAAGAATCGTCTTAAAGTATTATTGGTATCACTGGCAGGAAATACTGCTTATAACTGCTACTGAAGATATGCAGTTACGCATAAAATTGTAGAACTGAGTTCTAGAAAGTTGTGTTAATTAATGCCAGTTAAAACACAACTCGCTCCACTTGTAATTTTTGAACATTAACTTGATGTTTTTGTGGATTACCATTACTTTTCCCTTTAATAAAAACCACCCAGAGTGGTTTTCACTCATGTTAAAATTATAGCAAATGTTTGAGCTCTAATTCTATTAACCTTTTGCTATTTTGCTGATTGTAACTTTTTAATAATTAAAAAAAATTTTAATTTTTTTTTTCCTAAGTAATGCTGGCAACTTTTGTCAAAATACCACAGCACCAGGGCTGTTTGGGTATGGATTCGAATCCAACTCTGTGTGTTGGGCACAGAGCCTGCCCCATCCAAGGTGCAGTTTGCATTCATCAGTCATGGACCAGCATGAAAGAACATTCGTCCATTTCAGTCACTGTTATTTGCACACACGGTGCAATTTTAGCCACACAGTGCTGAAAAGCAGACACTTTTCCCCAGTGTGATGTACTGTAGTAGTAAGGTGACTTACATTAAAGTTCACTCCCTGCAGTCACTCACCCATTTATTTATACAGTAGAGCAATGTTTAATTTGTATTTCATAATTAGCATATTTAACTATCAGAGAGCAAAAGATCCCAGCAAACTGCAAGATTTCATTCTTTTTGGACTTCATTCTCATTACCTCCTCTAGTCTTTATATTTGATACTAACAACACTAATTATGCAATTCAGTTAATTTTTATATTGCACCCTTCTGAATAGGTGATGCAGAGTGCTGTACAAGGTGAAGGTTTCAAGAGAAAGGGATTGACCAGACACAGGAAACCTATTTATAAAGCATACAAACAATTAGTAAGATGACTGACAACTGAGGAGAGAAAAACAACAAAAAAAGCTCCCAGCACCAGGATGGGGCTAAAAATAAACCTCTAGGGGTTCAAATGCCAGTGGCTGCACCTGTGCACTCTATAGTAATGGTATTTATGGGTCGGTCTAGTTTTATCCATTAACATGGAACTGAGGACTGACAGAGACCCCTGGGTGCTGGTCCAGTTGAAGTTATGGCAAGCCTGTCCAGGAGGCAGAACAAGGGGCTGGTGTACCATAACACCAAGGTACCTGAGGAGAAAAAAGAGAGCAGAAGAGGACAACTTGTGAATACATTGTCTGGTGTGAAGTACTGAAGTACAAATCAAACAAGGGATAGGCCTCACAGCAGGAAACAGAGTATTTCACAATTCGGGGGGCCTAGTGACTAAACACTCTGGCACCCACAGCTTTTAAACTGATATCCCAAACTGCAAACAAGTTGGCATTTAGTAAGCTTAGAGGATGACTCATAGCTAGAAGGAGATCAGAAATGTAAGGTAGTGCCAGACCTTTAATATGCCGTAATTTGAAGTCATATCTGTATGCAAGAGGTTACCAGTGAAGTGATCAAAAAACTGTAGTAATGTGACAGTAGTGTGGTGGTATTTCCAGTGAAAATCCTGGCTGCAGCATTCTGGATGAAGTGAATTGGTGAGATGATATAGGCAGATCAAACCAGACAACAAGGAGTTAGCAGCCTACAGGAAACAAAGGTGTGAACCAGTTTCTCAGTGTCTGGTCCAGAGAGATAGCATTTCATTTTGAAAATATTCCTCAAGTGCACAATGCAAGTCTTTGAGTTAACATGGGGCTGGTAAGAAATCTCTGGACCAAAGAGAACTCCCAACATTTTCAGATGATAACTATAGAACTGTGTACAATGATCCAGCTTCTAGATGGAAAAAATGGGTATGTAGTGGATAGACATCACCTAAATAATCAACAATAATGATGATGATGATGATAATAATAATAATAATAATAAATAATAATAGCAGCTAAATAATTGCAAAATAACTATAGCCACAAGGGGGCGCTTCTTGCACTCCAGAGATCAGAGCAGCCCTGAGCGAGTTCGCCGTACCTTTTTGAGTGATGTTGCTGCTGAGTCACGCGATGCTTGTTTACGTGCCCGGACATCCTGCTCCTCCTGCTGCCTTCGGATGCAACTTTGGAAGTTGAACTGCAGCTCTTTCCGAGGTGAGGGGAACTGAGCAGTTGAGCACCTGCTCTTTATTCTACAGACTGCACCATCGTTTTCCTGAAGCCACGTCGGTAGGCTCCACAGTAAATAACGACGCAGATGCAAAAACAGAAGCTTTTCATTATTCGTGAAAAAGTGTAGACAGTTGTTAATATGGCAAGGTTTGTACTTGTGTATTATTATACAAATGTTACTTATGACAAAACAGGTTTCATAAACTTGAGCATTTTTTCCGATTTCAAAAACATCTTTTTGCAGCTGACGAAGAGAACGAAAGGACTGAGTGTCTTAAAGCTGTCCAGCCAGATATGGTCTGGGCAGAGGGCTTTGTGTTCTGAAGACATGTTCGTACACCATGTTAATGTATTGTAAATAATTTTTTATTACGATTTACCTTTATTGTGAGCCATTAACCATATAAATCCCTTGTGTCTCAGGTGACCCCTCTGATAGGGCTTATGGGATCGGTGTCAGTGACGCTCTCACTGCCTCCATTTATTCCTTACTGGTCAAATCAAATGTGAGGTAAGCATCCTCATGCTTTCTTTCTTATCCTGTTTTCCATTACTGTACTAGTTCATCTGGTTCTTGAACATGTGACATAGTACCAGTGAACACTAGTGGAACAGCTTTTGTGATGGCTGTGTGTTTGCATATTTCACTGGGTGATCTTTTTTTTTTCCATCCGATATTCGTAAGCTTATCAGTTTCTGTCAAGAGGGAGAGGGTTTACATGATCCAGTGTAAACAGATAAAGACGCTCTTTTTGCATGGGTTGAACACGAAACAATATTCTCCATCTCTGCAGCCTTAACAAGACCAAAAAACCAGAGCCCTGGGAGGAAGCAGATCCATCAAAACCTCAGAAGGTATTTTTGTCTTCAGCAAACCCAGTTCAAAAACGTTAGTGTGCTTTTAGCAGCTATTCTAGATTTTCTGTTCAAGGTAAACTCAGTAAGAGGGACAACCACTTGTTGGAGCTCTACAACAGAACAGACTCTCCCTTTCTCTCTCTCACACACTCACACACACACACACAGTCTGTCTCTGTTTCTCTCTTGCACCCTCACTCGCTGTCTGTATATCTGAGAATTAAGCAGCATGACTTCAACCTTTATTTGATTATGCTGCTTGACAAACTTTGAAGAAATGGTATTGCAGACAACAAACTTTTTTTGTCTGCTCTGTCCTCCTGCACAGCTCCTTACCATTAACTAGAACTTGGAGCTCGTGGAGAAGCTCGAGATGGTGAAGATCATGACCAAATGAAGCTCCCTGCCACCCCATCAACTCCCCCAAGATGCTGGAAACCACATATTACTGTTCTGCTGCACATCCCCCCTGTCAGTCTAACAATCATTTCTGCACAGACTAGGCTTTCTGACTCCAGGTCTGCTGGGTTTGCATACACTCACTTTAATATGCTTCTCAGGATTGTATCCTTTTTTTGTTCTTACAAAGTGATGCATTCTGTTCCATAGGTAAATTCTAAAATTGTACTTAAGTTCTATTTTTTTTTTTTCATTTTACAGTTGATATTATTAGGTTGTCAGTTTGAAACATTTAGTCCGAGCCAGTTAATTATTGGCTAAACAACCTTAGGCTTTAGATTTCTGAAAAAGCACTATTTGGTCTGTTCTTGAGGAACTCTTTTTTTTTTTTTTTTTAATTTTACAGATGAAAAGGCCAAGGAAATAAAAGGTAAAGTTTCTCCCCTTCACCAGAAATGTAGCACTGTGTATGTTGATTTCTGTTTGAACCTTAAGATTTATTCAGATGGCAGTTCAGGTTGTGATACTATATGGATGGTATTACTGAGGAACATCTAAGTTATGAGAGCTTCTTCCCTGTGTTCCAATTTGTAGTTTAATTTTACCATGAATTTAATTTATGAATTTAAATTACAACTTTTTATACATGTACAGTTGATAAATAGTATTTTGAGTGCAAATAAAACTGAAAATGTAATTTTGTTCACTTATTAACAATATTAAATTTAATAAAGAACTTTTTTGGTAACCAATTAACACATAACTACAGACTGAATGAAAACAAAAATGTGTGTAATCAAACATGTTTATTTAAACTGTAATAAGCATCATCATTTACATGTTCAGTGACACTAAATGTCTAATAATTTACAATTGTTTTGCTCTGTGAGTAAAGGGCCATCCATTCACTTGGTGACCACATCACGACACCACTAGATACTGCTCTACAAATACCAATAGTGGTGAAATAACACTGCAAAACAACTTCATCATTAGTGAAAAAAATGAATACTGTGCCACCATTTTTTTCTTTAGTATGAAAAAACATTAGACATAAAACACTTTGTTATAAGTATGGATATAAATTGAAAAACAATTCAGGATAAAAAAAAAGTTGAAATACAGCACTTGTTTAACACATTAATGCAAGGATTTGAAAGCTAAAGCTCCCATTCCATGGGCAGCTGCTCAAAGCCACGTTGACCCAGCAACAGGCGTGTGACAAGCACGGAGGGCAGACAAGTTGTAATCGCTTCTAAAAGCCCCAAGTAACAGTTCGCAGCAGTTGCTCATCAGCTAAGATAATCAGAAGACAGCTCATCCTGCCTTTGAGGCACTCGTGGCAAACAGAGGCACCACTGCACCCGAGTTGAAAACGATACTGACGGTTTATGGAAAAAGTAACACAGGATTTCTAACATTAGACCAGAAAGTCTGATGAACTAATTTATAGTATGGCATGTATGAAAGGTCCTTTTAATGTTCTTTTCACTGCTGCTCAGTTTTATTGCACAAATATTCTATGTTTAACCATTCTAGGCATTTGATTTGAAAAAGATTTGATAGGATGAAGTGCATTTTAAATGAGTTGCAACTCACACAGGCAAACTGTCCTGGGAGGAGAACATTCTGCCCAAAGGAAGAGTCCAGCTCTCATTGTAGTATGCTACTGGATTATGGTCACAAGTGGATCTTCTGTCCAGGAGTCTCTGCAGAAGAGAGGCCACGTGAACCAGTACCTCAATTTGTGTTTGCACTGCCAATGTGCCGTTAACACAGAAGGGGACATGGCCTACAATGACTCAGTGAATACACAGCGCTCTGCTTTAATGCATGGAAAATAAAAGGAGAACAAAAGGGCAGCGATAAGAAGACAGGGCCAAATATTATCAAGAACAATCACAAGTGGCTGCTTGCAATATAAAAAACTAAACACAAGACAAAGAATTCTTTTAAACATGTTCACTTCATAATTTTCTTTGCCGTTTCCGGAAATCATATTGCATTAAACGTTGTAAGAACTAAGAACTTTTAATTGCATTAAAAGTTCTAAGAAAAGTACAGTCCACATTTTTTAACTAAAAATAAAAGTGCATTCATCAGTGTAAAATTCAGAGTCCTTTGGCAATTTTAGTGAAGTTAGGATGCTGTGCTGCATAAGGATGAGCTTGGTTGCTCGACAGCACTATTGCTTGTGTTACATGGTTTAAAAAGAAGGAAAAGTAAAAGCTGCACGTGCCAAATGGTAAGTCCTTCAGGTGCTCAAGGGCTGGCAGCGAGAGCATGTGCTTTGGGCCTTGGCGCGGTGACTCTGCACCTGGACTGTGCATTTGTATAAATTGTAGGTGTTCAGCAGGAGGTGTCTGGCCCTGTCCTGCACTTCCTCCCAGTTATGGACACTAGAAGGTGCTGACAAGACAAAAAGGTTCACTTCAGTGATAAACAGAGAAAGTTTAGCTATACATTTATCAGATGCTTTTCTCCAAAGCAACTTATTTTATCATTTATACAATAGGGTATTTTTTTTCTATCAACAACAAAGTACAAAGTCATCTCCTCATAGTCTTTTTTTGTCTAAAGCATCTTATAAAGCTCATACTTTTAGTTACCTGGCGTGTTCACAGCTGGATATTAAACTGAAAAACTGAAAGATTCAGCGGCAATTCCTTTACACCCCCAGTTCACTCGCCACTCACTGGTCTACAGTGATATATGAGCTGTTGTCCTTCAGCAAGTCTCCTGTCCTTCTATCCTCCCAGGAGTGGCTCAAATAGAGAAAGAAAAACACACTCACAGAGCTGCAAGGTGACCAAGGCGTTGATCTTATCCCCTGTCAATGCCCACACGTTCAGATCCTCCACAGTATGCACGCCTTCAAGACCCAGCAGGTCCTCTCGGAGTCGCGCCACATCTACATGTTGTGGGACCCCTGGTGAGGTTTGGATGGAAGCACAATCAGTGCAGTGTTCACATGGATCATAGCTTTTAAATATCTTGCTTTTCAAAAAAAAAAAAAAAAAAAAAACAATTCTTCTGTTTAAAACAAAATCTTACCTTCAAGTATAATAATTCCAGTGTCCCTTACAATTCTTATTGTTGTGAACAGGACAAGGACTGAGAAAATATATGTGCAAATGGGATCTGCAATCTTGTATTCTGGCTGTGGAAAAGCAGAGTTTATCCATGGTTTAAAAAGAATGTAAAACACTGATATTTTAAAGAGTTAACACAAAAGTGGTTTTCTGAGCTGGCAGAGGGGAACGGTTATTTTTCTAGACAGACAAAATATTCACAGAAAATAGTGTTTTTAAATTCAAAGGTAAATTTGAAATAACTTCATAAAACAGGAGACAAAACACAACTATACAAGCATACGGTAAAAACAGGTGGTATTAAATATACTGATAATAAAATTATAGCTCAAATACTAATTCATCCAGATCTTGGTCATCTAAATCAGGGTTTAATTTCACAATATTAAAAACACGTAAAGAGTTCACAGAATATAAAAGGGCTGGAATATTTTAGTCTAAACAGAACACTACTGCTAACATGAATTACATCCATTCATCCACCTACCTTTTCAACAATCAATTGAAAACCACTACCTACAATGCTTGAAGTGGAAGAAATGTGCTGTAGAAGAAATCACTGGCATGCTGGTATGCATATTGCTTGCTATCAGCAAACTAACAAGTATTCAATTATTCTTAAATAAGCATTAAATACTTGCTTATGTTCACACTATCTATCTCTATATCTATAAAGCTCAATCTGTGTCTGTTTGTTCTTCACTGACAGCTTTGTTTTCATACTGAAAACACAGGTCCATCTCACCCTAAGTTACGTTTTGCAATCGAGTTAATTAAACTGCACTACTTACTACAGGCAAATCCTGGTATACACAGCCCCAATATACACAATTGTGCAGCTCATCTTTTAATGCCAGAGCTCAGTTTGTTCAGTAGAAGCCCCCACTATGACACAGGGCTACAATTCAGTGGTAGAAATTCTTCCACAAGAAATCAAGATATTCAAGATTCACGTCGCAGTTCTTTTTTTCTCGTCACACAAGTAGCTTGTTCCAGTATCGTAATGGTTTGTGACATAATACTGTTAATACTACGCAACACACTTTGGTAATATCCTTATGGTTTCATCTCACATATTTGCTTTGTTTCTTTGCATTTGTGGAGTGTCTCCATTTTAATCTTGTAAATAAAGTGGTGCAATCCCTTGTGTGTGCTACACTGGGCAGTCCCTTGTATTATACACATATGTATTAATTCCTCAATTTTAAAGGTAATATATGGTGATATATAATTTCTTACTGTACAAACATTACTGTGCCAGTGGACAAATTGCTGTCAGTGCCATCCACGTTTGACCACAAGAACTTGTAGCTCTTGTAAGCAAACAAAAATGTAAAAATTAAGAAATTATATGTCAGATACACAGCGCTGCACACATTAGTGATATAAGAGTAATAAAATTTGGTGATATATACTTTGTTTTTTTTCTTCCCACTTTACTACAACCAGCACACATCACTGACTGTGGCATTCACCTGTTCAACAGCACTAACAATACTTATGTACTAAATGCAACCATTTTAATGGTAAAACAGTTTGATGAGATATAATGTTGCTATTAGTTTTTAACGTTCCACCGCTACTCCTTTTTGACCTGTGTAGCACCAGGTAACTCAGTTAGTTGTTTAATGAAGGAGACAGAAATTTTTAACAAACGATAGGAAAGCAGCATGCAAGCTGGCTTGCAGCATAGTTTAGTGCATCCTGGGTAAAGAAAAGTAGCTATGAGTTCTGTTATGAATAATCACCATGTACTAGAGCAGTATTCTTCTGGGAGAGCAGCTCAGAAATGGTTGTCCAAGGGCAAAAAAGAGCACCGGTTACTAAGGACTCCTTTAGGCAGGTCTGTTTAAACACTGATGAGTTGGTCAGGATCCGATGTCTGTGGGTGTTACCTTAAAGCGGACAATGTAGGCTGCTATGAGGACTCCAACGCTCTGCACCAGGTCTCCTAGTGCATGGATGAAAGCTGCCCTCACAGCCAGGCTTCCCTGAGGAGTGTTGTGGGAGCTATCTGTTGGAGGCTGCTCCTGGGAGTGGGAATGCAGGTGGGAATGGGAATGTAGGTGACAAGACTGGTTCAACAGGAAGCCCATTCTGCAAGAAATAAAACATGCGCTCCTTAAAATCTGGTTCTGCTAAACATTTGATGGTGTCTCACAAAAGTCCAGTGTCAAGTAAACAAGAGCCACAACCCATGTACATGATTTGTGGCTTATACATGACCAGTGTGCTAAATATTTATACTGCTGTCTTTTCTCTTAAGTGAACATCCAAACTGGTCAGCTGAAGTATTTGTTATCATATGTGCTGTCCAGTGCACACAACATAGTTTGTTTGATTTTTTTTCTTGCATGAAATTGTATTACCCACCTTCCATTCCCCTTCTGATCATCAGATTGCCATACTATTGACTATTTGTAGTGACCTGATCGTGCTCTTAAAACCGTTTCAATCTGGCATGAATCATTGAAATTATTTGTGGACAAATTCTTTTGGCCAGTGTGCACCCTGCATGGAAAAGGACATGGACATACAACCTGACAGATGCCATTTGGCAGAGGAGCATCAGTTACTGTAGCCTTAAGTAAGGTATTTAAACAAAATTGCCCCAGCTATATAAACATATAACATAAGCAACATAACATTAGGTGAAAAAGCTCAACTGATAATATTTTGTTAATAGTGTTAATATTTTGTTCACCAACACTATATTGGGTGCGTACTGAAAACACACAAACGCTAAGGGAATTGCCTAGAAACTGATAGTTTAGTGCGTATTACATTTAGCACAGTTTTTAGTCATCTTTATTCTTTTTTCATTTTCTGCAAAGAACCCACTTTGAAATTTTCCTTTGAAATCCTGTCCTCAAACGTTCCACCACGAGCCTTCTAAGTACAGCAGGACACGTGTTTACATCACACACCATTTTATCACAAAATTGACAACAGCTGAGCTCAAAAGTAAAACAATGACTAGATAGTGTAATGTTTTTCTCCTAACCAGAAATAAAATAATTCCTTTGCATACAAAAACAACTTCTCAAATTAAGTCAAGTATAATGCCAACTAACAAACACACGAAGAGCTACAACCAGAATGCAGAACTAAAAGGTCCATTGCAACTTCCCCCCAAGTTTAACTGGTCCAGTGAGAAAACACTGTGCTCTACAATACAAATGAACAGCAACAGAACTGTTTATTGTAGCCCTGACCGTACAAATAAATTATTCATTTAATCAAAACTGACACTGATGCAGAATATTAAAATGCAGAAGTAAAAGCACAACTGAGAAAAACACAGCAGGCATCACATAAAAAAGTTATTATAGTTACCTGCAAACACTCATTGTATATTTTTAACTATGTGTTCTACCACCTACAATTTCTGACAGCAAGCCACGATACAATTCTCACATCCACAAATGCCCTACATTTTAATTCTTTATTGTTAACTGTAATTAAGTGGTACAAGTCACTGTGTAACATTTTTAGTGATAAACAGTTATAGAGGCATACTTTAACAGCTACAGCAGAAAAAAGTATAAAGGTCAAAATAGCTTCCAAAACTGAGGGAGCAAGAAAACAACTGTGTATAGATTTTTATTTCAGTGATTTATCATTGTTTTGCTAATATACTTACTACTGAATACTTGTACATTATGGAATATCAACAGCATTTAACTTTTTCCAACATGGGCAACAATGGACAAATTATTTCTTTACATACAAGGGTACATACATATAAAAAGGCCTGCAATTAATGCTAAATTCCTTGCATTGAATATAACAATTTGACTAATAATCAATGGAGATCAATTAAAACCTTAAAAACAAGTTAAAGAACAATGGGCTCCACTTACATGATGTTCACTGCAACCCCAATGGCGGCGGTGATCAGCATGACATCTCCGTTAATCTCGAAGTCTTGGTGGATGGTCCTCTGCACAGCTTCGTTCAGAAGCACTCCGGTCAGAATGTAAATCAGCAGGACACTGATTCCAGCAGACAGCACCTCTGCCATGGAAAACAGGACCGGCACGCCACAGAGAAAGTGGACTGTGTCACTACACAAGAACGTCATGTAACTGTTTGACTCTGGGGGTCAATAAAAAGATTTTTGGCTATCTAGGGGAGTCCAACCACAGCCATCAAGGACCACCAGCATTTCACTAAACCACAGTCCTTAATTATTTTAACAAAGTAATTTCTCGTGCAGCACATCACCTTATTCCTTTTGGAAATATGTTACAATTAAAATGTCTTCCATAACCTACACTTTCATGGCCCTTGAAAACCAGCATTGGGCACCTCTGTAGCAACGAGTCTAACTCATGTTCGAAATGACAATGTAGGTACAGTCTAAGTCAGGGAATGGCAGATCAACTCTACAACTCCCTTACAAGTTTGCTAACAGCTAAAATACCAGGTACTGGTTTACAGTATACATAACTACTGAATTTGGGAAAAATCTGGAGACCCTCATGACTGTGATGATTATGTACACTTCTGCATCAGGTCATAAGACAGGTGGTTGTCTGAGCCATCAGGAAAAAGGTAGATTGAACCTACCGAGACGATGCAATCCGAAGGTGAACCTTTTAGAGGGGCTTCTTGCAGACAGCCAAAGGGCAAGCAAGGACACAATAATACCGATGAGATCCGTTAGCATGTGAAGAGCATCGGTCATAATCGCTAGGCTATTAGCGACATAACCACCTTGAGGCAAATTACTGAAATGAGTTAAAGCTGTCAGGAGGAAAAACAAAGCTGCATATGGTTCATTTAAAAAAAGTTAATCTTTTATATTTTCTTTAAAGAATCAGGGGATTTAAGCAGATTTTTAACAACTTTTCAGGTACTGGAGACCCAAAAATATTTATGATAAATATTATGGGACAAATTAGGGTTGCTTGAACACAAAGGGACAGCCCTGTTACACTTGCAAATGAAACAGGACTATATGGGGGGGGGGTCTTACCTGCCAGTTCCCCCACCATGAACAAAAAGTAGAGCAGTGATGCACAGCCAAGCCTTCTCATCACTCGCCCTCGGCTCCTCATCTCTCTCTTCTTCCGGCAGCCATCGCAGGTCTCTGAATACTGTGTGGGTGGAGTGAGGCCCAGGCCAAGGGGTGAGCCCAAGAGAGAGTCATCATCATCATCGGCAGCCCCGAGGGTCCCATTGGCCTGAGGCCCATCAGAGACCACGACCCTGAGCTCACTGAAGCGGGGCCCCTCCTCATCCTCCAGCTCCGAAGACAAGCCAAAAGAAGAGGTGTCATTGAGACCACAGTCTACAGGCTCCTTCCTGAAAATGGATTTTACCTTGGACATCACATGGGTCCCCGACATGGCTAAACACAAATAAAATAAATCTCTTGGGTTCAACAGAAATATAGCTCCCAGTTGCGAGTCCTCTGTGAAATCCCATTAAATTAAAAGGAGGAATAAATCACTTCCCTTCCATTTTCATATTTGTTTACTTGTCTCATCTGCAAAAAAAAAGTGAGAAAAGAAAAACAACGGAATCAGGTTCGACGCAGCAGCTTCCGCTATCACTTCAGAAAAAAAACAAATTACTGGTGCTTATTGAAAACTGGCGTTCCTGAGAACTGATTCATAACTGCATTTAATATATTTAAGACAACACTTATAACAACAACATCTAAAACACTGACACCGCATTTTGAGACAAGCGACGTCATCAGTAACATAATAATACATCCATCCATCCATCACCTATCATTAACCGTTGTATCCTGATCAGTGTCGCAAAGGTACAAAGTCTATTCAGGAATTACTGGGCGCTCGGGGATGAAACTACACCACGGATTGGAGGGCAGTCCGTCGTACAGTGGCTGCGCGCGCGCGCACACACACACACACACACACACACTTTAGAGTTACTAATTAAGCTGAACGCTTATCACTGGACTGTGCGAGGAAATACACGCAAACACGGGAAGAGCATGCGAACTCCACAGCCGGATTCGATCCGAAGCCCAGGCGCTGTGAGGCAGCAGCGCTAATGCAATGTATAATAATAATAATAATAATAATAATATTAGCGTATTCAAATATACCACTGTGGTGTAGCCAGCTGAATCCGTAGCCCATATGCCAGGTGTAAAACAAGCAGAAAACGGCAAAGACGCGGAAACTCGGTACTGTACCGTCCTGAGTTGTACTCACGGCAGACAGACACAACTCCCGTATTTCTCCACAGTGACATGGCAGACAGACAGACAGCCAGGAGCTGGTGAAGGGAAAGAATCTTTTAAAACACTGCTAGCGGGGTGTCTCACATCAGCGGGTCGATCGGCGTCTCTCTGTTGAAAGTGTTTTAGTCTAATGTATTTCCGCGGGGAGAAGACACCCGGGAGAGGAGGAGAACCGTGACGACTGGTTGTTGGACCCTTTACGAGTCACATGAGGAGCTGAGTGTCACATGCCGCTCCTTAGCACCCCTTGTGCTTCCTGGGTTGTGCAAATGGGCGCCGGATGGTTCCGGTCTTCCCTTCTCACCGCTGCGCAGTGTTTATGTTTCCGTGCCTGTACATGACCGCGAGTTTACTTACGACGACTGCAGAGTTTTACCGTGTTCATCGGTTGCTGCCGGAATTACCGAACCAAGGCAAAAGGTGTTTGTGATCACTTTTGTTAACATGGTTGTTGTTACAGGCTTTCGCCTATTTCACAGGCATTGTTTTCATGGCGATTGTACATAATAGCCAAGCATTTTTAGAAAATGGTGTCATGTAGCATAGTGTATAGTCCGTTTGAATGGCTGAGTGGTGAGATCAGTGATGGTTGAGTGTGTTTTTGTGCACAGGAGTCACCGTGCGGTGTGAGCATTAGTTTCCGATGGAGCCAGAAGATGGTGACCCTCAGCGGTCATCGCTGCATTGCAGCCCCACGAGCAGCAGCGGGTCCATAGGTGCGGGAATGGTGAATGGTGCGATACTAAATATCTGTATGATCCCATGCTGTGATTTATATTCTTTTATTTGTCCACGTTACTTCAGCTTTATAAACTCAAAGTGTTCAGTAGTGCAGCTAGTGGACAGCACATTGCTCAGTGTTTAACGCTGTTATCTTACAATCCCAGGGACTCTGGTCAGAAACCTGCTGCACTAAGTACACTTGATCAATTTAATTTCATGCTGTGTTGACTCAGTGAGAATACCCTGCTGTACAAATGGATACATCATTGTGAAGTTGTGTAGTCTCTTTGGGCATTGGCTCAGTGCTGGAAGTCATGCTGGATTCTGGAGGAGGAGGTACAGTGAAGGACTCCTGTCCATTACTGACAATGTCTGCACACCACCCTGGCTAAAGAACAGACCGAGGTGAGGTCAGTTCTACCCGCAGCCATTAGGCTCTGTAATGAGTCCTCAGCTGTCGAGTGGTACTGACTTCTTTCAGTCCCATGGTCCAAGTGGTACTGACCTCACTGTACTTTCATGCCTGACCAGGTGGGTAGGAGTGCTGTGTGACCCTGAGGTCCATGGGTCTCTGCAAGGGCCTGTCCTTAGCCTGTCTTGTTTTTTTATTATGGACAGTGTTAGCACATTGCAGATTTTTCAATTACTGCCTTTTTGGAATGGCTTTCCAATCCTGAGTCAGAGGCCGATCTTGACAAATTTAAACTGATGCTGCCTCATTTAATAGTTTGCAATAATAACTGTAATTTTTCATAATTGGTTACAACATGCAAAGCCTTTAGGTGTTGCAAAAGGCCATTACATGATTTACTTATTTATTGTGGAATAAACGTTATGTGACGCAGCACAGGTCACATAAAAATGACACTGATTGCATTTTTGTTTCTGCATTAAGCTCAATTTTTGCACATCACCACAAGCCAGTTTAAATAGAAAGTTTGTACAGCTGTTACAAACGGTGCAGTGAATATACATTTTCATCACTTCATTATACCTAGTAGTTTCTCAAGTTGCATACGGATGATAAAATGCCCTCACTGCTGGGTGCTGATGCAGTATCCTGGTAAATCATTTAAAGCCCATTTTTAAACAACACAGGAGCCCCACAAACGTTGTCTGCCCTGAGACCTGTGCTGTCAACGCCATTGAATATTTTTTTTTTTTTTGGTTATTGTGATATGTAGCACAGAGTAAACAAAAGTGCATTCTAAGACAGACATAACGCTTAGATACATTGTTTTGGACACTGTCTTTTTTTTATTAATAAAGTTTTTATCAATTTAGCTTTTTGCAGATTAAGAATAGCAATAATAGAGAGATGGCAGTGTTTCAACAAAACAGCCTTGTGCCTTTTATGCTACATCTGCAGAATCTAGCAGTCTTCCCTTGGAACCAAGCATTCTTGAGGATGTGATGACTGTAGACAAGGTGACCACTGACAAGCTTGCGCAAGGCCTACTTTCTCATTACTTACCAGACCTGCAGCATTCAAAACAAGCCCTTCAGGAGTTAACGTGAGAATGAGATCTCTGTCCCATAGCAAAATGTATGTAATCCAGTGCTGATTGGAGTTGTTGTACATGCATGTTTACACGTCTATTGTTATTCTCCTCACTAGACAAAATCAGGTGATTTTACTTGATACTCTGGAGCAAGAAGTTACTAAGTTTAAAGACTGCAATTCACTTCTTGACATAAACTCACTGGTAGGTTAATAGTATTCCTGTAAGACCACTTTCCTTTTCTGTGAAATTTCTGCATGTACTTTCTCAGCATGGCTTTTATTTTAGTTTACAGAAGCAAAGGTCTACCATAGTAAGTTGGTTAACATACGAAAAGAGATGATGATGATTCACGAAAGGACTACAAAACTAAAGGTATGTTTTTAGCTTGCTTTGTTTCCTTTATGCTATTTTACAGTCTCATTGATTTATACTCTGGGCTATTTGTTAAATTCATGCAGCTTATAAAAGACATTTAATATTAAACCAATGTAATGAAAAAAAGTAATTTTTCTTCTGAAGGACATCATGGGATATAAGGTCTATTAAGCTTATGTCTTGAGGGGCTGATTCAGATAGTACTGTTCTTGTTTTCTTCCATTTTGTCCACAGAAAAGAGCCTTGAAACTACAGCAGCAAAGACAGAAGGAAGCCCTGGAGAAGGAACAACAACGTGAGAAGGAGCTTGAAAGAGAAAGGCAACTTATTGCTAAACCAGCCAAAAGAACATGACTCCATCTACAGCAATTGTGAAAATGTTATTTCCTCCAAAATCGATGGCAGAAGTAGATTGCTAGGAGTCTCACCCTGTGGGCTTAAACAGATAATGTTGCCAGTAATTTCAAAAGAATACTACATGTTTCACCTGTCCCTTAATTAAATCAGTGCGAAAACAGTTTTTTCTGTGTTTGATTGCTAGTGATAACATTTAAACATGTTTTAATACTAGTATTTAACATTGCTTGATTTATAGCAGTTTTTTTTCCACAATTCAATGTCTCGTGTAATATGTATGCAATCTGAACTGCTGATAAAAAGTTATTCCATGCAATGTAACATACAGTATTAATGATCCCTAGTACATTTACAGAAATTGAATTTACAGGGCATCAGCAGTTTCTGATGTACTTTGCATTCTTTTAACTTTTTGACTGTTAACAGATGATATTTCATAAAATTGAAAGCAAATATTTTGAAAACCTTTTTTAGAAATTTATATTTGTTATCGACTGAATACGTTTCTTTGTTTATTAGCTACTGTTGAAGGTGCTATGTAACTAATCTAGTTTTTAGTATGTTGCCCATGCGCAGTTGTCAAGCTCCATTTATGCAGTATGTTAAATTAATGGACTCTTATTGCGTTATTTCAATAAGCGCTCCATTTCTCAACACTTCTGGTTCATTAATATAGATCAATGTCTTTGTGAAATGGATGTTAGTAGCAAAATTGTAATTAGTTATATAGTACAAGACAGTGTGTCTCGGGACACTATTTACTGAATTGTTTGAAATTAACTTTTATGTTTTTGTTTTTTTTTTTGCATTCAATCGCATTCGCTTTGGTCACTATTTTCTTATTCGTGACCACTTGTTGCTGGGGAATATTTATATTTCAACGTGTTAGCTGAGGCTGATGGTACGTTTTGCGTGCAGTTGTTGCTTTTTATCACACTATGGACAGCTGACGGGGCACAATGAGGCCTGAGAGCTCAGCTGTTTTTTTTCCAAACTGGTTAGTGCACAAAACGCAGAACAAGTCACCAATGCTCTAATACTTCACAAGAATACAGTCAAAAGGCCGAGTAAACCGATCACCTCATGCTACAAAAGGAGAACACACTTCATAGCAAACAACCGATTTAAAGAACAACGCACGCCTCTGTGTGCTGCAAAGACCGCGCTATCTCACCCCCCACCACACGCGCACACATCTACAGTCCTGTACTTTGGAGAAAACAACTAACGTGTGGATGCTTGTAGCCCTAACCATAATTCACAGAGACGATCTACTGCGATTGACCTAGGTTAGCCGGTAAAAGGTAATTAAAATGAATTAGTAAGTTATACTCGTTTAAAATGGACACACTAACCAGATAGTTCGCCGCTTCCTGTGTTGTGCAACACACATTGTTCAACGTTCCGTCCAACGTTCTACCTGTCTTTTCTCATTATGCAAACATCGATTTAAAACAGTTTTACAGACTAACAATAGGCTCTGCAGCAGCGCTGCGAAAAGTCTAGTTCAGTGTGTGTGTGTGTGTGTGTGTGTTTGTGTGTATGTGTATGTGACATGTGTGCGCATGTTTGGGAGCGTCCCTGGAAGGTGTCATTTTAAGGAAGGACATTTTGTACTTCGCTGAGTTCCAACACCAATCCGCTTTACCGCCTCGTTATCACCGTGCTTTTGTGTGTCTTTTTTTAATCTATTTTTTGCACGGTCATGGTGAGTCACCCCATGCATCGTGAGCAGATCGTCGTACAACCTCACTCCTTCCACGCAGGAAAAGTCAGCAGCTCCGCCATCGACGGTAAATTCACTTTCGTGTAGTGTCTGTGTGTACATTGTCAGCAGGGCGCTACTATAACAACAGCGAGGATTCCTTTAATTCGTGTTTTGCTCTTGAGTTTAATCCTCTGCCGGACGGCTGAACTGTGGTAGTGCTTAGGGTTCGAGTGTGTATCCATCCCTGAAATGTTTCATATTTTAAACTTGCGGATTTCACTAACCCTTTTAGAATAATTCTGCATGAAACATTAATGTTATTCTTGGGAAATCTTTAAAACTTGGAGGTCACAGTGACGTCGTCAGCGCTTGTTTTCGAATCGCAGTGCAAGTTTATATACGCTATAGTTATGCTACACATGGTTCTTTTTTATATACAAACCCATATCCTCAACGCTTTGGTTTCCTTGTGCGGTACAGTTAGTTGTAGTGACATACTTCCTCAGCTTTATTTAGGGGCACGTTTGTCCGAGGTGGGTTACAGTGTTACTCAGCGGTGTAGTGATTTATACATGTATACAGCTGGGTATCAAATCAAAGTACTTTGATCAAAGAATGTGGTTCTATCCAGGGGCCACTTCCTTAACCAGGGCACTTACAATTATAGATTTAGCAGAAATTTTAATCCAAAGCTAGATAATTTGGACCAAAAGTGCATTTCAACACTTGTGGCCAAAAATTTTGACACCTGTGCACTTTTTGCTCATAACTCACAATAAACATTTGGTCTTCACAGTTCTTTATGTTACTGTTTATATTACGAGACTTTTGTGTTTTTTGCTGTGTTTTTCAGAACACAACAGATTTTGTATCAAACAGGAAATAAAAAGAAACAGCAAAAATTGACACTGCAAATTAGTATTATAGTCCTTGGTCAAAATAACTGGAATCAAGCACTTTCTGCAGCTATCAGTGAGTTTTCTGTGCCTCTGTGGTGGGGCTTTGGTCAACTCTCATTGAAGCAAACTGCTCAAGCTGCCTTCTTTCAGCTGTTCTTTTCACATCTCTCCATGGGTTTTCAATGGGATTTTGGTTTAGACCCATTGCTGACCACTTGAGAGCAGAACAGGATTCTTCCTTGAACTGTTCTTGACTGCTTTCTGAAGCGTGTAAGGGGTCATTGTTCTGTTGGTAGACCCGTGATCTTTGACTACAGACCCAGCTTTCTGACATGAGGTACGATGGGCCTGATATTATCCTGATTTCATGATGCCAGGCACACATTCAAAGCAGCCAATGGCAGAGGCAGCAAACAAACAAAATCTGCTCTATATTTCACTGTAACAAGTTGTGCTCTAATTCAAGACTTTGTGTTGTTTTCTGTAAACATGGAAATGGTGTATGTTACCAAATCTGGTTTCATCTGTCCAGAGGACATTATCTCAGAAGGACTTTGGCATGCCGAGGTGTGTTTTGCAAACTGGAGTCAGGGTTTCTTATATCACCCTCAGTCACAGCAGTAGAATCTTTCATTGAGTTGGCAATGGATGGTGTGAGTTGAAATGGTTGTACTTTGTGCCTGAAAATCAGTTTGAATCTTTTTGCCAGTTGTTTAAAGTGTTTCTCCCCTGTTAAACAATTCTTTGCCGCAATCCTTGATCAAGATTTTTTTGCAACATTCAGGAAGGTTGCTACAGTGCAATGAGCATTAATCTTATTGATAATATTGTATATGGTGGAAACGGGCACATCAAGGCCTCTGAAAATGAACTTAAAGCGCTGAGATTTGGTCCATACGTAGCTACAATCTTGTGTGATCTCTTTGGATGGATGGATGAATGATCTAATCTTCCTTCCTTCCTTTCTTCCTTCTCCATGCTCATTTTGTGTACACAATGACACAAAACAGGGGAATGATTCCTTTATTAAAACTCCTAAAATGAGTGAATTTTGTGTTGAAGGCACCTGGAATTCATTACAAGTGAGTTCAGGTCCCAAGTAAAGGAGAATAACCTGCTTGAAATCAATTTATTTCTAACTACTGTACGTTTAGAAGGTGCCAACGATATTGTGCGGGCTAGTTTAGAATTCCTTGTACAATAAGCTCAGAGTTGGTAAATTATTCAGCTTTTTGTTCCATTGCTCTAGAAACCAAAGAAATAGGCATGTGGATACAAAGTTGTTTTTTTATTGTCACAGTGTTCTGGAAGAAATGTATTATTTGAAAAATGTGTACAGGTGCTAATATTCTTGGTCATGACTGTTTTGGATGAGTGAAAAGTGAAGTTACTCAGCTTTTTGCTGTTGAATTAATAATTTCTTGCTTATTCTACCAGAGGAAACCTGTGCCACTGGGAGATGGCTCTTTCAGTCATACGTTGGCAGCACCTTCTGTGGACACGGCTTCATAGAGTGTGTGAGCCTAGTGTCTGTCGACTCCATGCGACGGGCTGTCAGCAATCCAAGGAGCACTACAAGGTGTTGGTGCTGGGAGGAGGGAGTGCCGGCATTACCATGAGTGCCCGGATGAAGAGGAAAATTGGGGCAGAGAATGTGGCTGTGGTTGAGCCCAGCGAGGCAAGAAATCCCTTGCATAGACTTATTGTGTAGTCCTGTGTGTACAAGTGGTGTGGTCAAGGCTAGAGAGCAGTCAGTAAGTCTAGGTGGAGCTCATCAAGTAATAAAAGGAAACTTTGATATCACGTAGCATAACCTAAATTAACTGGCAACACTACATTGGAGTAAGGTGTGTTTTTTTTTTTTTTTTTTTTTTTATTGTTTGCATTGCCTAGGAATCATGATGACTGTGCCTCTCCTGTCGTGCACTGCTAAACTGTCATGTGCCCTATGCACAAGTCATCTATGATGAGCAGGCCCAGGTAGCATAAATATAGCCATATCCCTGTAGTCCCTTGGATAGGTGAGATAAATAATGCTATACTTTTTCTTTTTTGCTATGAGTATAAAAAAGAATATAAAAAAGCTGGTGGTCCTTAATGACCTAGAACTGTTAAAGGCTATAATATAATACAGAATGTAGTGTTGCTGCCCATTAAAGTACCTACAGGGGATATCTTGTTGTTTCCTTACTGAAAATGTGTAATACTGTATAGTCAGGTATCAGAAAGGACATCACAAGAAAGTATGTAGGAAACATACATGTAGGCATATACAGATTACTGTTGTGGAACGGAATAAGTCGCATTATATTGCTGCACGTTTACCAATGCTTTGCTGCTCACCCTGTGGCTGTAGATGCATTATTACCAGCCACTCTGGACTCTGGTGGGTGCTGGTGCTAAGTCACTCAAAACTTCAGGGCGATCCACTGCAAGTGTGATGCCATCAGGGGTGAAATGGATCAAGTCCTGTGTGCAGGAGATCAACCCAGATAACAGCACTGTGAGGACTGGGGATGGCAAGGAGGTGTGTACTTATCTCAGCTGAGGTCAAAGGTCAGAGTTGTACTCTCCTGCCTTTTGAAATGAAAGCCAAAGTAAATCAATTCATGTGAAATTCAGATGAAAGCTGTTGCTGTATCCTTCATATGACCAGTCCTGTACACTATATACCTATGTTTGTCTAGGTCAAACCTTCACTGATTTTTCATTGTATATAAAATGAATCTGTTATCAGTGACAGAAATTATGGAGTAACAAAAACTTGCAAAAAAAATTTTGTGATCAAAGCAATTCATAATGGGGAATCTAAATAAGTTGTTTTTAAAATGAAATCTTTTCTTTGTCACAGATATCCTACCAGTACTTGATTGTAGCACTTGGTCTAAAGCTTCAGTATGAAAAGGTAATTTCAAAGTATCCCTCAGCTGTTTACAGAAGCCAGTGTTCTGTCAAGTACAAATTTTTCAGGGAACCTCTGGATCTTTGTAGGGTTTCTCTGGAGCCAACGAGGAAGAATGGTATTGCATTATCAGGTTGTCGTGAGGTATATTTTATATTAAAAATGAATTAAACATGAATGAGTTTAAACATGAGTTTTCTTGACATGACTGTCAGAACATGAGACTGAAAATATTTTTCCTCAAATGGTTGTTTTTCATGTGAAAAATGAAACATTACCTGCAGGGGAAATCTTGTTGTTTCCTTACTGAAGTTGTGTAATACTGTATAGTCAGGTATCAGAAAGGACATCACAAATATGTAAAAAAAAAAAAAAACATGTAGGGATAAACAGATCACTGTTTTGGAAGGGAATAAATCACATTATATTGCTGCATTTTTTAAGTTTCTCTGTGGTGTTTAGTTATGGTTGACTTCTGGTGAGAACTGTAGAAATGACACTTACTATATTATTGCTATGGTCTCACAGATAAAAGGTCTTCCAGAAGGTTTTGAACACCCAGGTATTGGATCCAACTACTCTCTGCAAACAGTGAACAAAACATGGGCTGCCCTCCAGAACTTCAAAGAGGGAAACGCTTTGTTCACCTTCCCCAACACACCTGTGAAATGTGCAGGAGCTCCTCAGAAGATCATGTACTTGTCTGAAGCCTACTTGAGAAAGGTACAGGTTCCATACAACTATCAGGTCCTTCAACATTCTAGTTAACACCCCTTCTGGAAAGGAGGTAGCATGCAATGAATGGGTCACGATTCAGTGGAAAAGCTTCCAAATTTATTCCCTAGGAAGAAGCTGGTACTGTACTCTTAAACTATCTATACTGGAATTGTTCTAGAAATTAATATCTGTGTATATACAAAAACTTGCCTAATTTTCTTTTTCTGTGGCTGTGCTCTATAAGCTCTCTAATTTCATTCAGTCTTTTTTTTGCAGACAGGAAAGAGACCAAAAGCCAACATCATCTATAATACATCCCTGCCCGTGTTGTTTGGGGTTAAAAAGTATGCAGATGCTTTGTGGGAGATTGTAAAGAAACGTGACCTGCAAGTCAACCTCAGACACAATCTTATTGAAGTCAGAGCTGACAAGCGAGAAGCTGTGTTTGAGAAGCTCGACAACCCTGGAGAGACAGTGACTTATGAGGTCAGGAGGGTTTCTTGGTTCTTGATTAGCTTTTTGTTAAGCTGGTTTGGATTGCAGTCCATTTTGGCTGCAGCCATATACCGTCAATGCTTATATATGAAAAGTCCACACGAACATCTGTGCATTAAGAAAGAGGACAATTCTGTGTGTTTACATGCTTGAAACAAGGCCCTATGCCACTAATGTCCCTTAATTCCTTCCTGCACTGTGTGCATTGGGATTGCTTTGAAATGATGCTACTATAAAACTTAATAGCAGAAATACTACAGTGTGAATTCACAAACAGGCCCATGACATATTTTTAGTAAACTTTAGTGATGAATTCCAAAACTACCAAAAGGAGGCTGTTTTTGGTTATTGTATCTTGGCTGCTGCTTTGTAAGGCTGCTGTTATTGGTTATGCTGTGGAAGCAGAAAACTTGAAAGAATGAAATGTATTAAACAAGGAATACACATAAAAGAAGGAAATGGATATAAAATAAATTCAGCCCATTGTATGGGGATGCGTGATAAGTAAGTCCCACATTCTTTCACAGGTTTAGTACGAGAGACGAGGACAAGCTGCAGTAAGCCTAGTTGGTATCTAGATAGTTTACCTTCTGTTCAACTAACTGTAAAACCAACTGTAGTATAAGAAATGGTGATAATTTCAGCTGTGTTTAACACTGCTGGTTGGGAACAGGAGAGAGATGTAGGTTTGTAGTTTAGTTTCCAGTCATGCTGACACAGCTGAAACAGCTCTAGTTGGGAGTGTTGACAATTATAGCCTGAGGAACTGTGATGAAGCAAAAACTGACATCTAAGATGGAAGGGAAGAACAAGTTTGGAAACTTGCAGAACAACACTCTATGCAGATGGGATGAAGTAGGCGGTTCTTAAAGTGCCTAGTTTGATAATTTTCTTTGTATAAAGCACATGTTCTTGCAGAATGCGATCATTTCAGATGGGATCAGATGTTGGAGGGCATAGCTAGTTTGCAACTTGAAGTCAAATATGGTAGCAGTGATTAGGACCAAGGTTCTGATCCCACGTCCACCCACAGGACCCTTGAACAAGGTACTTTTGCTAAAATTGTTCCAGTAAAAATACCCCAGCTGTATCAATGGGTAATTCTACGTAGGTTAATATTTTAAGTGGCTTTGGAGAAAAACATTGCCTATATGAATATATAGAAATTATTATTTTCTTAAATATGTTACCACTGTTGTTCAACACTTAGTATGAAATGCTCCATGTGACCCCTCCAATGGGACCACCCGATGTGCTGAAAGGTAACCCTTTGGCGGATCAGGGAGGCTGGTTGGATGTGGACAAAGATGTGCTTCAGCACAAGAGGTATCCCAACGTGTTTGGGATTGGGGACTGTACCAATCTGCCAACGTCGAAAACAGCTGCAGCTGTTGGTGAGCTGGGGGGGGGGGGTTTCAGTTAGCAGGTTGTCTTTTGTTACTTCTCACCAAGGACAGCATCTTATGACAGAGCTTCAAATATTATTGTGTACATCTTGTGATGTTTTATTTTATATCAACAAATATCACTTGAGTAGGTATTAATGTGAGACAAACAGACATGTTTTGGGGTCCAGGCCTGTTTTTGGAAGTATAGATTTGCATTAATTTATCAGCTGCAATTGCATTCTACAAAAAAGTGTGCCCCCTACAGGCTGCTGAACATTGTTGCTATATTACTACTTAAAATAACAAATGATATGCAATTTCTGATACTAAAAAAAATTAACTGCACATAAACGCATAAATGCCTACTAGTTACCTCATTAACTGCTAGGTAGTTAGGTAATTGATTTTTAAAAGTTTATTATTCTGAAATAGGTGTTTTGGGGATATTTTGAGGAAATTAATTGGGGTTTCTTAGATGAAATCAGGATGAATCATAATGGTCCTCATATGAAATAATAGAACTTTCTGGAATCTCATATGTATATGTCCATTTCATCTGTCTATATGAAGATTATTATAAAGTTGTATGAATTCATAATGAGCTGATTTTCATCTCCAGCTGCCCAGTCTGCTGTTCTGGACCGAACTATTTCTAAAGTGATGAAAAATGAGCAACCTGATAAAAAGGTAATTCTTGTGCATTATGAACCTGTGATGTCTGATTTGCTTACAGTTGGATGTATATTTATTGAGTTTCTAAAAAGAAAGTATACTGAAATTGTTAAACACTGAAGTAATACTAATCAAGAAACTAAGATGATATCCTTCATTGCTTTCAGTATGACGGTTACACTTCATGTCCATTGGTTACAAGCTACAACACTGTTATTCTGGCGGAGTTTGACTACAAACAACAACCCCTAGAGACCTTCCCCATTGACCAGGGCAAGGAGAGGATAATCATGTACCACATGAAAGCTACCCTCATGCCTCACCTTTACTGGCACGGCCTTCTTAGGTGAGAGTGAAAACAATGGGAAACACAGGGATCGCTGGGCACATGGGTAACAGAGGTGTCTGTTGTTAAAAGCTACTTTATACAGGTGACCTTGGGAAAAGGTACAGCACTAAAAACCGGTTAGGGAACTTTGAAAGTCTGTGTCTTTAGATGAAAGCTTTATCCAAGCATTAGTAAACAATGTGTGACCAAGCAACTGGTTTTTCTTTTTGGTAACTTTTCATCAGTCTAAAATGGAACCAGAAAGATGATTTGGTTTTGTACATAACCCACTGTTCTTTGTCACTGTCTCTTCATTCAGAGGCCTGTGGGGAGGTCCAGGACCTTACAGGAAAATCATGCATCTGGGTATGAAATAGAGCTGGTACTTGAACTGCATTGTTACTCCACGACCAACAACCCAAGTCAATAAAATCCTTAGGGTATGACCTGATGTTGTCAAGTGGTTTTAAAATAAATGGCTAATGCAGATTACCAAGACAAATTCCAAATATAGAAACAGTGCAATGTAACCATGTGGCTTAAATCAGTGGAACTGTTTGCTTAACTGAAACTGTTTTTCCACTTAACATTATATTTTTTAATCCACACAAAAAACTGGGGCAGTCAGTTTACAGTGGTTGGCAAGCTGTCCATGTCACCATCATGTGGTGGCAGCTGTTGCCTGGGATACAGATAAGGTCAATGTTGCTCCCCATGCATTACTCATCTAAAGCATGCAGTACTAAGCTGCTAGTTCTGGTGTGCTAGAGATATGACAAGTGATGAATCAACATGTGATGTCAGTGGACATGTGAGACCTGTCTTATGACAGGTGAAAAATGTTTTGAGAAGATTTTGTTAGAACGATTACATTTTATATACACAGACATAAATTAGAGGTTGTCTTTATTGACCACTGTATGCAGCTAGAAAAAAAAAAGATTCCACCCTTTAAGTGCTTGTTGACAGACCAATAAATATTTGGCATTTGTAAAACCAGCTGATGTTAGACATATTTATGTATAACAAGATGGCACTTCAGCAAGTAGAAAAGGCAAGGTGGCATTTTCTTCCAGCACAGGTTCCTCAGCAGACTGGGAACTAGAAAAGAAAGCGAGATGAGGAAAAGTATCAAACACACCTACCATGACTATGGAAAAAGCACATGGACAAGCTAAGATTACAACTTCTAATCCAAAAGGGTTTCTCTCACTCACAAAAGAAGGCTGGAGAGTTTCAATCTGTACAAGTGTTCCCTGTGACCATTACATTTTACACTTAAAGCACAAAAGTGCCATCCTCTGTCATCATTATACTACTACAATGCGTCTGTAGTTCACCCTCACCAAGTTCACTGCAGCATTTTCTGGATGTTATTCTGGATGTCTCCAAAGACAAAATTGAACAGCTCTTCCTTTGACAAGGTCCCATCCAGTTGCACTGTAAATACAGAGGACAGCTCATGTGATGACATTTAAGGCAAGGTACAAACAGTGCACAAGAATCTACCCACATTTACCCATCTACCTACCCACATCAACCCCGATGTCTTCCATCATCCTCTTGTGTTTCACATACATTGGCCACACATGGCCATCAAACAGGCCTGGGGGGTCTGGCACTGTGTAGGTTCTTGAGCTGTATGTACACAAAATACAACCCTAGGGTTCAGGTGTCATTTTAGTTCATAACCTGTTCTATATCTGGTAAAGATGAGTCCAAAAGGACATAAAACCATTTATGATAAATGCATGCTATGAAAATGAAATTCATAAGTTTAGTTGATCAGAAGTTACTTCAGCAAATACAAATGGCTCTGATAACCCAATGCACTTTTCCTACTAAACATGATAGACTCGCTCAATAGATAGATAGATAGATAGATAGATAGATAGATAGATCCATCCCAATTCAGGTTCATGGGAGTCCAGAGCCTATCCCACAAGCATAGGAGGCTAGCCTGAGTACACTTGAATAGAACACCAGCCAAATCCATTGCAAGGTAGCTACAAACAATTGTCAGAACATTTTACTACTCACCTCCTCCTCTTTTTGCAATCTTCATATGGAATAGAAAGGAAGTAACGCTGGTCAAATACGTCGATCAATGGTCTTAATACAAAAATTTAAAATGCATTAAACTGTGTTCAGTCAGTTCATATTAAAGAACAAAAATTCTCAGGAGATACACAGCTGGATTTCTCAGTACAAAATAGGAAAAGATGCATATACAGATTGCTCTAGGTCACAACAGCCTGAAATTAAATCTTGAAAAATTCTGGATACAAGTCCAGGTCCTTAAAGCACAGGTTTAAAATTGCAGGCTTAAATCTGAAAAAGTGAAGACTTTTTACTGTCAATGTCACTTGCACCTTACCCGTAGGTGTAAAGAAGAAAGCCTTCCACAATGAGGATGTGGACATCATTGTGGTCAGACACTGGGACTATCTCTGCATCCAAGCTGTTGTTGATGCCGTGTGACCTCTCGAACTTCACCGGATTCTCCTGCCAAGCTTTGATTGTATCCATCATGGCATCCATGTCCAGAGCAGTGATTACTGTGGGTTTGCAAGTAGGAAAACAGGATGAGGAGAATAAATTAAAGCAGAAGAGTTAAACTTGTGACATAACCTGACACTGACATTGGTCTTCTCTTAAACATGCACACCACATTGTATTCACACACAGCCCTTTGAAAGACCCCAGCTTACCGTCATACTGCTTAAAGCCATCCTCGCCAACTTTAATTTCATCTTGGGGCTGAAACATACATGGATGAGACACTTGTGTAGAGTCTACACAGCCTGTGCCATCATGAACCTTGAACCAAATCCGAACCAAGCTTATAGGCTTCAGTTCAGCTACTAACACTGTCCCCAGGACACACCTCAGCAGGCTGTCTGCTTTAATTTTACATTATGGGCACAGGAATACCAATATTATGCTGTATAATTATTTAACTGCAGGTTAAATACCAGATCTGTTGCTAAATAACCAAGCATATTGTATAAAAAAAACATTAATAAAGACTCACCTTGAAGAAGTCATCCTGGTGAACAACACAGCAGTTGGGCAAATTCTTGATTAATCTGTTCGTTAAGGTGGTTTTACCGCCATTCGTCACTCTGGGGATGGGGGGGGGGGGGGGGNGGGGGGGGGGGGGGGGGGGGGGGGGGGGGGGGGGGGGGGGGGGGGGGGGGGGGGGGGGGGGGGGGGGGGAAGTTAGTTGTGCTGCAGCAAGGGAATTTAAAATGTTAAAAATGAATACAGACTTCATAATGAGGCAAGCAGACAAAAGAAGTCAACCGCAAGGGAAGCTAAATCCACCCTACAGCCGTGAGATAAGTTAAATGGTGCACAGGGTTAGCGTCAACCTTTCTAACACATTTATACTGTTTACCAGGGTAGTGCCCTGCGGAGTAAATAGCTACATAGCAACTATGACGTTGTTGTACAAACCTACAACAACATGAACAAAGCCGAAATACCAATACTTTAATTTATTAACAAACAAAACAGTGCGCAAAGCAATGAAACTAAAATAGACATATTATGGCATTAAAAAAATCTAATTACTCGGCTGCTGTCGGCTCACCGCCACGTGCTACGACAGCTCGTCCCGCGCGCGCCACACTACTCACCCGCCGATGCCAATGATGTACTTCATGTTCACGGAATCTGCGAAAACCAGCAGAATACGTCGATAAACCCAGAACGGAAGGCTCGCGAAGAGCGCTAAAGATCGAACGGAAGAAAGCTTAAAAGAGAAGGTTAAAGGAAACGTCAACTACTTATTTCCTCCATGACTATAATAACTGTGAACACGGACGAAGTCTCCCCGCCGCCGTCCTGCCCCAAAAGAGAGTCCTCCGGCAAGCTACGCTACTTCTCCTGCATCGCTCCTATAGCCTGATTGGCTACTGGAAGGACTCGTGTCCAATAACAGTGCATTCTATATGGCAGCCTCTTCTATGCATCAGACGTCTTCATCGCGCAACATCACAACCATCATTAGTTTATCTACATTGGCTATTTGAAGGAAGGAACCTCCAATCAGAGCTCAGAAAAACTGCAGCCTTCATCCTCCGTCAGAATGATTAATCGAGCTGTATCTCGCGCATTGTTCGTTTATTCGGATTGGATGTTAGAGGGAAGGCGCACCCAATCAGAGGGCATATAAAACGAAAGTCTCACATTCTGTCAGCTTTACCGGCCGGCTTCGTGATTCTGTACTCGGCTCACTTTAGCGGTCCTTAAACTCTGTAAACTCATTTTACAGCGTTGTTTATGCGGTAATAAGAACTGAATTATATGACAAGAAGTTTACACCCGTAGGAGGAACAGAAGTGGACTAATGACACGATCTGCAGAAACTGTCTGACATCGTGTAGACTGCGGTGTGCGCGGTTTGAAACTGATACGAAAGTTTCCTGCGTTCTCAGTTAAAAAACAAAAAGCCATCAAAGTGAAGGTACCTTTCTAGAACACATGGGACATAAACATGTATAACGCACCAGTAATTGCTGCCTTAAAGTTGTGTTAATATTTATCCATCTTCACATTTTTATGTCACGCAGTGCATCTTTGACAGTTATCTGTACTCACCTCGCAGAGGATCTGTCGATTATGAATCAAGCAAATCAATGGCGTGAGTTCTTGAACGCAAAAATAATGTTTTTGACCTGCTATTTTGTGGAAGAATTTTGCTGATTTGAGTGCAATATCAGTCCTATCTGAGGCCCATTACTACATTCTGGTTATTTCACAGTAAGAAATGTAGTGTATGAATAACATCCTAGGTGTTAACAACCAACCTATCTTCTAGGTTATTCAGGTTATATTGTCCATTTCAAATTTTTAGTACTGTAATTCCTCGTTTTGCTGATACTTTTATCCAAAGAAATGTATAGTACTTGGTAAATTTATAGAGCATGGCATTGATATTGGAAGATTTTACTTAAAAGTAAGAGCGACTTTTTTTGTGTGGGTGGGGGCTCGAATCAACAACCTTCAGGGTACTGAATTTTCCCCTAAACGTAACCCTCGTGCAACCATCTGTCACCAAAATTAGTAGTATAATCTTAAACTACAAAAACAAGTCATACTGTTTAAACACATTCCATGAATCATTCTAATCCTCATACCACTCAAAACATAAATACACATAACATTTCTGCACTGTCAATAAAGTCCTCGCCCAGTTTTTTGTCAGCAAGTGTCTCGGATATGCAGGAACTATTGCAATGTCTTCCTAGACAGAGATCACAGGAGGCGCATTTAACATCTGCCACAAGGTTATGGAAATATAGCAAAGAGAAATCTATACATGTACCCTTTCCCTTTTGACTGTGTAAAAATAAAGATTCGCAGCAGAACAACGCGACGCTTTAACGACTGCTGCGGTGCTCTTGCCCAACAAACCCAGTTAGACTAACACTGGACAGTCGGCTCCCATCTGCTATCAAATTTGTTGACGTGTGTTCAAGGTGTTTTAGTGAAATTTTCATTTTTAAGGAGATTTACTTTTGTTAGAAACAGTCTTTTTATTCTCCTATTTGTGTTCCATCTGCGCGGGAACAGTCGACATGTATACGAGGCCCCTCGTCAGGGAGGAGGAGCGCCTACCGCTCCGGCATTCAGCTTCGGGGAAGTAAGGGGGCAGGTAGGTGACGAGTCGCTCTCATAGCTTACAACTTATTTTCAATTTTTCCCGTTCACTTTGTTAGCGGAAACAGGTTACTCAGTATTACCTTATTGTTTATAATTTTTTACATAAATCCCAAGCGTACTAGATAGAGAATTGTGTGTGTGTGTTTTTTAATATATATTTGAGTGGATAGACGGTGCGAGCTAGCAGGTGGCTAGGCTGTTAGCTTCAGCGTCCTACCAGTAACTTTCAAAATGGTGTCTTTAATTGTACTAATTATCAACATTAACTAAGCAGCACTACTTATTGGTTTGGGTACTTTTCCCACTTGTACAACATAGCCGAACGTGTAGCCTTGAAAGTAACCAAAAAGTTTTATCCACTATGATATAAACCGTAATTTAAATAACCGCTGTTGTTACATTTTACGGAAGATATTTTTGCGTATATTTGATGTTTTGTGCAATATGTTATTTATTTCTCAGGTTGTAATGCATATTAAGTGTATTTAAAGCAATAAAATGTATTTTGAGCATATTGTCGGATTTGTAAAACTCGATCCATATTTCTATGTTCTGAACGTATCATTGGTTTAAACTGCAAGTCTTCAAAATATTTCAGAAGAACCCATTTGTGTAGCAGTTAGGTGCGTGTTCATATTTTCTTAAGTATTGTCTGTTGAGTGTCTAAATGTGGTAATGGCTTAGGGTGGTATGTGCTCCAAGCAAGTGGGCATGTTTGTCTGTAAGACTGAACGTAAAGTCAGGTTTCTTCACCTGCTTTTGTCTCCGGAAACCCACGTTTAGCCATGATTATCACGATTTAGCTTGGTTTTGGAGACTTCTGTGATGTGTACACTTTTCTTAAGATGGTAGAGGCAATTCTAGTGAGTGTGTCGTATTAAATTTATTTAACCTGTGGTGTTGCTCTGTCAGAGTTTATATTCGCAGACTATGTATGGACATTATACGTAGTGCACAGTAAATATTCCTGACTGTTTTTCAGGCATTCTTGTTGAAATCAGTAGGTACATTATGCTGTTATTTAAACTTTTGTTGTAAAAATGAAAACAGACATTTTTTGCTTTTTACTGTTAAGCTTTTTTTCCTTCCATTTCCAGAGAGCTGTCTTATGGTGGCGTGTTGTGCAAACTGAACATCCGTGGCATAGACTTCCTGTTCTGTGACAAACTTGAAGCATCTTGCTGAAACAAGATTGACCACAGAGCAACCATATTTGGTTGTTTTTCATAGCTTGTTTTAAATTTTTTGAGTGGCTATCTTTAAAATTAAGTTTTGAATCATTGGATTTCATCAATATCTTTATTATTCCACGTAGTTTTGCTGGTTGATATTCTTTTAAACACAAGTACTTCCCATTTCATTATCTGTGTTCTTTGTGGTATAAATTGAGGTGTTTGTCAAATGACTTGTCTTTTCCTCAACCTAGAGCTTACAGCTTCCTCTATTTTGTCCTGGTCAAGAAAGTCTAGCAATGAACAATTTTTTTACCCCCCCAATCACAGTTGAACTCTTCAGCACCATCACATTTTCTTAGCAAATCAGGACTACTTGTTTTTTTGTGTCTGTGGGTAAACATAATGCCAGGCATCCAGTGGTTAAATATGCTGCCAACAAAGTGAAGGCACTTTAAAGTGGGCCACTTCTTCCTCTCTTCTTTCAGATCAGCAAAATGAGTAAATGTCACTTGGTTACACTTCCTTTTGAGGTCCAGTATATATAATTTCTAACTAAGAGATTTTCAAGGAGCATGTGGTTTTGAGGGAGGGACATCAAGTAGCAAAAATGGATGGGAAGAGGTCAGTTTGATTAGTCAGTATTCAGAGTTCACAAATAAAACAAGAAGTGTATTTTAATATCTTAATTTTAACAATCTTCAGCTCTTAATACTGTATTCTGAAAAGGGGAAAATGTTGATAGAAATTTACATAATATCACTTGTCCATGTCTAAGAAAGGTAAGAACACTTACTGCTTGTTTGTAAGTCTCTGAAACTGAAACTGCAAATTGTACTCCAACATATTTGATAAGCAGATGCAAACAAGTGAAACTAAGCTTAAGTTTGCATCCCTTTTCTCTGTTGTTAATGCTAACAATTATTGATTTTTGTAAAACTTTTAAAATTATTTAAATATAAGCAGACTAGCTGTTTTACTCATTATACCAAGTCTATGAATCTGTTATACAGCACAATGGATATATTTTATTTGTTAATGAGAAAATATTTTAACTCCCAGGTATGTTTTGAACATATTGAAGTGTTATAATTTGCTCCAGCATTCAAGAAGCCTGGGCTCTTAACTTGAAATAGCAGTTGAAAATAAAATTAAATATTAAATTATTTCATCTAGATTATTTCACAAAGTCACTACCAAATTAATACTCAGAATAATCTATCTGCAACAGCTGAGAAGCTGATCTACTGATGTTTAAGCTTGATGGCATCTCACAGTCAGATTGTAATTTCACATTCCTGTAGGATTCTGTTTTGTACCTTTTGAGGAAAGTACAGAATATACTCAGCTGCATATTTGGTTAAAACATTATGCTGTAGTCACACATAGTGGTTTGAAGAAAAAGTGTCACCTAGATCCAAAAAAATGTAACTGATCATCAATAATATGAGTGTTAGGACTCATTCCAGATGCTTATCCTTATAGCCAACTGAAATCTGCATTGACGTGACTCCGTTTTCTAGCGGTTTTGGTAGGGCTGTCCATATTTTACAAGGTTTTGTTTTCTATTCATGGTAGTAACTGTCATGGCTTGTTCCCACACAGCATGATGACTGTAAAGGTTATGTAATATTGAAAGATGAACTGAGTTATTGCATTTTAATAGTCTTCTTTTTTACATCGTTACATGTTGAATGTCCCTACAGTTTTTGATGGGAAGGCAAAGTGGATTGCACAAAACTACAGACTAAAGTGCTCTCAGGAGAACTTTACCAATGAGGCCAGTTTCTCAGTATTATGTGGACGAAGACATCTTGAAAGAAAAGTTATTTTTGTAATGATAATTGACATAAGCATTTGTAACAAAGTGCATTTAGAGAGACAGCAGCATTTTCAAGACTATAGGTCCTGCTTCTTTCATTTGCAGGACTTGTAAAATTACAGATCTTTTTTCCCCTTTCCATCTTTTCTTCTGAAACTTGAAGGAGCAACCTTTTGGTCACAAGTAACCTGTTCAGTTTCAGCCTGATGATGCTATTTTTGCCTTCCAGATCTGAACGAAGCCTGTAACTTGCTAGTTATCCACCTGACGAGCTAGTAGAATATCTGAAGGACATTTCCTGTCTGGGAAAAAGTTTCTGCAGCCATCTGTGGCTGCGAATTCGGCATGACGGAGTTCTGGGTCTGTTTCAGCTGCTGCATTGCAGAGCAGCCACAGCCAGTAAGTATGTCCTGAGAGTGAATTGAGGCAGGTGGTGTCACAGTGTTTTAACAATGGAACCAAAAATATCCTGGAGAGGCCCAACTGTTGAGACCTTTAGCAGAGCTTAGTACAAATTGTATCAATAAAAAGTTGTTTAAACAGACAAATATGTAATTGTACAAGCTGATTTGCATTATCGTTATTACACTGTCTCCTCAACTTGCCAAAATAAATTGGATTAGTCTGTTAGTTGTTTTACCCTTTATTAGTAATCAGTAAAAACATAATGAAGATGTCCCCACATTTGTTTTCAGGTTAGATTCTAACTTTTTTTTTTAGAAAAAACTATAACATTTTTTCAGCTGACTTTTAAATTTTTAATGTCTCTGAGAACTTGCAGCTCAAACATTTAACAGAAGTTGATGGTTGCAATGAGTGTTTTGACTTATGTTCCTAAAATGAATTTTATAAAAATGAATGGCTTTCAATAATCCCCGATCACTTGATTTTTTTTTGGTCATTGAATGTGCTGTTAGCCCAATAAAATAAACATGTTTCAAATCAAAGTCCTGATCCTGTTTTAACTTGGTAACGTTTATATCAGTTGGGAGAGCTGTTTCACCCTTGCCTTTTAAGCATAGTTTGTTGTTATGACATGTAGGATGTCCAGGATTGTTTTGAAAAGTCATTTGGATGTGTTCCCAATACAAATTTTTCTGAAATTGTCTGTTGTCTTTGGTTTCTAGAAGAGACGACGAAGGATAGACAGGTCCATGATTGGTGAACCCACAAACTTTGTCCACACCACACATGTGGGCTCTGGGGATATGGGTTTGGGAATATCAGCAGTAAGTGTCTCTTTTGACTTGTCTAGCATAGAAAACTATTAAGATGAATGTAAAGAATGGTCTACATACTAATAGATAGCGGTAATATGCCCTAAATTAGTCTATCAAGATCACTTTTTATTTACTTGAATCTTTTAATTGCATCAACAGTAATGGATGATTAATATATAATTTTACCTTTTCAAAGGTGGATTCCATTCAGAGCCAAATGAAATCTAAAGGTGGTTATGACAATGTAATATCGATCCAGCAGTGACTGAGACAGCAAGTTGATACTGTATGTATGAGTACCATGTTGTTTATTTGAAGCTCTTGAGTGATTTCTAGTGAAATGTTGTATGGTGTATACACTGGGTCCTAATGATACAAATTTGTCTAGATACATCTTCCCATTTATTTGTAGTTGTATTTTCTTTATCATAAAACAATTTTCTTTTGAAGTGAACCTGCACTTCTGCGTCCAATCATTAGTAGACAGTAAAGAACACTTAAATAGAACAGGAGTGTGGTTCCAGATGAATCCTACTCCCTCCCACAATGTTCACACATTTACAGCAAAAATTGTGCAACAGTTGCCACTAAATAGCAATTTATTTCAGTCATTTTTAAATTAGTTTCAGTGAAGCTTGAAATTAATACAAATATCATGTCTTACATCGTATTGATTGTGTAGGTAATAAAGCAGACTAAAAGGGTCCAGATTCTGACCAATATTCCAGATGTTTTAATCTAAAAGTCCTTCATTAGACTGGCATCTCAGCCACTGTGTACCTTGCTTATTGAGCTGTATTTCCAGAATAGTGTCTGGAGCGCAGCAACCCTGCATATTAGCAGAGGTTGGTGAAAATTGAATGTCTTACTGAAAAATTTGAATTATACTTTTATCTGAGGTTTTTACAGAACATGTCTGCATCTGTCTTACTAAACTTATATTGATTCTGATATATTAGTTTGCTATATGAGCAAATTGCATTATGACCGCACTTCTAGTTTTATTGCCTTTGTGAGTTGAGGACCCAGTGTATTATATATCTTTATAGATTAAAGAAAAACATTTAAAACATCATTTTAAAATGGTAATGACCCATTATTTAAAGCATATCTTTAAATGCACAATAAATTCAAGTAAGAGGTATTCTGTATTTTTTATTTAGCTAGCTTTATACAAGGCGGTACTATAATATGTTTTTATTCCATTTTTATCAAGTATGTGATCTGTTTTGTGTTGTCCAGAAACAGAAAACCCACCACAAGACAGAGATCTGTCAACATCATGCTCCAGCTGTTGATGGAATGCTTTAAAAATTTATACATTTACAGCAGAGTTAAGGATGGGATAGGGGCTTTAATCACTTATCAAACTGAACTATAAATATTTCCATGATTAATGCCAGCTGTTAAGGGGAACCTTTTTTGCTACTGATGCACTTGTAGCACCTTAAAAAGGTGAAAGTGGACTGGAAATTATGTATTTAAGTGCAGAATGACCCAAGGGTGTGTTTAGCATGTCTGTGAACTGTGTGGGATTTCACGCCAAACTCAGTGTCAAGATTTGTTATGCCTGGATGTGTATTTATTCGCTGTGTCACAGAGGAATGCTATAGGTATTTGTTGTTGGTCCACTGCTGAGTTTTTTAAGGCAGTTTTTTTCCTCTTCTGTAAGATGATATTTTATAAAAATTTGGACAAATGTTGACTTTCCCTATTGTTTACTTGACTTTGACACCTCCTGATTTATAGCTTTGAGGATTTTTACTCTCAGCTGTTCAAGATGTATATGTTTTTCTTTCACAGAATTATTGTATGAATTGTAACCCCTTAATGTAAGCACTTCAGTTATTGAAGTGCATAACTTTTTTATTGTATTCCTGTATTAATGTCCAAGTAAGAACTCGCCACATTTTAATAAAAAATAAAGATCTGAGAAAACGAGTATAATCTCATTTAGTTATTTTTAAATCTGACTTTATACTATACACCAAGGATGACATTTGCCTACAGATGCCTTTATTTATAGATATTAACATGTTTATTTCCTGATGTTTTATTTAAAAAAAGGATTTCCTGTTTTCACTCATGTCTAAAGTAAGAAGCAGGTTAAGTTACTAAAGAAATTTACGTATGTATTCTGATGTCATATGAGTTGACTGCAATGACAGTATATGTGAACTATAAAATACATTATCAGTTTTCAGTAATCTTTTTCCCTTAAGTTGTTACAATAATCTGACAACATGGTCACAGCATTATCAATGGCTTGTATTGGGTTTTCACAGGTTAGCGGATAAGGTTATGAAATTGTAATATTAAGGTTGCTAGCTCACTTCCTGTACTGGCTCCTCAAAATGCTCACCTAAGAACGTACGGAGCAGAAGAATAGCAACATGTAGATCAAAACATGAGGTAAGCAGTGAGGTGGTAATTCTGTTGTTAGTTGCAAGCCATTAAACGCTTGAATAATAGAGTACCACCAAAACGTTTAGAAAGGAGATCTGCTCCATAGTCTTGCAACTGTTGCTTGCCTTAGTTCTCGCTCACATTCAATATTCTGACTACGACACTAACCAAGCCAACTACGTTTTTAAATTTTTCAAACTTGATTGTCTGCTTTGTTTAAAACCCCACCAACATGACTGACTTCTGCTGTGGTTTTCATATGCAAGTTCGTGGCGATCTGGAAGATAGCCCGAGAGTGTAGGGCTTGATGGAGGGTAAACACACAAAAACGGAAGACTTAAGAGACACGTCTTCACCTGGAATACAACCTGAATACACCCACACGAACATAGTGAGAACATTAAAAAACAGAGTTCGATTCAAACCCACGTCAAAACAACTGTGAAGCAACGGTACTGCCCGCTTCACCACATTTACTACTGTTTGATAATTCTGCGGCAAATATTTTTTGCCCAACAACAACAATAATAATAATAATAATAATATCATTATTCGCGGGTAAGCCTCTCCTAAGCAGCGCCCAATATGGCGGTGGTGTAACCGGAAGAGGAAGTGAGACCGCGCGGCTGGAAAAATGAAGTGGTTCGCTGGGTCGAGCTGAAATAGAAATTTCCGAAGTCACGGACCTCCGAAAATCCCCTCAGTGTGTCGCGTGTTGTCATGCCATCGTCATCGCCATGGACAGAAAACTGACTGTGTTTCTCTGCGTCGTCCTCCTGTCTTCAGCGGTAAGTAGCTCATTCCTCTACGTCCTCAATATCTACCGGTGGGTTTAGCCTTTCGGTTTTTAACCACAGTTCGGTAAAGTTAAGGTAACACATTTTATAGACTTGGTGGCGCTGCTTTGTACCTGACAAAATAACAAGTTGAGTATCAGAAGTGACACTGTATGACTTTTTTTATTAAATAGAATGAGGGGTAGCGATACAGTAGCAGTGGACGAAGAAAAACGGTGTAACGTTGGGTGGAATTGTGGCTCCCATCATGCTTTGCTTGTACATAGTTAATGTGTCCAACCATGGTAGAAAGTCCAGGCAACGACCATGAGGCTGTGTTGGTTGTATGGTAGTTCTGTGGGTGAGAGTGTTGTTAGTCATGGCTGAGCGAAAGTAAAGTTTGTGTTTCTGCAACTCTACCTCTGGATTTCATAACAAAAGTTTTTTCTACAACTCTGTTTTCCGAACTCCCGTCTGTAATCCCCCCGACCCCGGTTGCTACAATAGTTACGTTGTTAATCTTTAAAAACCTCAGTGAAAACATTGTATTGGTCTCGCGGCGAACTTTCCCGAAGTTATCAGCCGCCCTGATCATTTACTAAACAACGTTATCAATGAGGTAAAGCGTTGTGTCATTGACCCTGTTAGTAATCAAATGTAGTACGAAAGTTAATCTGTTAACATTTGTGGACACGTGTAAAAACACCTGTGAATGTTTGCTTCCAGGTGAGCTGTCAGGAAGCTGTCCTCCATGTCTCCAGCGGTTCTGCAAACAAGGAGTACTGCCTGGTGTACAACTCCTCATGGACTTATTTGTCAACATCAGTGGATACCGCGGTAAGGTCTCACACTAGGATTAATATTGCCACTGTACTGTTAATTCAGGAACATTCTCATAATTCTGAATCAAAGCTGTGGCACTTACAGGAGACCAGTGCTAAGTAGCTTGTCGTGAACTGAAACACCTTTTTATTAAATTAGTCCATTGCTCTGTTATCAAGTGACACATTTCTCAGATGAATTATTAAATTACAAGTTGTTTACGCTTAATGAAACATTTTTCATGATGTGTGTTGGTCATACCTCTTAGGGTTAGGGTTATATTTCTGTGGACAGGGACACAGCTGTGAGGCAGCCATGTTGTGGTGCTATAAAGAAGTAAATTACACTTTCTTGGCCTACATTAAATATATTCTTTACGCACTTCCTGTTTAACTAGGATGTCTATTAGTTTTAGTACTTTTGTACTAAAACAAATAAAATCCTGCTTGTTGTTCAACAGTGCGCTATTCAGCAGTGAACTTTCACAAATCTGGTTCTTTATCCATTGCCTGTTTATCTTTTTATAAAGTACCACAGGAATAAAATTTGACTATATCTGAAAGGGCATCAAATGACTAACTGTTTTTGAACATGTCCTTTCTGTGCAACTGAGTCTAATTTCATTCTTCTGTTTTGTTAGGCAGAAACTTAAACAAAGAGAGATACTTTCAGTTCCAGTTCTGTTGCTAGCTGGATGCAGTCCAAGCCACAGGCTGGTCAGTACAGGTAGTGATGTTCAGTTTTCACCAACGTATGTGTGTTGTTCTGTGTTTTACTTTCTGCAGAAGGAATACCAGCTAGTCAACCTGACATCCAGCTTTCTCTGTAGCACTGATGGTGTGTCTCCTGATGGGTTGGAGGGGAAAGCTGTGGTCGTGATGAGGGGCAACTGTACGTTCAGCCAGAAGGCTCTGATGGCTCAAGACCTGAATGCCACTGCCATTCTCATTGCCAGCACAGCCCCTCTGGTAGATGCCTGTGTTCTTGATAATATTTTCTTTTAATGTCATTCAAAGCACATTTTAACTTGAGCTTGTTATAATTTGTACCTTAACAACAATTTGGGCATGGTATCACAGATATATTTATGCCATATAATATATGCATCTTGAAATGCTGTATATTTTTGCTGATGTAACATACTAAACAAAACAAAAACACTTTACGAAAGAAGAGCACTGTGTGTGGGGGAGGGGGCTGATATCCAGAGAAACTGATGAAGAAACAAACTTTGCTGCATGGTCTCTTTACTATGGTCCAAGAGAGCGTTGATCTGAAAGCTGTTAAGTCAGTTAGACAAGCTTGAAACATAAAATTCCTAAAAAGCTTTTCAACACTTATTATTTTGAGATTTCAGGGGTAAACAAATTGTATTAAATCCCTAGAACTCCTAAGAAACTAGTAGTGTGACTAATAACAGCCTCCAATTTACTTATACGGGTAAAAGCTATTGTGTAGCAAAAGTTTAAAGTCAGACTTGAGTAGGTGGTGTGATTTCCCCCCCCCATACACACATAATAGTTACAGACTTATGTAATGCTTTATTGTGTCTTATAAGTCCAGTGGAGCAACATTTAAGGGTTTGCTGGATTTAGGTAAGAGTCCTCTAGAACAGTCTGAGTTTGTGAACATTGAATGCTAAATAGGAAAACATTCCTGTTATTACAGAAAATCCCATCTGCTAATGAGACTGAGTACGGGAAGGTGAAGATTCCACTGGCACTCATGCGATACCGAGATCTACTGGATGCACAAGAGGTGAAGTATTTGTTCAGAGTAGTGCATACCTTTCTGACACAGTTCAACACATTTTTACACTGTAGGCATTAATGAAGTTAATAAATGCTTTCATGCAAATCCTTTTAGAAAGGTTGAAATGTTACACGTTACCCATTTATAACAACATTCTAGTTAGTGGTACATGGTGCTACATGTCTTTAATGTTTGTCCTTTACTGATAGAAATCCTTAGTGTTTAAACACCACACTATTGTTGTAACCAGATTGTAATACATGTATGCATAATGGGTTGAACTGCTTCTTTTTGTTCCCTCAGAGGTTTAGGGACAGTATGTCAGTGAGGCTGTATGCCCCACCCGCCACTGTTTTTGACTACAGCATCTTGGTTATGCTTTTCATCAGCATCTTCACAGTGGGCATGGGAGGCTTCTGGAGTGGAGCGGCTGAAAGGTGAAGCTCACCTGGGTCTCATAGATATGTCATCACTTTCAAACTTCTATATAGTGACTAGCAGGTAGCCAGCCTCAGGTTGTTCTGCCAATTTCAACCTTGTTGAAGGTGGTAGATGTTTTTATTTAGATGTATTTTAGGGTAAAACAGCAGAAATTATCTTTGTCTGTTGTCTTCTTATGATAGTTTTAATGATAACCTCATGCTGTGGAAATTGACCTTTTTGTCTACAGGGAAAAGCTGAACACTGGCCCTGGTTGTGGGGATGGCAGAGGGCAAACAGCCAGTGGTGACCTGTCCCTCTACTCCCCGCTCAAAGTAGTGCTGTTTGTCCTGCTGATGTGCGGGATGCTAGTCCTCATGTACTTTTTCTACAAAATTCTCGGTGAGTGGTTTTGCTGTAGTAAATGATTCACAGAGTATTGGTTGCAGAGTTGTTTGGGAACAAATGGAGTCATCTGTGGGTCTTTCTGTTTCAGTGTATATCATTATTGCAATCTTCTGCGTGGCTTCAGCTGCAGCATTGTACAGCTGTCTGGATGCCATCATGGAGAAGATCGGCTGCTGGACACTCAGGTCTGTGACATAAGAGGAAATGGTTTTCAACATGGTATCAAATGTATCTGTATTCTCTGTCTTTTGGCCAAATGTGGTTTTGTCTTCTAAGTTGTATGTCACTTAGAGCCAAAGTATCTGCTAAATGGATAAGCATATATGTAATGCACCTAATTCAGACTTAAAAGCTGATGACTTTGTTCTTCAGCAGGTGGAGTCTCGTTACAGCAGTGTTCAGATTTGTTAACGCTCCTTATTTTTTTAAAATACTTTTCATAAACAGCTGGACCAAATTGCAGGAAAATTGTTAATTTGCTGTTCAACACTCTGAGTCAGTGTGTGAAAAGAAGCACTCGATAAAAATAAATTGAAATGAAGTCTGAAGTTTTTTTTATATATATATATATAAAATTTATGCACGTGTGTGTGTAGTATATATACATAGTATTCAGACCCCTTTGCTTTTTTCATATTGTGTTATATTAAAATTGTTTATATTTATTTTCTCACACATCAATCTACACTCAATACCCCATAATGTCAAAGTGAAAACAGGATTTTAAAATGTTTTGCAAATTTATTAAAAATAAAAAAACTGAAATATCCCATTTACATAAGTATTAAGACCCTAAACTCAGTACTTTTATGAATCACCTTTCGTAGTGATTACAGCCTTTAACAGCCCCAAAAAAGTCAAAGGGGTCTGAATGCGGAGAGTGTGTTTTTGCAAAATTCATGCTCCCAAAATATTAAGGAAAAACTATTCCAACAGGTGCTGAATCCTCTTTAAAAACAGAAATGGAATATACAGTGCCTAGCAAAAGTATTCAAACCCATTGAAAGTTATCACATTACCTGGATTACAAAGTATAGAAATATTTTTCCAGTCAGTCTTTTATTGTGAACTCTTAATGACAAATTTTCAGAGGAAAAAATGTTATTTGTTCACAGATATTTTAAAGAAAATGAAAAAGTATGCTGCTTGCAAAGATATTCAAACACCACCCATTAATATTTAGTAGAGCCACCTATAGCTTTAAGTCTTTTGGCCTAAGTATTTGCCAGTTTTGCACATTGTTTGCAAGTAGCCTTTTTTCCTGTTTATCTTGCAAATCTGCAGCAGGTTGTTCAGGTTGCTTGAATGATGCTTCTGAACCTAAATTTTCAAATAGTGCCCCAGATTCTCAATGGGATTAAGGTCAGAACTTTGACTGGGCCGCTGTACAACATTCACTTGCATTTTTGCCCTGTGTTTGTGGAGGTTCATACAGCACTGTCTAAGCACCATGAGGCAGCAGTACTACTTACTGTTCCATCATGCTGTTTATTTCTTTGGTAATTTGTTTTTTTTTCTGCTCTGTAGTTTCTCCTGCCGAGGTAAAGTGTTTTCTGGATTGTCCCTCTTGCTAGCAGCCTTCTGCATCACCTTGGCAGTGCTGTGGGGTGTGTACAGGAATGAAGACAGGTATTGTCTGGGCAAGCAGAAAACACACTCCTGCATTTGTCTCTGAGTGGCTGGATCTTGACTGTGACTGCTAATAATACCTTGCATGAAATATGTCTGGGCAAGTTGGAAGACATGCCTCATGTTAATCAATTGTCAATTGATGCCTTTGGCAGTTCTTGGAAGATTTAATCCTTTTCTTTTGTAATAGTAATGTGGTTCATGGCTTTCCATTTGGGACACTGGAATGTGCAGTTCACAAGGAACGAAACTATTAAAACGCTCATTTTCAGTTTCCTGTATACATAATTTTTTGACATGCAAAATTTAATATCTTGCCAAAAGTTGTCAGACATTTTTATGATTAACTTTGTCTATTAGCAAGAAACAGTGTAAAATATAAAAACTGATATTATAGGTTTCAAAGGATTAACCAAAATACCTGTTTTGTTCAGGTCAGATATAATGAAATCTTCAAAAATTCAAAATGACTGAAAATCGACTGTAGTGGACTTTTGTACTTTTAAATCAAATTTTTGTTCATGAGAAGATAAACTTGTCAAGTTTTGAGACTGTACTACAGACTGTAAAACAGCTCAATGTTCAATGTGTACATTTTAAAAGTTAAAAACAAAAAATGACATGTTAATATTAATAATGAAGTAATACTCAAAGAATAATTAACAACTTTCTAAATTCATAACAGTGTTATTAGCATTACTATTAAGGGCTTGCTGGATTTAGGGAAGAGACCTCTACAACAGTCTGGTTTTAGCAATAGGTGAAATATCCTATACCTTACTCTTTTTGAATTCAGGTGGATCTGGATTCTGCAAGATTTGCTAGGAATTGCTTTCTGTTTGAATTTCATGAAGACTATCACTGTGTCGAACTTCAAGGTAAGATTTAGTATTGGTGTGTGTTAAATTTCTATTGATGTGTGTAAATCTCAAATCCCTCACACCTGTGACTGTACCCATCTTCAGATCTGTGTCATCCTGCTCAGCCTGCTGCTACTGTATGACGTCTTCTTTGTCTTCATCACACCTTTCTTCACGCCGGTGGGTCACATTTACTTTCACACATGACAGTAACGGATACAGATTGATACCCATGTGTGAAATCAAGCTCTGGTTATACTTTATTACTCTTTTCATTATGTTGTTCTTTTTCTTTCTCAAAAATGATTCCCTTCTACAACTACACTCAAGGTGTTATTGTGGCAAAGTGCAGGGCCCTGCCATGCATACATCCTATCTACAACCTGCCTCTTCTGGTCAGGGTCACAGCAGTTTGGGACCTATCCCTGAATAACTGTCTAGATACTAGTGTAGGAGACTATATCTTTGCCACATATGCATGCATGAACACAGACATGCTATGGGCAATTTGTAGTGACTAGTTAATGTGAAATGCATGTCTTTGGCCTGTGGAAGGAAATCAATGGAGACAATATGCACACTCTACACAGACAATGCTGGATTTGATCCCAGTCCCAAACAGTCCAGGCACTGTAAGGTACCAGCGCTCCTTGCTGTACCAACAAGCCACCCCTCTTCTACTATTATAGGGTTGGACTTTAGAAAATGCTTACCTTGATGTAAAAAGGAATTTTGTATCTTTTGATTATTTTTGTATTTTTATGACGTGTAATGGAAGTTCACTGTCAGTTCAGTCAGTCACTCATCCATTGCTGATAACCTTATTGACTGTGGCAAATCAGAATTCAGCCTGGGACTACTGAGTTCCAGACCAGACAGGGGCAGACTCTGGATGGGCTGGCACTCTATTACAGGGAAATTTAGTTACAATTTTTAAATATTTGTACTTAAAGGGATAAATGTATAACTCATTGTAAGATGCTTTGAATATAAAAGTGCATCCAGTTTGCAGCAAGTAGTATCGGTTTAGAGCTGCTTTTTTTTTTTGGACTTGGAGGTTGTAGGTTCAAATCCCACTTTCTGCTGTAGTACCTTTAAGCATCGTGCTTTACCTAAATTGCTCTAATAAAAATTGCCCAGCTTTGTACATGGGTGAATGATTATAGGTACTTTGCATTATAAGTTGTCTAAATAAATGTATATTAACACTGTAAGTTTATTTGTAGAAATGCACCACCTAGATGTGATGCTAGTTCAGAAAAAGGCCTTTATCATTCCTTTTTTAACAGAATGGAGAAAGTATCATGGTGCAAGTGGCAGTGGGTCCAGAGGCTGCTGGTGAGAAGGTGACTATTCTACAGTCCTTTTTTTAATTATATATTTGTCTCTTTGGCACTAACCAGAGCTAGACTTATATGTGTCAGGCATTTGCTGTGTTCACATGTCTTGCTTGGGTTTGATCCTAGAATGGACAGTTCGAGGTTCCTGCAGAGCCCACAGCTCCTTATGAGAAAGTAAGGACTGACTTTCAGCTCTCTTCTCTGGGGTGGGAGTGGCAGCAAGTGGCAGTTAGCCATGCCCCAGAGACCCTCTGAGTCCTCTGAGAAAGTCTGCAGACCTCATTTGCCTGTTTGGTCCTTCTCTGTGTCTCTGTTCTGGGCAGCTAGAGGAGGGCCAAACAGCAAAGACAATATCCTCAAAAGTTTCCCATTTAGCATCCAAGAAGTGGCTCTGGGGTGTGAACCCCTTAGGGAAAGCATTTGTCTCCTTCTGTAAATAATACCTTAATATATAAATGAGTTAAATGCTTGAACTGGAAACATCCTAGAAAGGTTTATATACCCTCTTGATATTTACTTTAGAAGAGCTTTGTGCTGATTGCAGTGTTTTTTTTTTTGTTTTTTTTTAAATAACACTTTAACCATTAAACTGATTGGCAGTATTGTTGTGATGTGAAAAACACTTTGGAATATGAGATGAATACAAATTAACTTAACAATCTGAAATATAATTGAACTAAGTATTAAAGCATACTTCTAAAAATGAGAATAAAAACATCATGAAAGCTAATGAAATGTATAAATCCAATTAAGATGAGCCATCAGATGAATAAATCCACAAAATGCAGTAGCATGCCAGTCAGTCTCACCAACTTCCCTCACAGAACTATCTGCAAGTTGGTCACTCAGTGTCTGTGGCGTGTGACACACTGACCAGTCAATTTAGTAGTTTGTGGCAAAGGAAAAACAAGCCTGTCTGATTGGAGTGATATATACTAAATCTCTCTCATTCTGGGATAACTCTATTTCAGTTTTAAATGGAAAAAATTGGTGGTTATGCAAGACTTTTTGTGTTGCAATATGAGTTTTAATATAGTCCAGTAAAATGCAGTCAGTAAATATGAGCCTCATACTTTTCTATGTATTCTACCAACGTAACTTGGTAGAATACATTTAAGGTAGTACAATACAGTAAAGAAAGCAGGAATAAGAATGTGAGTGTAGCTTGGAAAATGCCACTTGAGCGTAAAAATTTTGGGGATGCACAGATCACATTCGTATAGGAAACATTCTCGCAGTGAGCTACAAACAAACGTAAAAATGTGGCCACAAAATGTCCCTCCTAAAAAAAATAAAATCTACCAGCTTTTTTTTTTTTTAACTTAGTTTTCCAGCTGCCTGAAGTTTGATACTGTTCTGAGTCTGTTTCATGATCTAATGACTGGCTTTATACAAATTGAGGAAGGTGGTGTTTGCAGAACTAATTTGTTGAATTGTTTCTTTTGTTCTATAGTTTTGTCATTTGAGTTCCTTTTTTCCTTTCTGTCACTGAGATTCATTTGAATTCTGGTTTGAGTTCCACTTCACAAAGTTACAAATGCTTTTTCCCCTCTCATTGTGCTTGTGCTCTTCTTCAGCTGCCAGTGGTAATGAGAGTACCAAGGTTCTCCTCACCAAACTTGTGCTCAATGCAGTTCTCCATCCTGGGATATGGAGACCTCATTGTCCCAGGTGAATTCACTTATCAACACTGATATCACACAGGTTGATTAGAGACAGTATGCATGCTTTCTAAAGGGGTATCAGAATATATGAATATCTGTGTGCAAGAAGGCCTTTGACATGCTCAATTTATGGTTTTGAGAGGTTATGGGGTAATTTATAAAAAGTGCTCTTCTCGCACTGTTAGAAAGCACTGAACAAAGAATAAAAGGGACATGGCAGACAGCAGATATAGTAGCTATACTGTAGAGTAAGCCAGCAGGCATCTAAGGAAAGGACAACAAAAAAGAGGTGGACAAAATAAACCTCTAGAGGTCCAAATGCCAGTGGCTGCTTACCCCTTCTGGGCATTCTTTGCAGAGAGAACCAGTAGTTATCACTAATACAAGAAAGAGAGTACAACTCTTATGATATAGCTATAGAGAAGCTTATTGATATCCCTCAGTCGCATCAAATACTCCTTGCTCCTATGTTGATTAACATTTTAGATCAGCGGCCCAAATCTTGTGCCAGAGTGTTTACAGGTTTTAATCTGCTGTATTCACAGTGAGACAGTACATTAAATTGGTACAGTCAAGTACTTTAAACGCTGAAGGGAAGTGAAACCCCATGCTGCAGCATGTTAGGGCCAAGGTTTAGAACCATATGTCAGATGACAGAATGCTATGTCTCATGCTTTAGTTTTGACTTTACTGATTTTTATGTAATGTATATCTTCTGGCTATTGGACACAGGATTGTTGGTCGCCTACTGTCATCGGTTTGACGTGTGGACCAGCAGCCCAAAGAAAATCTACTTTGTGTTCTGCCTAATAGGTACAGTAAATAGCAGGTTGCTTTGCTTTGGCTGAAAGCAGTTTAGATGTACGAGTGTAAAGGTGATGGATGTATGGGGTGCTTTATTAATTAAGATAATGAATACACAGGAGATGGTTGACATATTGGAAACCTGAATGGAATGGAATTTCCAAAACTATACCTTTTACAAAAAGGCCTGGCTCAGTTTGAGTCGCCTACATGTGTCTCCTATAAAATACCCAGTTGTGAAAGTCATTTTAAGATGTCTTTCTTTCTGTCTCTCTCTTTCACCAGCTTATTTGTGTGGCATGATTGTGACCTTTGTGGTCATGATCCTGTCAAAGATGGGCCAACCAGCCCTACTCTACCTTGTGCCTTTCACACTCATTACCAGCGCTTTGGTTGCCTGGCAGCGGGGGGAAATGAAACGGTTCTGGGCTGGGAGCACTTATGAAGTGAGTATTGAATGTAGGCTTTGGGGCATGCATGAATGTGGAATGAACCTGTGTTCACCATCTCATGTGATGGCAGTCAATGGAGTATGCAGACTCTTCCCCTCAATATCTGCATCAATAGACACTGTTAGGGATTTTCAGTTCAACCCATTTTTATAAAGAGCTATTCTCCACAATGTGACAGAGGGTGCAGAACAACTGATCACATAAATAACAAAGTCATAATACAAGAAGGCAATAAGGCAATAAAAAGATGCCCAGTCTGTGTGCTGTTCATAGGTGGGCTAACTTGCAACTCTGGAAGAGGAGAAAAAAAAACACCCAGTCCAAGAAAATGGGAGAAAAATACACCTCTGGGGCCCAAGTTAAAGTGACTTCCCACCCACCTGGGCACTTTCATCACTTTGTGGCATTAATAATTTGACCATGTTTAAGGGTAGTAACACTACCAAGCTATTCAGTTGAAATTAAACTTTTTAAAGTTTGTGTCTGGCATGTAAAATGAAACAGTGATCTGATTTAATTAAGTAAAATTGATTTGTTGAAGGTTGGAAAAGCCTGCTTACGTGTTTGACTGTCGCGACTGGGATTATTGACTGATGATTTACAGTACAGCACACAGTGACATATACTGTAGAAAGCAGCTGGAACAGGCTTGAAAAAGACTTTGGCAGGGTCCAGAAAGACAGAGTGGTTCTATGGCTCAAATGGCAATGGTCCTCTAGTTTGGCTAAAGTCTAAGACAGTCCCTCTATGTACAGCAGTTGGCCTGTGGTGTGTGCAGGCTGTCAGTTGCCCGAAGTGACAGATGCTCTGCTGCTCCTCTTGGTGGCAGCCCTCCTGCATGGTGCTTCACCTCCTTTGGTGTGTAACAAAAAGAACCAGCTTGGCAGGACTGTATCTGTGGAACAGTAGTCCCTGCGTTCAAGGCATGGGGAAAAATAAAATGGGACAGTCCAGTTATCAGGAGTCATAGGATTAAAGTGGCAGTCTACTGATAATCATTACAATCATCAGCAATGTTTGTAATGATCTGCATGTTGGCATGATAGAATGGTTGTTTTCTCTTTGTGTTATGATAATGTAACTTCATTTCCTGCAGGTGTTGGACTCATCAAGGGAGCCTTTATTACAAGGTGTGATATTGTTTTTGATCCTGAAATAATTGGATCTACGCTCACATATTGCCTTTTTTCTGACATGTGTTTGTGTGGGTGCACGTGTAGTTCGCGACTGTGTTTTGTGTAGATTTCTACGCATCTCAATCGTCATTCTTACCTGGCTGATTTAGCAAAACCTTCAGCATCTTTCAGTCACAAAAATGACTTCATTTAGCAAACCATAAAGTTAAAACTGTATGAGTTTGTATTGTGCTAGGTGCCGCATGGCACTGGATCACTCCATCATTGACCAACAGTGCATATCCTTGTAGTCTCTTAAATTATTTTAACATTTAATATTTTTTTAAATTTTTTGTTTCTGCTAATAACACATAAAAATAGTTTTTAAAAATGCAGTAATAAAAACAACTGCTACACATAGTAAAATCAGTGCAGCATGAATTAAAATGGAACTAAACGAAAGATGCTTCAGGGTATAGCAAACAGAAGAAGTGATCTTTGCTGTTAATCATTTCCCTTATTTGAAATTCTTCTGTTTTGTGTTCCTTTCTTTTCATTTCTCAGTTTACTTTTTTATTCCTAACTGACATTTTCAGTTTTGGTCACATTACTCTGAGACTTCAGAGAAGAATTTTTCCTGACACCATAACAGCAGTTGTCAGACCATTAGAGCGTGTTGCATGCGACTGGTGTCCTGGAGAACCATTGCCATACAGTGGATTAAGGCTCTGCTACTAATATGGTCCTATGCTTCTTCAACTGCCCCTCTGTGCCTCAGGTCCACTGGACTAATGGTAGCCCAGTCTGTTTCATTTATAGGCCCACTTCTATCCACCTGAAAACTTCATTGCTTTCTTTGGCCTACCTACCCTCATGCTTTATAACCTTCAGCTATGGAGAAAAAAGCTCCTGAAGTTTACAAATGTTTGTATGAATGTTGCAGTGTATCACTGTAGTAGGGTGGTGTTTTGAAGGGCTCAAGTCAACTAGTTTCCCAGAGTAAAACATTTCACACCTACTTTGCCCACATGGGTGAACCGTGTTTTTCTCAAGAAGTGAGAAAGGCTTGACAGTATGCAGGACACGTGCTGTGTGACTCCAACCAAAAAAGATACATACTTAAGAGTTCTAAATTATGTACACAAATTGAAAACACAACAGAGTCATTTAATCAGTATGGCAGTAGGAAGCTGTTGGATATGGAAACAGTTGGTATGTGGTACATTGCACACTCTGAAGTATGGGATATATATATATTTTTTTTTTTTCCATTTTCCACCAGACCACATTCTGCATTCTGCTCCATTTTAACTGTGTATTTTTATCGTATTTTGTTGCAGTTTCTTGTCTTGGTAATTCTTTCTCTCTCTCCTCTCAGATGGAGGAACAGAACACGGCAGCATTGGAAGAAAATGCTGAGTTTTACAGATAATACAGGACTGTTTTCTTTCTTAGACTTTTTACAAAATGTTGCCAAAACTTTAATTTTGCAAATGAAAAAAATCATGCCTTTAGAATTAATTTTTCACAAAAGAAAATTTTATTAATCACTTGATTTCATGGTTTCGGTGGTTTATTATATAGGAATTCAAACAGTCTTTTACATGAAACTTGAAAGAAACTACTAATAAAGTAGTGCATATTGTTAACCTTGCAGTTCATAATTTATATCTTTGCTGTTTTGTATTTTAATAACCATGATTGGTACAATTAAATTGACAAAATGTGCAATGGTTTTGGTTTTGTTGTCATTTTAATTCATTACATTGGTTTGGTAAAGAGGAACATACTTTTTGTCTGTGATGCACTAGCACACACTTCAGTCCTCAAATCCAGAGTTATCAAATTAATTGAGGCATTTATGAAGGAGGAGAAAACACTGGCTCTGATCTTTAATGTTGTCTATACTGTGGTCTTAAGTAAACACTTTTTAATATACACTCTTCCCTTGATTTACATGCACTTCCACAACGTGTTTTTGCTGGAACGCAATTAGATTTCTAATACCAGTTCTTGGTTTACAAGCTGTCCAGGGAAAAAATTTGGGGGGGGGTGATTTTAATTCCCCACTTACTCCATCGATGTGGTATTTAGTATTATGTCTTATTTAGCAAGCTACACAGGTAAATATGGTAAGAATATAATTTATCACTGACGGCGAGAATACAGTTCTAGGGGAATCATTTTCACAAAAAAGTATATGTATGCCTGGTTGTATATAAAAGTATTTTGTTTCAGTTATGTTGCAGTGGAGAACCCGGTTAAACACTCTTACATCCATGTACACAGGACTGCTTTTTAAGCAGGCTTATTTTCAATGTTCTACTGAAATTGTTAAAATTGTAAATTTGGGCTGAACACATAATTTTCTGCATAAGAAATTGCAATTATTTGTGCATTTTTGCACAAAATGACCGTTTCAGGGACTGATTAGATGTGCAAATAGAGGAGTAGCAATTGGAGTCCTGTTTAGGGTTCTTTCCCTTACAGTTTAAAGGTTCCTGATGAGTGTACTAACCCTGAACTGATGCAGTAAAAATTGACCTCCTGTGTCAATGGGTAAATTGTTGCTTTGAACAAAACAAATAACATGTGAGGATAATTATTAATGAAGTAGACTAAAAAGAATAGCTAAGTGTTAAGCCTCTTTTGCCTCTGGTGCTGTATCGTAGAGCTGTGAAGGTTCAGGAAACTGTTCCCATTGGAGGCCTGCACTCCTGCACAGGTGAACACTTCTTTACACAGTCCTGCTGACCCCCCTTCAGGGTTACAGTCCTGCCCAGTGCACTGAGGAGTCCTGAGTCCACTAACAGGTACTGGAGTGTGTAACTCTGGGGTGACAGACACACACTGAGCTGTTTCGCCTGGTTCGGATGGGTAACCACACAGTGGTCTTCATCCAAATATACAGGAACTATGATTTACATTTATTTGTTTTCCTTCCTATTGTTGTATATTGACAATTTCCGTATACTGTACACTAATTTAAACGTGTGGTTTGTGCTTTTGTGTAAAAAATAAAAAAGCACCATACATTTTAGTCTTAGATTTTTATTAGTTGTGAACTCGGGGAACAAGAGTCTTCAGTTGAAACGTGTTTTTGACGTTTTTTTTTTAACACGAGGAGGCGCTGAAGAGTATACAGTATTTTATTGTAGAGACTGCTATTCAAGGGCGCTCCTAGAAATAAGATGAGGGATTGAACTGTAAATAGTTAACGTTTGCATATTGTAACTGTACAGTTTGTATGCTGGGGCGGTACCAGACTGAGCACCTGTCCTTGCTGCTTGGCTCTTCATTTGTTCTATGGGCAGGGTTACTTGTGCAAATCTGCTACCGCTGCCATCTTCAACTTTTACTCAAGGCACAGCTTATATGGGCATGAGCTGTGGGTTTGGGTAACAGAATAGCCATGTCTGTGAAACCCAAATCAGTAACCAGTAAACATAAGCTTTTTTTCTTTGTAGATTATCATGGACGTCAACATGCATGCATGAATGAATGAATGAATGAATGAATGAATAATTCAAGTCTCACAATTGTTTGATTATTACACAAGTAAAATACAGGTAACAAAATAACAGAATGAAATAATGGTATCATTGGGGCCCAAACTAATAAAGGATGGGGGAGTATTATGTGTGTGGATGCCAGAGAGGGAATGCTGTGTCTGTTTCCACAGGCGCTCCGAGAGGAACCGTGCATCTGCTCGCGCTGATACCTAGCCAGCCAAAAGTAGTCTGCTCGCAAATCAAGCAAAGTTCTCTCTTGTTAGATGCCTATTAAAGATGGCCATCAACTGCTAAATGCAAAACGTTTCCACCCCGACAGGAATGAGGCCTGCAAACTTCCCGCCTCCACACTTGGGTCAGACCACCATTTCCCAGACCCCTTTGTGTTAGAAGACGCAGTATTACTTAAAGTGATAGGACCGGTGTCTTGGTCGGGCGCTGGACCTGGTCAAGGTGTTCGGATGGGCTTCTGGTGCAGCGCTGAATCTCAGCAAGTCGCTTCTCAAGTACTTTGGCAGCTAGAAAAACAGGGCAGATGGCATTGGGGGTTTTCCCAGATGTGACGGTCCTCTCAAAGTGCTCAGGATTAACTTCCTCGCGGAAGATACGACCAGGGTGAACTGGGAGGAACGCTTGACAAAGGCCAGATGGAAAATGGGATTGTGGAGGACCAGGTCCCTCTCCTCTATAGGGAAGACCTTAGCCCTGAAGGTAGACATCCTCCCCATGTTGCTGTACTTAGCACAGGTGTACCTCTGCCCTTCTCTATGAGAAGAGGCCTTCAGAAGGACATTTTTGATCTTGTCTGGGGGGGCAGGTATGAGTATGTGAAAAGGGAAGTCATGTACCTTCCTAAGGAGGAGGGGGGAAGGGACGTGCCAGATATGCCCTTGAAACTGGATTGCCTCTTCTTTTCCCAGGTTTGCAACTGTCTGGTTGCTCCATTGGAACATCCTCATCAGCACTTTGTGCGTCTTTGGCTGGGCTGTCCAATGCGTCACCTGGTGAAGTCCTGGACCAACATCGGGCCGAATGCTGAGACCCGGCCTGTGGATTACAGGCCTGTTGTTGAGTGGGGTAAGATCACCACAGCAGGGATCGAAGCAGGCACCCTCCTCAAATATGGGGCCTTGTATAAGGCCCTGTTGGAGAGGAGGGGGACTCAGGCTCCTGGGCCAGGATTCAACTCAAGGAGATCGACCACCGCTTGTAGGACCTGAACTGGTGCTGCCTTTTGGGTAAGTTGCCACTGAGGGACACACTGTACAGGCACCATCTGCCCAGCCACCCACACTGTCCGCAGACCTGTTTTGGTGAGAGGGAAACCCTTGCTTACGCCTTTTGGGACTGCGGGCAGATGAGGGAGATCTGGCTCTTGGTAAGTCGCCTATGCAGAAAGATTGAGTAGCAGATGCTACTGATGTACGACAAAGTATTGAAGGGGTGGAACCCTGGCATTCAGAAGGCTGAGGCTGCCTGGGTGTGGCTGGTGATAAGCGTGACCAAGCAGACGCTTTGGAACGCAAGATGTCAGCTGGTCCAAACAGGGGCAGACTTGGGTGTCCAGGGGGTGTTTTCAAAAATCCAGGCCAACCTCAGTTTTAGGATGGAGATGGGTGTCATGCAGTGGGGCTACACAGAAGCCAAAGAGAGGTGGAAAGGCCTCTTTTGGCTGTAGCCTCAAGAGGTTTTGTGGCATCTTCTCCATCTTGTGTAAGTAACACATGTCTGTTTTTGCATACAAGCACCTGCGACCCTTATTTTTGGTCAGTGTATGTGCTTACCTTTTTTTTGTGTTCATGTTTTGTGTTAGTGTAGGGTTTTACGTATTTATTCACTTTTACATATTTAGTTGTAAAGGGGAGTATTTATTTATATATATTGTGTATGTGTTTGACAGCCATATATATTTTAGTTGTTATATTTATATATTTATTTATTTATATTTAGATTTTAGTTATTGTAGTGTAGTTAAGTTTTTCACAGAGGTGGGTGTTTATATAATGTATGGGTTTTTTGTTTATATTTATCATTTTTTAATTAGTTCTTTGGTTAGTTTTTAATAATTTTAATTTAAAAGAGGAAGATGTGTTTAATACCCACAAAGGTAGGCTGAGTTCGGCAGCACCCTGGAACAAGCCGGGGGATCGCCCATCTTCTGCGGTGGAGTCTGCTGGTAACCTTTAACCTTTTGGCTAGAGCCTTGGGGTATGTTTTAAACTGTCTTAGATCTTCACCGTCATGTATTATAAATATTTGTGGTCTTTAAGTAAACTAGTTTTATTTTTTACGTGACGGTTTTAATTATTTATTTTAGTGGTTCTCTTTGTAGTTTTAAAAAGAATAAATAGATGATGAACGGAGTGATTATAACTGTCGAGGGGGACAGTAGGTGATGCTTGACACTACGTGTCAATGTATTTCCATTCTGATCCGGGGAAAAATGACTTAAAGTGATGCCTGACCCCAGAGAACGAAATCTGATAAGGTAAACCTCCATTTATGTAATATTACACATTTTTAAGTAAAACAAGGCAAATTTAACGGTGAGTTACATTTGGACATTGTTGTCCTCGCCATTACTTCGAAAGCAACAGCTCTTCTAAAATAAACACGTGTGACGAAACTGCGTCTGGGATTCTTAACAGCAACTTCGCTCTTCCTTTTTGCACAATTATCTCCTCTTTTCAGTTAGACTGATTTGTGAGATTGGCCTGGCGCAGTTTATTTTATTTTTACTTTTGAATGCTTGTTTTAACAATATTATCTAGCTGTTAATTTGGGGATTTTTGCGGGTTTGTGGTCGCTGTTGTGAATAAATATTTATATTTGCCGTGTAAGAAAGAGGGCTTGTGAATATGTAGCACACCGAAGATCTGACATCCTCATGAAAACACAGGATACGGAGCATTCCCGTCTCGCGCTCTGCCAGTAAGTCACGTGGCCCGGGGCGGAAGGCTGGTTCTCAGAACTGGTAATCGCGCCCTCACGCCCCCGAGAAAAGTGGTCGCTCAGTCGCGAATGGGGTAGAGAGGAGTCTGTCGACCGTCGTACACACATGGCCGAAAGCCAAGACACAGCTGCGCACTTCCGAAGCTACTGTCGAGAGAATGGTGAGACATGTCTGCTACAGGGGCGTCGGATTGGGGTTCAGGTTCAGGTTCAGGTTCAGGTTCGGGAAGGGTGGCAATGCACACACACACACACACAGAGGGTTGTGTAATACTGTGTGTTTAATCGTGTCACTCCGGCGCAAGACGGACTCACGCGTGTGAAAACTTTCTTGGAGAGTTTGGCAGCTGGCATACATCTGATGATGAAAATTTGAGTTTTGGCTTTAAAGTCCGTTTAGGGTATCTGCCATAATAGGTGTTACGGCCAACATTGTTTAATTACATACATTTGACTTAGTATTTACCCTTAGAACAAGTGGTTAGGAGGGGAGTTAGTGAAAAAGGTGAAGTTCACAGATGTTCTGCTAATTTTTAATACATACAGTAATTGTTGTTTTCCGTTTAACCTGTTTTTATTAGATGTTATTGGTGTGTATTCTTAAAATGACTGAGGGTGTAAATTGAACAGATTTTCGGATGTTAATAAACGACAGAAAACGCGGTTGTGTCAGTTCTGGAGACTGCGGGGCGGGGCTTTTGGCCGTCACGCCCCCCCTCTTTTCTTTAACTGACAGTTGTATGGATCCATAAAGTCAGCAAACTTTCAGAAACGTCAACGAAAAGATCACGCCCCATGTGTCTTATTTAGGTGAAGGCCCCGGCGCTGGGTGGGAGAATGTAAAATGTACCCGCATGGAAATACACCAATTTCGGAAAAATGAACTTGGTTCCACATGTAGGCAGTTTTACTATTGATTTTTTTTTTCGTTTCAGTCATACGAAAATTTTTAAAAAAACTACTGCGTGGCATTTGTGACTCCTAACCATAAAAAATCTCCACTGTCGACAGGAGTAGAAACATTTCAGAAAAAACGTGTGCCTCCAGGGAAGGTTGTTTTTGTTCTTTTTAAATTTCTGATGCTATGTGGATCAGTATCAAAATAGGTAAATTACCAGGTAGTACTAAATACAAATAAATAGAGTAAATATCTTTAGGCATTTGTTTTAGAGCTTTAGGTATACATTTACTTTATATATGCACTGCATGTGGACACAAACACCACACCCATATGTGCTTGTTGAAAATTTAATTTCAAAACCATTAGCATTAATATGGAGTTGGTCTGTCCTTTGCAGTTATAAATGCCACAACTCTTCTGGGAAGGATTTCCACTAGATTTTGGAACATGGCTGTGGGGGATTTGCCCCTATTCAGACACAAGAGCATCAGTGAGGTCAGGTGTGGATGTTGGGCAAAGGAGTGTTCGAATTCATCCAAAGGTGTTTGATGGGGTTTAGGTCTGGGCCCTGTGCAGGCCAGTTAAGTTCTTTCACACTGGGCTCAAGAAACCATTTCTTTATCTACCTCACTTTGTGCACAGAGACATTGTTTTGCTGAACCAGAAAAGGGCCCCTACCCAAACTCCTGCCACAAAGTGTAAAGCACACAATTTTCTAGAATGGCATTGTAGGCTGTACGATTAAGAGTTCCCTTCACTAGATTTAAGGGGCTGTAGCTCAAACCATGAAAAACAGACCCAGACTACTATTCCTTCACCAACAAACTTTGTGGTTGGCACTATGTATGCTCAGACTGCCAAATGGTGAGTCCTGATGCATCACTTCCGAGAACCCATTTCCACTGCTCCAGAGTCCAATGTTGACATGCTTTACACCACTCTAGCGTACACTTCGCATTGCACATCATGATCTTAGGCTTGTATGTAGCTGCTTGGCCATAGAAACCCAATTCATGAAGCTCACAACAAACAGTTCTTGTGCTGGCATTGCTTCCAGAAGCAATCTGGAACTCTGGAGTGAGTGTTGCAACTGAGGAGAGGTAGTTTTTATGTGCAACATTCTTCAGCACTTGGTATACCCATTCTGTTAGTTTGTGTGGCCTACCGTTTCATAGTTAAGCTGTTGTTGCTTCTAGACGTTTCCAATTCACAATAACAAAACTAACGGTTGACCAGGACAGGTCTAGCAGAGTAGAAATTTAATTAACTGATTTGTTTAAAAGGTAGAATCCTGGAACTCTCTATGCAAGCAGATTGCATGGCTATATGTTCGATTTTTATGGACCTGTTAGTTCTGAAATAGCCAAACTCATTAATTAGAAGGGGTGTGCACATACTTTCAACAACTGAGTGTATACATTTACACAAAATACAGTTTTTCCAGTAGTGGCTCATTTATCAATATGTTTGTCCCTCACAGTAACTGTCAACTGCACTTGTGATAAAGTAACGTGCAGTACGCAGAGTTTGTGTGCCAGTAACCAGATGCTGTAATGTGCCCCTAGGTGTTGCAATCCTGCAGAAGGAATCTGCATTCCTCCAGATACCTGTCCAGATACCATCTGCACACCCGTTCTGGCGTGTCTTCATGCAGGGATTTTAAAACCTTTTCTGTTAGGGACCAGCTTCTTAGGCTATTCATATGCACAAAACATCATATTGAAATTTAGGAGTCAAAGTTGGGTACAGAATTCTGTCTGTTTACTCCATTTTTGTAAATAAACATGATGAATTATAAATGACTCAAGATGGGACTCTGACTCCAGTCCAGCACAGTGGCAGAGTAATTAAGATTGTCTTTCCTTTTTTTCCCACAGTCCCAGAAGTCCTGGATAGAAAGCAATTTCACCAAGAGGGAGTGTGTGTACTTTGTGCCAGTTTCTAAAGAACCCCACAGGTGCACTTCTCTGCTGCTACTTGATTCTGAAGCTGAGCTGAGGGTGGTGAAGTTTAAGATTGTATTAGTATCAAATTGCACAGCAAGGCTCATGTCTGTGGTATTATGTTCGTGGGGGACATTGATGGCACATCTACAGGTTCTATGGTCTCATAACCATTTTTATTTGTTTATTTATTAATGTAATCCATCATTCCGAACCAGTAACCCTTTGAAGCCTAGCACTGAATCTTCAGTAGGCTCTGTGTTCTGTGTCGTGGTTGCATAAAATCAGCCATGGCACTATGAGGTGCATTGATATAAGTATAACTCTTTTCAGGTGTTTACCAGGATGTCAGATATGTCAGCAGCTGTTACGGTAAGTGTTTTGTGTCTTCTGTCCCTAGTGTGCCGTTCTTTGTCAAGAGACTTAGAACTCCAGTACAGTTTATGCATAAAGTTAACACAAATGAGCTTTTAAGGTTTGTTTGTTCTGGAGTGAGATGGTTTTGGTTAGTTGAATGCCCTTATGATTGAGCTGTGGGCTTGTGAACAATGTTTGAGCTGCTCTGTCTTTTGGTGAGCAGGTGTCATTGTGGTCGCCTGGCCCGGCAGCATGGTGGGATTGGTATGGACCAGGGTGCCCAGCTCTTAGACAGGAGCCAGGACGAAGAACAGAGCTCAAAGCTAGAGAAGTGGTCAGTGGAGAAAAACACAGTTGAGCAACCAACCGATGCATATGGCGTGCTCAACTTCCAAGGGGGCTCCCATTCCTATAGAGCTAAGGTGGGTGACTGTTAAGTTAGATGTGAAGTTACACAACATAGTTGATAAAAGTTCATTTGACTGCTTATTGGTTGTCTCGCAGTGAGCACAAGGAGGAAAGAGGAGGTCTGATGATGGTTAGAGTAATTACAGATGTCCAGATTATTCAATCCTGGGGTTCAGAAAGGGTGAAATTTGTCAAAAATAGTCTAAATATATCTATCGAAAGCAAATTTGAGATGTTTTATGGGGCTTGCCACACTCCCAGTGTTGGTGTGGAACTCACACAGTGCTGTGTTTTCCCTCTGCAGTATGTGCGTCTGTCTCACACTTCCCAGCCAGAACTGGTTCTTCAGCTCCTACTTAGAGAGTGGCAGATGAAGCTGCCAAAGATGGTAATTTCTGTCCATGGAGGGGTCCAGAACTTCAACCTTCACCCTCGCATCAAGCAGGTGGTGGGCAAAGGCCTGGTCCGGGCTGCAGCCTCTACTGGGACCTGGATACTGACCGAAGGCCTGAACACAGGCAAGGATGAACCACAGCCCTTTTTCAAAATGTCCATTGTGACAGATGGACTATCATTGTATTGAGCTTCATTTTCAAGCATTTAATGGATTGTTTTTGATTGCATTAGTTGTTGTTTAATAAAGAAATGACTGTTTTGAAATTCTCTGAATTACAAAAAAGATTACTCTGCTTCTGAAAAAGCTGTAAATTCATTACAAGTGTTAAATTTGGGCATGCTTTTCCAGGTGTTGCAAAACACGTTGGGGATGCTCTCAAAGAGTACTCTTCTCGGTCATCCCGGAAGCTCTGCACCATTGGGATTGCGCCCTGGGGGGTTATTGAAAATTGGGAAGACCTCATTGGAAGAGATGTGAGAATCTGCTCCTTCTTCATCTTAACTAATGACTTATTGCTCTCTGATTCATTTATTAGGTTATGCATGTGTTCTATCAATCGATAATTCCATAGAAATCATACATTTTATGTTCTGTGGAGACTGTAATGTGGTTAAAATAATCTGTAATATAAGGCAAAAGCATTATGTATGAAAGAGTACATTCTCAGTGCCATGGTAAATAAAACACAGCACCAAACTCTCTTATAAATATTCAGGGGCAGGGATTATAGGCATGAAGGACAGTAGCATTTGAGTGAATAATTTGGCTGTGTGGTAATGCTGCTATCATCCCCAGGTAGTGGCCCCATACCAGACGCTGCTGGCTCCGTTAAGCAAGTTGGACGTACTCAACAGCATGCATTCCCATTTCCTGCTTGTGGATGACGGCACGGTGGGTCGGCACGGAGCCGAAATATCGCTGCGGAGGGAGATCGAGAGGCACATCAACTTGCAGAGGATCCACGCCAGTAAGGCTGGCACCTTGGTCTCTGTTTCTTTACACTGTAGCTTGCAAAATTATTCCCAGAGAAAGGAAATGAAGCTATGGTTTTTTTCTTAAGTTGGAAATATGAATGCAGCCATACAAACATTCTGCTTATGTTCTTCTTGTATGAACCCTGCCGATATGTCAGTTCCTTCTTTTAAAATAGCTTTCTTATGCCACTAAGCCTGAGTTCTTGGACAGTCATCACAAAAAGCATATTTTAAACAGTTGAGCAATACAAGAACGTGGAAGAAGGGATAGAAGGGATGCTGAAGAAGAAGAAGAAGGGATGCTGCTGCTTCTTCTAAGAAGGAGGGATGCTGGAATATATCTGCATAGAAAGGGAAACTTGTGCTTGAAGTCGCTGTGAACTTAGCATGCAAATTCTCGCCAAATAAGAAATGAATAAGTAGATTCTTCTGCCCCTACTTGTTCCTTTGGCACTTCTTGTAGTCCTCCTTCCAGCTGAGAGAACACACAGAAACATTTGAGGAGTAGCAGTAAATCATTTTGTATGTTTTCATCTAGGAATTGGCCAGGGAGTGCCTGTGGTTGTACTGATTGTGGAGGGAGGGCCCAGTGTGATCCTTACGATGCTGGAGTACTTGCAGGAGTGTCCCCCTGTGCCTGTTGTGGTGTGCGAAGGAACAGGCCGAGCTGCCGACATCTTGGCCCACGTGTACAAGCAGACTGAGGAGGGAGGGTAAGAAACCTGTTGAGATCTGTGTGAGTTTCTTCCCATGGTCCAAAGACCTGTGTTTTAGGTGAATTGGTGACTCTTAATTGCCCTTAGTCAAACTACTTCTGTTCCTCCTAGTTTTAGAAAACATGCCAGTGGTCACCTGTGAGTCAGATTTGATGTGATGGCATTTCCTCATGTGCAGTTGCATGGATCTGTGTGATAGCCCATTAACTCCATAATTATTGGTTAGATTCTGTACCACCTCAACCCTGCACTGTATATGCGGTTACTGATAAAGAATGGACTAGAGCAAAGACTATGGGATGAACTGGCAAGACACCACTGGCACTTTGAGGGATTGGGGTACAGAACTGTGTGTGTGTGTGTGTGTGTGTGTGTGTGTGTGTGTGAGAATTAGCCAATTATGAGCTGTGACAATCACAACTGCTCTGATACAGCATGTTGGTACTGTCTCTTAGAGGCCTCCCTGATGGTGTTGAAACTGAGGTCATTGCCACCATTAAAAAGACCTTTAGTCTCAGTCGCAGTGATGCAGTGCATCTCTTCCAAACACTCATGGAGTGCATGAAGTACAAGGATGTGGTGAGTTCATTCATTTTTTTCCATGTTTACTTTATATTACTACCTTGAAGTTTACAAATATCAAATAAAGTTGCAGAATACAGATCCATATTAAATACAGGTGCAGAGTATTGATTACACCTCTGTGAATTTTAAATGAAACTCAGAAATAAATTACAAAGGTGACATTGCATTGTTTTTGTTATTTTAACAGTGTCATGTGCTTTTGAGTGTGCTGTGCTTATTATTAGGAATTTCTAGTATTTCTAGTGATCCCCTCCCCATCATTTTCTACATATGACAGATATCCGTGTTCTCTGTGGAATCGGAGGAAAATCAGGACATTGATGTTGCCATACTAAGAGCATGGCTAAAAGGTAATTCCAGCTATAGTTTTAGGTCATACATCTTTCAAAATGACAAGTTTGCCACAAAAGACCAACGCTGTGCTTCTACAGGGACTGACACATCACCGTTTGACCAGCTGGCTCTCACTCTGGCCTGGAACCGAGCTGATATTGCCAAGAAGCACGTGTTTGGATTTGGGCAACGGTTGCTGGTACGTGCATTTAGTGATTTTAGAGGGCTGAAAAAACTTTAGGGCTGCAGAAATAGGAAGATCTCCTTTGAGTTTAGGTTGTTACAATCAAATCGTTGAGGCATAGAAACAGTACTGGAACATGCTTAATGGAGTGTGTAATGGAACAGACGTAATGGAACTCCTAACCTGTCTGTGATGGCGGTGACTCACTAATGGCTGTAGCAACTGAGCTGCTTTGAGCAAAATACAGACTCAAGCTGCTCCAGGAGTTAAGAACAGAAGGTGACTGGTGTCTGTATCGCAGGTGAGCTCTCTGGAACAGGCGCTGTTGGATGCCCTGGCAATGGACCGGGTGGAGTTTGTGAAGCTGCTGGTCGAAAACGGGGTCAGCATGCACCGCTTTCTCACAATCGCACGCCTGGAGGAGCTCTACAATACAGTACGGTCCCCGCAAGGCCAAAATCAGCAATCAGCTCTCCAACACCTTGTGTTTGTTATTCCATTGCACTTTACATGCCTTTTCTTACAGAAACAGTCTGCTGCCAGCAACACCCTCTTCCACCTTGTGAGGGATGTTAAAAAGGTACATCAGATACTTCTTGGTGCCTTCTGTTTATGTCGGGGATGAAGTTTCATTAGATGTGAAATGTTTGACAGCATGAAATATAATTTCCTTCCTTTATTACAACAGCGCAGACTCCCACCCAATTACAAAATAACCTTGATTGATGTAGGCCTCGTTATCGAGCACCTCATGGGGGGGACTTACCGATGCACCTACACCCGCAAATGGTTCCGAATACTTTATAATGAACTCCAAGGAAATAGTCGGGTAAGAAATTCCTGGGTGGTTGGAGGTATTCCTTATAAATAAATTTCAGAAATTGTGCATTGCAGTTGCTGGACATTGATTTAAAATAAGTATGTGAAATTTTCTCCATTTAATTCTCCTATCAGAGAACTGGTCGGGTTTCATCCAGAGTTCGATCTCAGCGAAAAGAAACACAAGAGACCTTCTGTATCCAGGCAGAGAGAAAGGAGAGGTCCAGGCACAATCAGTTTATCAAAACAGCACAACCCTACAAATGCAAGGTGCCCTTTCAGAATGTACCATTTTCTCCTGAGATCCAGACATTCATTTTTGGCTATACTAGAGGACATGTATTTTTAGTGAATATCCCAAGCTGGACATGCTACAGGGCTGTTATAAAACACCTTATAGAGTAATTTCTATGCTTTTAAATCATACCATATTTGAGCATAACATTTTTACAGCTTCATAGAAATAATGAAAAGTGAGACATTGGAAGATGAAATAATGGGAATTATTGTGCCTCCTAATTGCTGGTTTTTGACTTTTTTGGTCTGCCATTATTATTGCCTCTTATCATTAATCAGTCCAGACTTTTATTTATTGCACTAGCACTATAAACCAAGATCACATTGCAAAATTGCATCCGTGTGATGTGGCTGTGTTAAAGTGTGGAATGCACTGAATTGTGTACCCACACTCTCAGTAGTATTCTGACACTGATCTCTTTTGTTATTTATGTGCATATATTTGCATCCTTTGTTTTGCATTAATGTGCTTTATTTGTTTGTTTGTTTAAATGTGACATATACCCTTTGTCTTCCTGAAGCAAGTTCATACAGACACTCAGTGTAATAATAAATCATCCATCCATCACCTTTACCCAGTGGTGATAGTCGCTGCAGTTAGGAGTCCATCCCAGAATCACTGTGCCCCAGTTTATGCAACTATACCCTGCATGCAACGCCATACCGTTGCAAGGTGGACAAACACATACACAGATGCATAGATATGCTGTGGGTGATTCACAGTGACTAGTTAACCTGAAACATGTCTGTACTGTGGGAGGAAACCAAGCAGACACAGGGAGAAAATGCAGGCTCCATAGAGACTGACTCAGATTTGAAAGCCCAGGTGCTAGCTCAACTTGCTCCACCACTCTGCTGACAATCATACATCATAACTTTTAAACAGATTTATTTAATTTGTTGTATCACTTTTTCATTATAAAGTTAGGCATCATTTAGAGTGAGTTTGATGTAAACATGGGTTTGGAATGAATTTGATTTCCCCCCCATAACAAATAATCCATCCATTGATTTTAACAGCCATTTTTTCATATTTGGTCCACTGTCAGGAATTAATTATGACTGGGGATGAATATATTTAAAAGCCTTTTTTAATGGGTTTCAGAAGAATAATGTAACAAGTTTTTATTTTGTAAGGAAACTAGTATGGATTGATTTCTTACTATCCAGTTGTTTTAATTGTTGTTTTCAATTTTCCTAAATCAGTTGGATGAGTCCATTGAGCAGTATGAGAGGAAGATTCATGCAGCACCAGGGTGTGCTGCTGATGCAGAGAAAGGGCGGTTTCGGTACCCATTTAGTGAGCTCCTGGTGTGGGCGGTGCTAATGAAGAGAAGAAAGATGTCACTCTTCCTCTGGCAGCATGGTGAAGAGGCAATGGCAAAGGCCCTGGTGGCCTGCAAACTCTGCCGTGCTATGGCTATAGCTGCGAAGACCAGCACTGTGGTAGATGACACTGCTGATGAGCTGAAAGAGTGTTCCAAGTGAGTCTCCTAAATGGTTTAATAACTTTGAAAAAGCCATTGTATTGAAACACTAAGACAGATGACATCTAGAGGGGCTGGCCAGGTACAATGTCCCAAACCTGGACCCCAGGTAGGTCATAGCAGGAGGCTTCATGGGAGTAGAGGCAAGGGGTCAAAGTTGTTCCTGAGCTGTTCCTGCCTTGCTTCTCAGTTTTGGCTGTAATTCTAAAGCAGAGCCAATCAAGTTTGATCCTGGAGTGACAATGCCCAGCACAAAAACCACTTATCTTGCCTGAAATTCTTAAACTCTCTGGTGGAAGTGGGGCTGGAGAAGTTCAAGGGCCAGAGTTGAAAGGCCCCAGCTTTAAAGCCAGGCCTGCATGTTAATCTCCTTATATTTGCACATGTGGATGATAATGATGATCTTTGTCTGCAGTGAGTTTGGTTTGCTGGCTGTGGACCTACTGGAACAGGCCTATAGGGAGGATGAGACCATGGCCATGAAGCTGCTCACCTATGAGTTGAAGAACTGGAGTAGCTCTACCTGCCTGAAGCTGGCAGTAACATCCCGACTTCGTGCCCTGGTGGCCCACACTTGCACACAGTTGCTGCTTTCTGACATGTGGATGGGGCAGCTCAATATGAGAAAGAACTCCTGGTACAAGGTGCTTTTACTATCATTGGCATAAAACCTACAGTATATGAGTTTAAATCTGTAATCTACTATAATTCTATTCATTGTTATACAACAACACTGAGCGCTGAATGTAGAATCGTGTCAAAGAATCATTGGAAGAACACATCAAGGACATATAATAGGAAGTACTTAACTAGTTTGTATCCTTTTATCTGTATCTGGAGGAGAAGTGTGTGGGTTGTTGTACAGAGGTGACAGAGTAGCGCAGCATATAAAGCTCCTAGGTTATGGGTACAGATGTGGGTTCAAATCTTGCTCCATCTGTGTGGTGTGTGTATGCTCTTCCTGAGTTTGTGAGAGTTTCTTCATGATGATCTTGTTTCTTTCCACAGTCAAAAGATATGTACTTCACTTTGACTCACCGTGAACCCACACTGGACAAGTGTTTATTGATAATGGAAGGATATTGAGATTATCCAAAAATGGATATTGTGATTTACTTGCATACCTTCCTTCTCAGGTGATTCTGAGTATCTTAATGCCCCCAGCAATCCTGTTGCTGGAGTTTAAGAGCAAGGCAGAGATGGCCCACATTCCCCAGACTCCAGCAGACCATCAAATGATCATGGAGGACAGTGAGAACAAGTTTGTCAGCCCCCCAGATCACATAGAATTGGTTAGTGGTTAATGAGTTTTTCTTTGTTTAACTTGTGAAATTTGGTACTTGTTCTAAACAAAATATGAATATTTTGAACATTGCACCTTTTTAGCTCTTGTTAATAGAGGGATCTTTAGATACAGCACAAACATAATTTTAGAGTTTTAATGGCTCAATTTTGACTTCTCAATTTCCCACCTTTTTAAGGATGTTTTCAAGGATGTTGGGCCAGGTTATGACCTTGAATCAGAACATGAAACAGAGGTTCATGTTCGACCAAAGGGGTTGCCAATTACAAGGAAGTTCTATGCATTTTACCACGCTCCTATTGTGAAGTTCTGGTTCAACACGGTATGTAGGTCCAATTACTCCATGGATATAATGAGGTGTATTTTTGTTGCTGTTTGGATTCTGACACTTCCAATGTCATTTCCCATTCTTGTGCTCAGATGGCATACCTAGGTTTTCTTATGCTGTACTCCTACGTGGTGCTAGTGAAAGTAACTCCTCTGGAAACGCCTCAAGAATGGATTGTTACCCTCTACATCTTTACCTCTGCAATCGAAAAAATTCGAGCGGTATGGAAGTAGCCCCATTTAAAAGAAAAATCACACACAGAAATGCACAATAATGCTGATTGTTACTGTTAGCTGGCACAAGTTGAAACTGGTCTATCAATTTTATATTCAGTTGAACATATTTAAATTTTCCCTAAAATGCTGGCATAGTCGCTGTATTATATGTGGATCTCTGCTCTATTTATAAATTTTTTTTATTGTGATTTTAATTATTATTTTTCCCCCCCCTCCCTTTTAGATGCTTTTGTCAGAAGCTGGAAAGATTAGTCAGAAGGTCAGAGTGTGGTTTAGTGATTACTTCAACGTTTCAGACAGTCTGGGTATTCTCACATTTCTTTTTGGCTTTGGGTTTCGTTGTTGGCCTGATCCAGATGCACATTATGCTGGAAGACTGCTGTATTGCCTCAATATTGTGTTTTGGTACATAAGGCTACTGGACATTCTGGCTGTTAACCAAAAAGCTGGACCCTACGTCATGATGATTGCTAAAATGGTAAGTAAATTGTCTGTTTTGCAGAAATATATCCAAAGCTTGTTTTCAGTGACATCTTTCATTTAGCAGTTTTTTGCTAAATCTTAGGCATTTAATATTTCTGTCCAGAGCAATAACTTCTCTGCTAATGCAAACAACATAGCTGCTTCTTACACCAACAATGGTAATGCGCTGAATCCAAAGCTGTCCAAAGTGAGCTTGAAAAGTAACTGTGTGAAGGGTAACTAAAGCCAGCAAATTACGCAGGACCCTAGAGGAATTGCAAAGCATTTTGGGAAGTCTTGGTGAGAATTTTAGTGCTGTAATTGTTCTCACAGGTGGCCAACATGTTCTACATAGTCGTGATAATGGGTTTAGTCCTCGTGAGTTTTGGTGTTCCCAGGCTCGCCATCCTTTACCCAGAAAAGGAGCCTTCGTGGACCCTTCTCAAAGACGTTGTCTTCCAGCCTTACTGGATGATGTATGGGGAAGTGTATGCCACTGAAATTGATGGTATGTTTTTCCCTCATGCATAGACACCATAGAGATTGGTTCTCGTGAAACAAGGGGTGCTCAAATATTTTTCTTCTCAGATGCCCCATAAAAATGGTGAGGAAATATAGATCTCCCCCAACGCAAAGCAGTTTTCCTCAGTTAACACTTTCAGTGTGTAGCTGTTAGTCAGACATCATGTTTGTGAAGTCTTTTGCAAGTGAATATTTTGGCACAGGGGTTTAAATGTTCTGGGTGAGTGGATATAATGTTTTTTCACATGATGTCCATCATCTCCACAGTGTGTGCCACAGGTAGCACCATGAAGGAGCTGTGCCATACTGGGGTTTGGTTGACACCTTTCCTACAAGCAGTCTACCTCTTCGTTCAGTACATTATCATGGTCAATCTGCTTATTGCCGTCTTCAAGTAAGCTCCGACCTTCATCTACATTTGCTGCATTGTGTTCTGTATTTGGATTGACGCCTGGCAGGGGAGATACTGCTACTGTATCTTTTAGTGATGTTATATTTTGTTGTTATAAACCAGACAATTTTAACGTGTTATGGCAACTTTTGCAGCAATGTTTATGTGAATGTGGAGTCCATGTCCAACCTGGTGTGGAAATATCAGCGCTACCACTTTATCATGGCCTACCATGACAGGCCAGTCCTGCCCCCTCCGCTCATTTCTCTTAACCACCTCATCTCCTTGCTGTGCTGCTATTGGCGGAGGAGTCACAAGGGCAAACAGGCACACGGGCCAAGTAAGAATAGTTGCCACCCACCCTCCTTTACCTGGGCTGAACCTGTTTGAGGGCAGCAGGTGGCTCTGTGATTACAAACCTTAAACTGAACCTAAAGGTCCATAGACTCATGTTGTAAAAGTGTGTGAAATGTATGATGCCTAAAATGATTACAGTTATAGCTAGACAATTAATTAAAAGTAAAAACTCACAAATTTTGAAGCGTTGATTGGTAGATCAAGTGCTAGCAGTATGTTTGTTTTCCAGAGCTGTTTCTGAGTGATGAAGACCAGCGAAAACTTCACGACTTTGAGGAAAGGTGTGTACAGACATATTTCCGGGAGAAAAACGAGCGGCTCCACTCCAGCGAGGAGGAGAGGATCAAGGTTACTTCCCAGAGGTTAGTCTATTATGTGGTGTAAAATAGTGATGGAACTAACAATAAATATTGTGATGTAGATTAGCAAGCCAAAAAGTTGAGTTTTCAGAAACACCTTTCACCACAACACTAAACCTGCAATAAATATATCCCAATATATTTACAAAGACTTAAATATATTGCATAAATTTGTTAATGTGTTAATTTTAATGAGGAAGTATGTGTCACTTTGCAGTGCTGTAGTGTTCCATTAGTACTGTAGTGGTGGGGTCTTTGCTCTTTTTGCTGACACGTCCATGACAGAATGAATAAGGCTTCTTGCATTTCTTCCACCTAGAGTGGAGAACATGTGTGTGCAGCTTAAGGACATTGGCAGCAGAGTCAACTTTGTGAAGCGCACCCTCCAGACACTGGATGCTCAGATTGGTCATCTGCAGGATCTGTCAGCGCTCACAGTGGACACAGTGAAGACCTTGGCTGCTCAGCAGGCCTCTGGGGGTGACCACGTACACCAACAGCTGGCCTTCCACCTCAGTGCCACCAAGCAGCCAGATTTTGGGTCTGAGTCCACCAGGCTCTCCAGAGGGTTGAGCATGGGGGCTGCTCTTCAGCATATGGTTGGTCAGGGGGAGGATCTGAGCATTAACTCAAACCCCAAGGACCAAACGGTTGTTGCTTCAGAGCCTGGTCCAACACGGACTGCATCTTCCACCGGGCTTCGCTGGAGAGGCCAGGCAGTCACTGGAGCGGCAGACACTCAACGCACGGGAAGCCTGCCCAGAGTGTACCCACTACCTGAGAGGTTTCTTACCCCATCTCAGCTCTCCCCAGAGCAGGATATCCAGCCCCAGAGTCCAGGGGTGGAAATTAGGACATTTGCTGGTTAGTGTGTCCTGCGTTTTTGATATCCCAGATCTTCCCTAATAAGCTGCTTTGACGAAGTTTAAACATCATTGCAGTTAATTCACTGGATGTGTAAAGTAAATATCATGGGCAGTATACATCATGACCAATAACGACCCGAGTCGTCAGTTCTATGCAGTAGATTAAATTATTGTGTTTTAGCCTTATATTTTTTCCAGTTTTATTTGTGTTGTTAATAGTCATGGATAGTATACAAAAACCTACTGTACTTCCCTACAATGTGTCTTTTCTATTTGTCACTCTTTTTCCCAGCTGTGGAGCGTAATAACTTGCTGCGACTATCACAGAGCATCCCGTTCACTCCCGTGGCCCCCAGAGGTGAAACACAAGGGGAGCTGCACTGTCTTGCTATTGCAGAGCACATGGAGGTCTCGGTAGTTTATTTTGACAAAGGCAGAGCAGACATGCACAGGAAGGACAGAGAAAAGTTATATTCTGCACTTATAAAAAAGAACATTCCTGGTGGTAACTGCTTGTAACCTGAAATGCAGTATGAAAATTTGGCTGCACAGATGATTATCTTTGCAAAACTGTTAAATATGCTGATTCTGAGGACAGAGTTTACAAATAGGGTTCAAGTACTTTGATGTTATTTAATTTGCTCACTGGCAACCTCTGTTCCCACACCTGTAGGTGACCTGGTCACTGTGTACCAGTTGGAGGAGAGCTCTGCTGGAAATCTTAGCCACAGCATGTCTTCCTGGGGCCAGCAGGGATGCTCTGCAAGGCTTGAGTTCCTAAGTAAGGAGGAAATGGGTGGTGGTCTGCGGCGGGCTGTCAAGGCGCTCTGCACCTGGTCTGAGGGCCCTGCTGTCATACCAGGACGCCTCTATATCATCAAGTCCTTCCAACCAGAGGTGGTGGAGTCCTGGCGGAGAGTCTACCAGAAGGAAACGGTGCTGCGTCTGTGTCTCATGGTATGGGACCCATATCACTCACAGCTGCGCCTTGGTTATGACACTTTGTCCTACCATGTTAATTTCAAGATCTGCTAGCTGCTCTTTTCTCCACCGGGTTTCAGTGATGTTCTGATGGAGAAGGTGAATTTCCACATCTGGCGCAAGCAGCAGTCAACTGAAATCAGAATATACAAGTGTGACCTAAATACAGTGAATTCTCTTTAATGATTTGATTCAGTTTATTTTTTAATAATGCTCTTTTCACCATATATTCTTATTTCAGTTGACTGCTGCTTGTGGCAGTTGCAACGGGGATGCAACAAAAATATTAATGACACAGTATAGATTATGAATTATTAAGGCAATAGAAATAGTTAACTGTTTAAATATGCCAGCTGGTAGAAAGCATAAACTCTCAATTCAAAGAAGAGGAGAAAATAAACCGCTGGGGGTTAAGGTACCAGGGCCCACTGTAGTAGTAGAACAAGTAGTGCAACTAAAGGTTTGTTGAATGGTGGAAAATGTTGATTCTGCATGATGCACATTAACCAACCACTCCTTCCTTCCCACACAGGAAATACAGCAGCAAAGGGCTGCTCAAAAACTGGCTTCTGCCTTCAACAAAACAAAGCCTAAATCTATCCCATATTCCCCCAGGTACTACAGCATATAGCCTGTATATTTTCTCCCTTGGCCTCATGGTCTTTGTTTTGTCAGAGTTGTATTTTGCATCAGTGATGATAATTGCCTTCTGTGCCTCTTCTAAAAGGTTCCTGGAGGTGCTTCTGCTGTATAGCCACACCGCCGAGGAATGGTTCACCGTGGAGGAGTGCATTGTGGGTGAGTTCAGGAAGTTCAACAACAATAATGGCGATGAGATGGTCCCCACCAATGTGCTGGAGGAGAGCATGTTGGCCTTCACCCACTGGTCGTATGAGTACACGAGAGGAGAGCTTCTGGTGCTCGATTTGCAAGGTACGGGATCAGCCACTTTCTGATGGCCACATCCAGCGTCCATGTTGTAATAAGAAAGCAGCTTTTGCAGTCTAAACACATTTCTATGCCTACAAATTTCTATACATCTATTTACCTTTTTAGGTGTCGGAGAAATTTTAACGGATCCTTCTGTCATAAAAAATGGTAAAAAGGGGTAAGAATCCCCCCCCCCCCCACAACTCCACTGAGCCCCCATGGCCCCAGCCATTAAATCCCAAACATCTCCAGGTTCTTTTTACTGGAGTATTTTTCATGTTTGCTTCCATGGAACATAATTGTTGCAATGTAGATCATCCGTGGTGCTCATCAGAAGTAAACCTCTTTCTCACAGGTCCTCTGACATGGTATTTGGACCAGCAAACCTGGGAGATAGAGCCATGAGAAGCTACCGAGCCAAACATCGCTGCAATTTGTGCTGCCGGGAGCTCAGACTTCCTGGTGCGCATTTCCATTGGAAATGAATTACTGTTGTTTATATTTCCTTACTTTCCAAAGAAATGAGTCCCTTCAGCTTAGCTCTACAGTTAAATTATTTATATTTTTTTAAAAAGTCAAGCAAAAATCTTTTATTTCATTTTTAACATTTTATCTTTTGTTTGTCACAGATATAAAGCGCAACAGCTACACACCCCACAAGGTGAAACCGGCCCAAGACGGGCAGCTGGGGAGCACAGTGATTCCAAAGAGTGAAGTGCCAGGAGACATGAGCATTTTTGACAGTGTTGAACTGGAGTAACTGCACAGCCTACAATTAACACTATTTTTTAGACAAATAAGTTTACATTTTTCCTGGAACAGAATCCAGTTTTAACCAAAATGAGTGTTGTTCAGGTGCTCTACAGGCCATTTTAACCAAGTGTATTGTACCAGATGAATGTGACCTTTACAAACTAAATGGATGTCAGTTAGTTTATTATAAAACTTATTTAAGGTATAATGTATACATTTTATACATGATTTTAATAAAAATATATAATGTTTAGCATTGTATGTTTTCTGAATTCACTTTGGTATGATGATCTGAAGCCAAACTTTCAGCATGAAAGCAAGGTCTGTGATTTTTCCCATTCCACTAACTGTGGCATTTTAATGTTCAGAATACAAAACGACACACAACTGTGTACCTGCAACCTGGATGCTGCACCACCTCATGGCGAAAACACTGGCTGGACACACTGTGTCACGTAAATTTATGTAGGAAACCTATGAAAACATTGAAAACAGTTTTCTTAGAGGGATCTGTTTGCTACTTATAATTGAGGCCCCTTGTTTATTTAATAGTTCAAATATGTGTTCAAAACATTTTCATTTGTCAAACTCACTACAGTGCAATACAATGTTTATCAAATATTCAGGTTCAATTTGCTTTCTTTATCTCTGGATCTGTGTTTGAGGCCTCTGCTCTTATTTCTGCAATTTTCAGCAGTGGAGGTCTGTGTTTGTGGCGCAAGCTGCACGTTGTTTGCAGGAGTGAGGAGCCATGTCCCTATAAAACCAGCTCCATTACCAACCACAGAAACCAAATGCACTCCCAAGGAAATTTAGGGTGTCACATGATTCTCTCTGGTTTCAGGAAGAGGAAAACATGCCACAGTCTACTACATGTAGATAAAACAGACATTCTTTACTCATGGCTAAATTCAAGTAGACAAAAATGGCTGTCTCCAGAAAACCACAGACTGGCCAACAAATAGCTCCAGCTACAGCCTGCCAAATAACAACAAACTGTGCCGCCTTTGCTTTATGCTTTTAATTATTTGGTACATTTATAAATATGACAAATGTAGTGTGAAGATAAGTACAGGGGATAAATGTCACAGCATTGAGGATCACAAATTCAACATGAATAAATAAATTAAAAGTTCTAAATAGATTCATGCCAGATTAAGTAAGAGGTAAAGAATTTATAACGTTCTGCTGTGCTGTGTTGTTTTACTCTGCCCACCGGGTGTGACGTTTCAAGCTTGTGCTTCCTCTGAAGTGGAATAATCTAGCTGCAAGGCACCTTGATGAAGCTTCAACATGTTACAACAGTAAAAAGAAGTCATGAGTAACAAATGACTCCACCCTCGTCCCTACAATTTGTTATGTAACTGTCTTGCTTTAAGGTCGAGACCAAGTGTTCAAAGGATTCAATCAGATGACGATGACCTGATGAGTTTTCTGTGTATTCATGGTTTCTTTAGACTTACATATTTAAGGTGTTGAATGAAAAATTAGTCCTGCCGTTGACCTAATTTAATTTAGCCTTTTTTCTTCATACTGCAGCTCACATGGACCAGGACTGGGAACCCCAAAATCAGTGTGCATCAGCTCACAATGAAACATATACTATGACAAACAAATAAATAATGCTTCCCGTCTCTCCCTTAGAAGATGTTGACTGTAAAAGAAAGATACACTGTAAGTCGATGGACAGTACAGGGGAACTGTGACAGTGAGAATCACTTGCTCTTCCTCATCATGTTCGGGCATGTTTACAATTCCCCGATGAATCATTTTCAAAGAGCAATTCTGCGTGCGCAAGAATGCTTTGTTATATGATAAAGGGAGAACTTCTTAAAATTTTTCTTAAGGAGTTCTTTTCAATGAGGGGATACATTCTCAAACCTTTAGACATGTTAGAACCACCTCACACATCCCTGAAGCAAAATCTGAAGTGTTTTCTTTGTTTTTAAATGTACTTACATTTATTCGTTCAGCAGATGCTTTACTCTAAACCCATGTACAATGATTACTATCTAGTATTTATATAAAGACAGTTAAATGAGGAATTGAACCATAATGCAGTAGCTGGGTTGACCATGTTACAGAAGAGTAGATGGGGTCAGGAAATGAAGATGATTTTAAGTTGTGCAGATTAAAGAGACTTGAAAATACTTGATCTCAAACAAAATATTGAGCACATAAAAAGTACCGATTAATTATCAGTATTCAGGCTTTGCCAACACCCGCACAAGTGGTCCCCTAAATACATGAACATTAACGCATGACTAAAAATTAGAAGTGTCATCAAAATGGCTGAGTGTCTTTGTGAAGTTGAGCGTGCACCTGTCTCTATCGAGTAGAACTTGGTTACTTTCACAAGTGGATGAATATTTCCTCTTAATATGGTCACAGGTTTAAACAAATACCTGTGACAAAGAATATATGTATATATGCCTATGCAGTGTACATGTTAATGCCAATCTCATTAGCCTAATATACTCACAGTACATGAAAGCTTAAGATCAGCTACGGGACAAGGTCATCACACTGAAGTGGAGAAAAAAAAAACTACTGGAACATTTTGAAAGGTTCCAGGTCAGAACAACCAAAAGATGCTATAGACTGCCTAATACTGTTACAGTCTTAGTAAGCGTATTATGCAAGACTTAATCTTTAGAACTGGTCTTGCGATGGAATATACTTGCTTCGTACTACTGCAAAGAGAACTGATAGATGAAGTGTTCAACTTCTATATGATCCTCTATGAACTGCAGTGCTGCCATGTGACACAGACAGGCATGTGGGGCTCTGTCCTGCCTGCTGAAGACTGCACCTGTGCAACACCTGGCTAACCATATCACCTGGCACCCCTGCCACAGGTAGCGTCCATCCGCCTTCGTCCTTGGCGACTTGATCAGCATGCAGCGCTTGTTCGTTGGATCAGCCTTCACAGAGCTGAGTAGAAGAAGATGTAGGCAGCTGAGGACTTCACCGAGGATGCATACAGGTCAGTGACCTCGTGGTCATCAAACTTGAACCAGCGCTGCTTCAGGACATTTTTACAGTAGGCTGTATAATGTCCCCCATCAAGGCCTCCGTAGTGGTTCTGTGAACAAGAAGACAGGTAACTCTGCAGCCATTATAGGTCATAATTACAGCACAAAATAGGGCATGATGTGGTGGATAAGAGACTGGATCTATAAATAAAAGGCTTCCAGACCCACAAGGAGCTAATATATTTTTTAATTTTTTTTTTTAAAGAATCATAGTCTTGAGCTCAAAAATGGTAGTGAAATGTGTGACAAGTATTCATTATTTCAGTGCCCCTGATAGTCCCTGTATCTCAACCCAATTGAGCATCTTTGGGTTGAGGTGGGAATGCCTATTTGTAGCCAAACTGCAGAGCCATCCAATTTGCAGCAACTGCACAATAGAATCATTTCTGCACAATCCATCCAGTATCTTGTAGAATCCATGCCCAGACAAATTCAAGCTGTTCTGAACACTAAAGCAAGCATAACACACTACTAGAAAGGTATGCCTAATAAATAGGCCACTCAGGATAAATTGCCCATAGTGTGAGTGTGTGTACACATGGCAATGGACTTACAATGGACTGACATCCAATCCAGAGGTTGTTTCATAGCCTAGCACCCTATAATTCTGAGATCCAGACCACTGCCATTATGACCAGGAAAAAGTAGATAATGTTAAAGGATGGATAGATGGATAAAAGTGGAATTACTCACAGATACTCCAATCAAATTATATTTTTTCAAGTTGTGTTTTGGACCAATGACATATTGAGTTAGGTCCAGGTTTTCAAGAGGGAAGTCAACTGACGTCTGGAGTTTCTGTTTCCATCGACCTTCATAGGAAAACCTGGAGGAGATCAGAAGATATCCGTTCTGGCAGTGTGCAATAACAATCAAATCTGGAAATAACCACATTGATGGAGCCATCTTGCAAGTGTGTTTTTGCTGCTGTGGGCTTTTTACCGTTTCAAGTGCACCAACAGGATTGGAGGAACCTTCCAGATTTCTAATTTCTTGGTAGTGTCCCTGTGGGCTCTGCAATGTCTACAGAAAACTCGGTTGCTATTTGTCAGCTTCTCTTCTTTGGAGAACAGCTGCAGGCAATCCTAAGTAGAGATGGCACAAGCTAAATGAAAACAGTTGAGGTAAAGTGTGCCCAGAGAAGAAATTGTGTGTTTTGAACAACTACCTGCAGAGAGCACCTGTTTGCAGACGCCAATGGTAGGGACAAGTACATAAATGTCTCAAAGGTGCGGGACTTCCGGTAGCAAGTTAGACACTGTACTGTGGACTTGAACTGGCCTTGGAAGAGAGCTACAATGATGGACTCGTTCAGCAGCTTGTGTTTATTCCAAGCCAATTCTGCTGCTTTGAAATCATCCAGGTGTTCAATTGTTTCCTCCTTGTACCGTTTGCGATTGTCAGCCTGGTTTGGAGACAAGGATCAGATGGTTTCAACGTAACTGACAGTTCTTTGTACTAGTCAAAAGCAGAGTGGGTGTGTATTGTAATCTGACTTCTCAAAACATATATCACTCATTACATCACTCAATTAATTACACTTAGATCTGTTATACTGAACCTTCAGAAGTCTATTTTCATAAAGCCTATTTTATATGAAACAAAGGCAAACTTTTCCACTTTAAGTGACAGTGAACCAGCCTGAGTGCTTTGGAATTATCAACCTGAGCTAAGAAATGTCCATGAGACCCAAAAAAGTAGCTAACATCCTGTATGCAAGGGAATATTTTTATGGAATGGGTTTTTGGGAGTTGGTGAGTTGGGATAGTGTACAGGTAAATCCCGTTTTATGCACTTAATTCATTCTTGGACACACAAAAATTGTGTATACTGGGATGCTATTTTCACAATTATTTTAAATAGATAAAATAATGCGTTCTTAGTTCATCTAAAAATACTAAACCAACTTTTCCAAAATATCACTAAAACACTGAAGAACACACTGTAGCACACACAGACTACGCTGCACCATACAGCACACACACTGGGCATCACGGTGTACAGCACACCACAAAAACCATTGTGCCACTTTATTTATGAGATTCAAATGGAGACACCCCACAAATGTGTACAAACAAAGCAAAAATAAAACATGAAACTAAGGATATTAGCAAAGTATGTCCCTTATAGGTTGCCGTATTATGTCACAAGGTTTTGTGGTACAGGAACAAGCCACTTGCTTGACATGCTAACTTAGAATTTCTTTATTTCTTTCAGACAAATTTCTGGTGCTGCATTATGGCTCTGCGCTACAGCAGGGCATCTACTGCATTATATATCAGGAGCTGCAGTTAAAAATTTAGCTGCATTATAGCAGAATTGTGTATACTAGGGCTGTGTATCCTGGGGTTTATCTGCATTTACAAACAGCAATGAATCCTTTTCACAAAGGAAATCATGGCAGGACTCAAACCTGATTACAAACAAGATGAGGGGTCAACGTCAGTGCTACCTTTGCCATATGAAAACCATCCCAGACTGAATGTTGGCAAAGAACTCACATAGTATCCAAACAGGAGAGACAAAAGATTTTCAACAAACAAACTGAAAAATTCTAGGGCAGAGCACAGTAAATCTACTTACTTTCTAACTTGGGCAACAACATTGTCGAAAAGAATAAGAAGAAATTGGTAATAAAAGCAGTCAATAAGTATGTTCTTTCCTGGCCAGTAATTTTAGCAAGATGCGGTGTGAACTCCACTGGAATTAGAATTTTTACACTTTCAGTGTGAATCAATTGGAAGTATAAGCAAATTTAATTCATGTAAAGATACAGTCAATTTAGAGAGCTCAATACTGAAGAGACTACTATCTAAAAACAAATTGTCAAACAACAGTACTAAAGGAATTACAGAAAAGCCAATGGGTTAAAAAAAAAAAAAACAGCCTTACTTTATTCAGGTCCTCATGAAGACCATCCATGAGGAAGAGCAGAAGCTCCTGGGAGTCTTGCTGCTCAAAGCCAGCAAACTGTTCATTGATTTTTCCAATTGTGACCTTGAAGTCTCGAGGGCTGATGTACTTGTAGAGCCCAGACCACAACGCCTTCATGACGACACCAAATTCTTCTGCCACCTCACCCTTGTGGCCCAGAATGTTGGCCCTGTCGGCACAAGGAAGGATGATTGGTCGCTCAACACTCCCTCATTCCAATGCAACCATGCTAGAGGCTCAAACACCTGGCAAAGGACCAATGTCAGCCACCGGCTGGGGAATCCAGAAGGAGCATGACGGCCAGACCTCACCTATTGATGTCCTCCTGGTAGTAGTTCTTATTGAAGTATTCGGCCATAGCCGGGGTGTTACACAGACACTGCAAGATGGAGTTCATGTAGCAGGTGTTGCCAAGATTGCGCAGTCCTGTAAGCGAGGGCCCCAAGCCCCCAAAGACAGGGTTGAGGTTTCGGATCTTGGCAGCAGACAGCCGAGTGATTTCAGCTTTGGTGTAGGCCATTACTCTGGGTGGCCTGTAAGAGATCATTACAAAAACTCTATTATTATTATAATTATTATCATTATTAAAATGGAATTTGGTCAGTCATAAAAAGAGTCTGCAATCATACTTTGTGTCTCTGTTGACAAAGGGTGTGGCTGTAAGCTTTGCAACACCATCATCTTGCAGGGGCCGCGTTATGTCAGGGGATGAGTAGGAGCGTTTCAGTTTTGTGTGGTCACTGTCAGGTTCTACACTGTGCCCCTTTCCTTGCTTCGGCTTAGGGGTTGGTGGTGTGGCAGGGGGAGTCTGGGAGACCTCAGGAGGGTAAAGGTGCACCCGGTTTGTAGGAGAGTGGTAGTAACGGTATGTTCCTGTGACAGTGTCTAGGAACTGGACAAAACAAAAAAAATGTAACTGCAAACCTTATGTTTCAGACTCAAATAATGCCATCCCTATTACATAATGTAAATATCAATGCGTAATACCTAAAAGGAAAACATGCACTTCTACCTTCATCCAGCCATCAGGCAAGCCTGGGACAGATCTTCCCATCTCCTCACTCCTTGCCCTGGTCAATGGTTCTCGCTGGGAACAAACATTTTTCATCAGGCTTTTCAAACATCGTGTTGACTGTATAATAAGTTTATTACAGTAAACGTATAAAAACTGTTGCTCAGTACTAAATATATGATTGTCAGTGGCACTCAATTCACCAAATGGACCAACCTTGATTTCATTGACTATACTCTTTGGGACAGATGATTCTAGTAAAGTGTTTTTTGCTTTGTCGTCAATTTTGCCATTCTGCTCACTCATCTCTTTTGCTTCATTCATTTCCTCTTCATGCTCATCTTTTGCTGCCTTCTGCCTCTCTAAGCGTTTTTTGTCCTGCGGTTGTTCCTCGTTCTCCTCTCCCTGGCTGTCCTTCATCACCACCCTGTCCTCCTTGTCATTCTGCTGGCCTTTCAGCTTAGAACTGTCTCTTTTTCGCTCTTTCTCTGAATTAACCTTATGTGGCCCCTGTACTGGGTCCTGTTGTATCTTTCTTTTCTCCTCTGTTACTGTAGAGAACTTTGGCCCAAAGGCTGTCGGGGCAGAGTGCTTCAGAATCGCAGGCCCATTCTGCATTGCCTGCTGATCTTTTGCAGTCATGTTTGTTGTCTTCAAACTGTTAGATCGTTTGATTGTAGGCTTTTTTGTACGATCAATCTGAAGATGATATAATAGACAAGAGGACAATCTGCACTGAAGAATGCAATAATAAACAGATCTCAAGAGACACAAACTCCAATTCAATCACCTTCCGTTAAATCACTACAATTTATTTGGAGTGGACGTACCTGTGGGGCAGGTTTGGCTTTTATTCCTGGCTGGCAGGATGAAACTTTCCTGGGTTCTTCCTCATGGGCTTGAACAGTAATAGCAGACGCTTCTGAGTCTACTTGTTTCACCTCCAAATTTATAGAATTTCCATTAACCTGCACAGGTGCCTCAGGTTCTGCTATGGGCTCATCAAGTGAAGGGTACCTAAAGTTCACTATTCACAGCAGAGAACAGAAGACATTGCACTCCAGTGTCAAGCTTGCCCAAAGCTATACCAAACCATAGTGAAATAATCATTGGCTCTATTGGCTCAACAAAACAAGTTTAACAATTAAACACGAGCTGCCCTGAGGTAGGCCTGGCACACAATAATGCCAAAAAACACAAGTGAGATTTATTAGCCAAGTTCTTGCTTTTTTGGATTCTGAACTTACATTTAGGGATAACGTCAATAGTTTTCTGTCTTGGTGGTTTGACTTTGGCATTTGAAGTATACATAGGATAGAAGAGTAACCAGTTTTCGTAGCCTCCTTCTAACACCAGGGGTTCATTATGCAGGACAGTCTTGCTATCCCACTATGGAGTAAAAAAATTCTCTCACAAAAAGTCACACCAGAGAAGAGATATCTTCAAAGACAGACAACACATTCATCTTGAGGTAAGTTCTTACTTTGTAGAGGGCATCCTTCAGACTACGAAGGGTGGAACCCAGCTTCAGGTCTTTAACAGAGCTGGACCAGTCCAGCAGGACAACGTAATCAGCCAAGCCACGGTGTTCCCACTCTCCTTTTGACGCCTCTGGTAGATTCACTTCAATCTGATTGACAGTTATCCTAACAACACGGAGGTGCACAGGTTGCTAACAAGTTAAAAACAGCTAAAAAGCTTCTTATATACATAACAAAAAATATAACTCTTTACCCACATTGGTTTTAAAAGCTTCCCCTTCTCCCGTGACCACAAACCTCCTACCCTGGACTAAGGACTTCCTCAGGAACACAGATGCACTGCTGTGTGGGGATATGGATCCTTGACTCCTCAAAATCACTCCTTCTCCTGGCATCCATGATAATGATTCTCATGGTCTGATCCCGCATCATCTTAAAAAGCTGTTCTGCGGTCACCCCCCCAGGAGACGCTGCTGCTATTGAGAAGAGAAAGTAAAAGGGCAGCATAACCATTTATGCACTGCAGCAGATCCTCTGCATAATTAAAGATACACGGGATTATGACAAGCAGCTGGTCTGGTTCCCTCTAGTTATTGGACCAATTTTCAAACCATTTATTATAATTCCTTTCACTGAACAGTTGTGATGGGATTTCCTTACCAGTTTCCTTCTTATTGTCCTTCTGTAGCCATTTTATCTAGAGCACAGGGGAAGAAGAAAACACTCATCTCACAAGAGTATTAGATTTTTTGTTGAATTTAAAATTCAGATAATGGCAGAATCAATATTCAGAGTGCTAGAAAGCATGCAACTTAACTGTACTGAAATAAAAAGGCAACTGATCAAATTCCTGTTCATGAACACAGGTTTTCTTTCGTATACTGTAATGTTGACAAGATGACAAGCTATCTCCAGTAATTCTTTTGTGCCTTCATAATACCTTATCCTTCTCAGCTCCTGCTGACTCTTTTGAAGAACCCCAGTCTGCACCCTTTTCTGGATTCTCTTCCCTCTGTCTCTTTTCCTCCTGCCTTTCTTTCTCTTCTAGGTTCCTCTGCACCTCTGCTTCTTCATATCTGCCCAAAGAACACAGCAGGTGGTTTATCAAAGCTGGAGAAACTAACAGACTATTCTGTCAACTCTGGATGGTTACATACTGAACATGCTGGGCACAGGATTGAAGTGGAGCCTTTTTCCATTATATTGTATCTTCATGGCATGCTGCAGTATATGGTTATCACAAAAAGGGGGATAGTAATAGTAATAATGAGAATTATGCTATTAACCAACACTGACCTGAGTTTAAGGCTATCTGACAGCTTTTCAGCTTCTTCTACAGCTTTTTTTAAGCTGCCTGCCCCAAGCATAGACTGGAAAAAATCCTTTACAACAAAATACGTGTTACCATTAGTTTTGAGATCTATCGGAAAGTCAAGATTAATTAAAATATTCAATTAAGAATTCTCTTCAAGAGAACCTCAAAACATGTCTGGAATCACTCTCTATACAATAAACTATCAATTACATTGTTTCATTCTTCAAACATATTCTTTTACATGGTCTTTTAACTGTCAAAGAAATGACAGTAGGAATAGTAATTCACCTGCTGTTGTTTGAAGTCAGGCCTCTTTTTGATGAGGTCATAAACTGTGAGGTACTTCATGTATAGGACATAAGCCTTTTCTTCATCTCGGTCCAAGCGACACTCTTCTGCAGCCTTGAAAATTTTGCAAGCACTCTGTACGTAGCTAGGGAAATGACAAGCTTATGTTATTCACAGTTCAACAATATTTAAATGCCTTTTTTCTTTCAATTGCAAAGACAAACAAAAAACCAAACTGATATCAACCAATACAAGTATGGTTAGATGAATGAACATTTATTTTAAAGTTTCATACACATTATGTTATTTGTTATTTACTGTCAACTGCATTACAACATACAAAAAACCTCAAACGTATCCATCTGTATCCATTTCCAATTACTGCTTTAATAATTTTCATTACAATATTCATTGTAGAATTTTACTCATGTCTAGGTTAAGGATGCACATTATAAAAATATAAACCGGATCTGACATGATGCACACATACCTCCTTGTACTTATTTTATCTGGCTTGATTTCAGCTTTTTTGTTGAGGTCACGTAAAGATGTTGAAAGGTACAGCTCCTTAAGCCCTGTTGACCCAACTGGCATCTTTAAAGGTACGCAGAATCTGCAAACTTCACCACATGTTCCTCATGCTCAGCTATTACTTAAGGGTCTGACTAATTCTACAAATAAAAACATGCAGGAATATGTAAAAAAAAAAAATCAACACATCAAGACAAACACCAGCAATTCCAGCACATCTTGTATCAGCACATTCCTGCAATCTGTCCTACAAAGCTGGAAAACTTGGAGTAAACAGTCGAGTCACCAGTACTACAGAGGAAATGTCCCAAATACCTCACCATCCAGGTGATAAAATCTGAATAGCTGCTCTGTAACGGTGACCCTGAGGTCAAATGTGCATAATGCACTGCAAGGTAGAGGCCACAGAAGGAGCTCAATGTATGATAAATATAACACTTGTATCACAATGCAGGTTCACTGAGAATGACCTCTACTTATGCAAGACACACACTGCTTCCCTAACAATACAAAATCAGATGGATACTTTATTTAAAATGTATTGTTTATCTGCTATTGCACTGCACAAATAACTAAGGCTACCAGTCAATTTCACAAAACCAAAATCCACATAGCATTAGCTCTACTGCATACTGACCATAATGGAATGAGGCACATGCATTTCTTTAGCTAGTCCTACCTAGACAAGAATGCTGGAATCAGGATGGACAGACTGTCTGCTATAAGGAACAGCTGTTCTATACACATTACAAATATCAAAACCGTAAGCATTGTGTCTCACCATAAGGAACTTGTCCGTGTGTGTTTGCATGTGTATTTTAATATAACAGCTGAGTTCCCGGGAATGAAAGAGCTGCTCTGTGTTGAGCGACGTAGCCACATGACTCCATTAGGGGGCGCTCAACATTCAAACTTCAATAGCTTTATTGTCAAAACAGACAAGGTGAGCGGTAGACATTTTCATGTGTTTTTATACAATATTTATGTTTGTGTTACTTTGTAACTGCATTTTTAAAGATTTTTACGTACAATGCCGTCTTACATCCAAAATTACTTATTTTGACATTTTATTTATTTAACCCATTTATACAGTTCAGCTAACGTATCTTAAACTGGGAATGGGGCTTGACCCAACAACCTTCAGGTCACACTCCATGATCACTGGCTGCCACCATACTAAAAAATGTTTAGCAAACCAACTTAAGTGCAACTGTTTCAGTTGAAAGCGTTAAATGAAATATCTAAGTGTTCGTGTAATGCAGCACTCAGGCTGGGTCACTTTCTGTGCTGCTGTCAAAGCAGTCTATACACAAACTCTTAGAGGTTTTAAATTTAAAAAAATGAATAAAAATCATATTATTCGAAAAACAGAAATATGACAGATGTAAGAGCTGCTGTAGTCCAGTGTCTAATTTCGCTGTTTGCATCTCTCTCCTCCTCGCACCCGACACCAGCAATAGCGCATGCACAAGTGCCCTGAGCCAGCCATGTATCACTCCGCAGGCACGAACCTATTTATTAAAAATGTGTCAAGTTTTTAGATATTTTAAAGAAACGCGGATGTTAGCGCAAACTGTGAAAGAGAACTAACATATTAGGTCATTTCTAAACAATAAAAAGAAAGACGCGGTGACCGACAGACGTTCGGGCTTAATGTGTCTTCCACATTAAGCTTCACGCAGTAAAAAAGCAGATGTGCACATCCGCGCAGGATACGGGGACTTTTGTTGGTGTGAAAAATTGGGCGCCGAATCGGCGGGGTCGCGAGAAATCGCTTTCGGTGCCCCGACCGCTGTTAGCGACCTTACACACTACACACCGGCGCGCCCACACGGCAAGGTAAGGCTCCGGGAGTCGGCGTAAGGAAGCTTTTCCAGGTCAGTGTCGGGGTATTTTGTGCGGCCCCACCGGATGTGGAAGTCGCTCTGTGTTTGATGGTGAAAAGTAGTTCAACTTCCCCCGGAACCGCGACGCTTCCGAGCGGTTTCCTGTTTATCGCAGGGACGCGCCCGGTCCCGTTGCGTGGGGCCTGCCCGTGTCCTCGCAAACAGTGCCGTGGAAGTGTCGTTTCTGTCAGGGGCCGCTTGCCGTGCGTCGCGGGAGCTCCGACTGTTAGCATTAGCTACCTGGGGAGATGGTGGCCTGCAGTGTCGCGGCTTTTCCTCTTAGCACGAGTTCGATTTCGGGCACAAGCAAACAGAACTAACTATACGTTCGCCTTAAAAATGTCCTTTTTCGCAAGTAATGCTCTATCAGGTTTTCATTCTGATCTTATTAAAAGACTGGATGTTAGCTAAGCAGTTCAGTTATCACTGCCCACCAGACTGCTGCAAGGACCTGACTAGGTGCTTTCTTTAAAAAAGGCATTTTTATAATGTGTCATGTTTTCACCCGTTATATGAACCGCCACTTCATATTTGTCAAATGAAGTTCATTTGGTGGATGTTTTTATTTTTAGGATATCTGCTTATTTTCAATAAAGAATGTTTGTTTGAGTTGTTTGAATGTTTTATATTGTCTTGTTAAATACACATGTTTACAATGCACTTAACCAGTTATTTCTGGTTCAGGTACAAAATGAAACAATTTTTGTGCTTTTGCTGAAGTTAACGAGTTCTTTGTTTTGCAGATGAAGTGCAGTATGTTTATTCAGTGAACCTATTAGAAATGTACTGAATTCCTACAGGAATGATAATGATTTATTTTAAAAGTGATGAAGGTATGTTAAGATTCTTGGGTTCCTGAGGTAAATGAGGATAAACGAATAGTTTGAGTTTATGTAAAATGCTCTGAATTTAGATGCAGATTTTTCCTGTTTTACTTTATTTCTGACAAAACTGTCTGTAGCTTTAACTACTGTAACAGGAGTGTACAGGAGTGGGATTTGAACCAACCCTGAGCCTGCAAAATAATACAACTAGCTACCATTCCCCTCACACGCACTATTGTTTTTGTTATTTATTTATTTTACTTTTTTTGACATGACATTTACAGGTTGCTTATAAAACAGATATCAGTGAATTAATATGCAAGCCCTTAAGTGTTCTTTATGATACTTAAATTGTTGAAGACCTGTTCCCTGAAAAAATAAATATCTATATGGGGTTCACTAGCTGAAGCATCATTTTGCATTTTTCTTACTGAATGAACTGCCTCCAGCTCACCAAAAAATATTTGTTCTGCCAGTATAATCATCTTATTTTTCAGCAATGCATGCCTACCTTTTGTTGTTATAAAGAGCCCCAGTACATAGCTTTTTGACAGAGATTTGAACGCTTGGTAGTTGTAGGGTGTTGGTCAGAGACAGTGCGTGCCAGCGCCTGCAGAGCTTCACTAATTAATCATAATTTTCCGTCTGACCTTTAATGAGTCAGCTTTCAATTTAATTAAACCTGCATGTACATTTTCCACTGGAGTACTTAATTTCGTTTCTAACCTTCAAGTTAAATCAAAACAAAAAAATGTTCCAGGTGAACGGTTGTGTTTGGTGATATTTTTTCATAGTAACCATACATAAACGAAATAAAAGGCTCATCCAGGGAAGGAAGGAAAAACTGCATACTAAAGTTTCCTTTTGCATCCATGTTAAAAGAAGTGGTAAAGTGTTTCACCAAAAAAAATCGGAATTCAGGAATTCTGTTTTTAAAGCTGTGTCCCTTAACAGATGTCCCTGGTGGATTTGGGGAAGAAGTTGTTGGAAGCAGCTCGATCAGGGCAGGACGATGAGGTCCGCATTCTGATGTCTAACGGAGCGCCATTTACCACAGATTGGGTTGGTAAAACTGACACCTGCGCTTTCATTCAAAGTTTCACTACTGTCCCTAGCGGGGTGTTACAGTGAGTCTAGTTTGGCCTCACTTGGGGGTAAAAATGCTGTAAACATGCAGGACCCCCTTTTAGCTTTGTACCAATATAAAATAGTAATGTTTACATTGTTTTCAGTTACAAAGATCTAAACATCTTTAATATTAAGAGTTTGGGGGGCATTTGTGCATTTATATTTTGAGCAGATTTATAGCAACTGACATAACTCTGTGCTTTGTACACTGTCCCTCTGCAGCTCGGCACATCTCCGCTCCACTTGTCAGCTCAGTATGGACACTTCTCCACCACGGAGGTGCTGCTCAGGGCCGGAGTGAGTCGAGATGCAAGGACCAAGGTGGACCGCACCCCGCTGCACATGGCTGCCTCAGCGGGTCACCCACGCATCGTTGAAGTTCTGCTAAAGGTGAGCTTGTACTGGAGTTTGGAAAGCCTTCCAACACAGAAATGACCAACAGGGATTAAGCAGACAAACAAAATGCCAAGTTTCACGCCTTCTAGTTCATCTTACGATGGTTTTGTCTGCATTTAAAATCCTTATTGATTACTTTTTTTGGCCTTGTATTCTTGTATGCAAGGAATTTGACACAATGGGTGCACATTTAACATATCAGAACAATGCTAAAGTAATGTAATATGTGTTAAGCAACTTTACTTTAGGACATAGATTGTGTTGCTAGGGCAAAGTCTTACCTGTAATCTGTTAGTTACAGAATTGGATGCTAACATCGGGATCTAAATATCCATTCAGGTGTTGTATGGATTATAATATGCATTTGATAATGGAAACTGATGAAGGGTGAAAAAGCTCTTTAATTAGAAAACGCTAGGGAGGAATTGGAAGATATGTGATGATCTTACCTGTATGCTTTCTAGTCCTGGAATTGTAGACATCCTGGAGTGCAGATATTACTCTAGGAATTTACATGTGTTAAATATGGAGTGCAGAGTGCATGAAATAGTGAATTTTTAATAATTCTTTCCTTGACAAGCAGTAAGTGTACTTGTAGAGTAAATCCACCTATGTTCCAGTGCCTAAAGATTGTTCAAAATTCATGTACGTTCAACTGTTCTTTGGTTTTTTTTTTTTTCAGCACGGTGCTGATGTCAATGCCAAAGACATGCTGAAAATGACAGCACTGCATTGGGCCACAGAGCATGGCCACCGTGAGGTTGTCGAGCTGCTCATCAAGCATGGTGCCGATGTTCACGCTCAGAGCAAGTTCTGCAAAACTGCACTGGATATTGCCACTGACAATGGCCATGAAGATCTGGCTGAAATTCTGCAAGTAAGAGCTGGTAGAAGTTCACATCTCATGAGGCTGCTTTCTGTTTTATTTATTCATTTGTTTTCTCTTTTCTCTCCCCAGTCACATTTTGTTGAGTGGCTGTTTTAACAGTATGTGTAATTGTGTCTCATTTCATCTTCCCCAGGTGTCCATGCAAAACCAAATAAATACAAACTCAGAAAGTCCGGACACACTGACAATACATACAGCAACTCCACAGTTCCTCATTGGTCCCGGTGGGGTCGTGAACCTGGCAGGGCTGGTGTCTACTGGAAATGCTGCCAAACCTGCAGGTACCATAATGCATTCTGCCCAAGCTGTATGGGGACTTACACACTGACACAGCACAACTTCTCACTTAAAATGATTTTTTAAAATGAGTCACTCTCACATGAACCATCTTAGTTTTAATAAAAGTAATATTAGTCAGTGTTTTCGTATCTCTTTTTTTTTTTTTAAATGCAGTACTCTGTGGTGGTGAATGTAGTCAGAAGGTTCTCATAACCACAACCACTCCCCTTGGGGTATGATATCTGTGCTCCTGCACTGTCACTTGGTAATTTTAATTTTTCAAAATTAATATTTAAAGGAGTGTCGTACTAGTGTGTACTGTACCTCTTGCCCTACCTTTCTAGTATAGCCTCTGGGCCACCATAACCCTGAATTGGACAAGCAGTTACTATTAATTGCAGATTAAAAAATGAATTTACAAGTGTCTTCTGTTGTTTAAACATGTTTTCAAACTACCTTGGGGACTGGAACTTCTCCTCCCTGCCTATGTGGGAAATGATTGATCAGCTACATCAAGTCATGAGACGTGTTCTCCTGCGAGTATCTGCTCTTTTTCTGCATGGGTGTAGTTCGCTCCGTCTAGTGTGGCGTGCATTCCTGTTTTGTGGTGTCGTGTCAAAATTCAGGCAACAGGAGATGTGTTTACTAACAAATGTGACATCTCTTCTCCTCAGATGAGGGGGCTTTGTCAGCCTTACAGTTTGGTGACTCGTCAACATCAGTTCTAGCTACATTAGCTGCTTTAGCCGAAGCGTCCACTCCTTTATCGAATACATCCGAAACGCAAGGTATTCAACCTTAAGTTATTCAGCGCAATATTTTAGCCTTTTTTTCTTTAGATTGCCATCGTAATATGCTTTATTTGTACCTTACGACCCCACTTAAAGTGAAAGTCATTTTAAGATATTTGTATATTGCTTCCTTTTAAAATGGCTCCAAAAGCAGGCTTAATTGACATAAGTGACTTTTTCAAACACAAAAGTGTGTGTGTACAGATTTCATGGTTCTTGTATGTAATTTTTGGCTAACAGATTAGAATGGAGAAGGAAATACAACATTTCACAATTGAGCTACTGCTGGTGGATGATTGTTTATGTGGGAGGCTGTGTCAGGAGATAGATGCTTTTAGGAAATGCAGAGTTTGTATTACATACCACCTAACCTTTTCCAGATTTGTGAAAGATGACAGTCCGATCCAGTTCTGTTTTTCTGAATGTGGTCCATATATATGGGTCAACTTTCCTTTAATATGCTGACATAAGATTAGTATAACAAATTATATTGTCTGGGAGTAGTAAATTATATTGTTGTAAAATGCAAGAAAAATATTTAATTTTTTGGATTTTTTTCTCCCCGTTTGAATGTTTGAGCTAAGCTGCTTGTGCAGGGCTGTGCAAGTACAATCTGAGCTGTGTTGTGGTGACATTTTCTGGATTGATTTCCTTTTGCTCAGCAGTGGTTGCAACAGAAGAGGTGGTGACCACTGACTCTGTGGATGGTGCCATTCAGCAAGTTGTCAGCTCTGGGGGTCAGCAAGTCATCACAATAGTAACAGACGGCATCCAGCTGGGCAACCTGCAGACTGTGGGAGGCATGAACCAGCCAATCATTGTGACCATGCCAGACGGTCAGCAAGGTGAGTCCATGGCAGGTGTTACAGACACATTTCCACTGTTACAGAGTCTTGGAATGGAAGGATAGATTAAGAAATACTTAAAAGTCTAAATCTGTTTTAGATTTGTTTGTAGGTTTCATCATTCTGTACTGCAAGCTTGGGTATTCATGACTACAGGTTGCTTCCTATTTAGATTTTTTTTAATATATATTCTGTGACTAAAACAATTAGGCATCATTTTTTAGCGTCATGTTATGATATCAACATTTAAAATAATTGCAATTGGTGAAGTTTAATTTCTGTTTAGGGTGTTTTGCATTTAGTCCTGCATTGTAGGACTTCTTGCTTAGTTGCAAAGCAAAACTCTAAATAGAACATTGAGTTTTGTTGTTTTCCCAATGGTGATTGGTGTGTGCTAATATCAGTTTGTTTGCTGTGGGGAAGAAACTGTAAAGTTGCCCTAAACCTCTTTTACATGAGCAGGTTCAAGCGTTTCTGTATTTAAGGGAAACAAACCTACTGTGAGTTTGTAACTGAACCAAAGAAACTTATTCAGTATTAACAGTGCCAGCCACGGACATAGCAGAGGAAACGGTCATCAGTGATGGGCCACCAGCAAAGCGACAGAGAATCGAGATTGTGGAGACTCGTGCAGAAACTCCAGAAATTGAGGTGGGTTATTCGTAACCACACTGTGGACAAACAGCAATAATAATTGCTGTCTCCTTTCGGTTAGGATTTTGTACCATCCTTTTACTGTGACTTAGCTTGTTAGTCACCTTGGCAAAACTATAAAAATACATTTTTCATCCTCATCTTTTGTTGGCTTAAGTGGTAAATTATTACCAAGTTTAACCGATGCATCTGATTAGACTTAGGTGATGGTTTTAGAATTGTAGTCGTCGTCTTTCCTAGCCTAGAAGATTCCAAAGGTGGGGTGGCTGCGAGTCTAATATTCTGACAGCCCGTGTTACCTAGAAGAAATGGTGTTTGAATTGGGGAAAAGACAAAAGGTGAAAGGATAAGTATCTTACGTAGTAGAAAGAGCAGCATACAGAACACACAGGGCACACTGACAATACTCTGGAGTACTTAGTGACATCAGTCTGTCTAATTCAATTTAATTCAGACAACATCAGAACCTTGAGTGAGTTAACTGGCCCACTGATTACTTTTCGAAATGTATAAATGTATTTTGAGTAAAATTTTAAGAATATAGTGTCACATGCAGAGTGCTCAATGTTTATATAGTAACCTACATGATGTATACTGTGGCACATTAAGATTGTGAGAGAGGTGCTTGTGTCATACTACAGTAATGCACTCTGTAAACCTGGTAATGAGAAAGGTGGCCAGTTGGAGGCAATCTGACTCCGCACACCTGGAGCAGCTTTCTTACTAACAGCTGTGAAAACTATGAGCAGGAGAATTCTCTTTTTAAATGTAGCATAATTTAAAATTGGAAGACGTTTTGCTGATTCATAGTTAACAGGATCTTGTAATGAAACAAGAACTTCAGAGATGTGGTGAAAAGACTTGATTAGATCAATTAGTATGACATTGTGCCGCCAAAGTTTTAAGAGTTAGGTCTCCTGCTTCCTCCAGCTCTCTGTTCCTGCCCCCTGTCATGGTTAAACTAACACTGTGGCCCTTGGTTTGCACAGGAGACAGAAGCCCTCCAGAAGCAACTGGAGGAGGCCAACCGAGAGGCGCAGCGGTACCGTCAGGAGCTGCTAAAGAAGGAGCAGGAGGCAGAGACTTACAGGCTCAAGCTGGAAGCCATCACACGCCAGCAAGGCACCAAGAAGGCTGCATGAGCCACTTTTGCCTAGAGACACAGATCGCCTCCTTTAAGCAAGGGTCATAGAAAGAAGCCCCTGCATTGGCGAAATGGGGAAGAGCTTGACCCCCAGGACAGCTGCCGGAAGCTGAGCAGCGGGATTGAGAATCACCATATAAGTGGACTGAAAACTTCAGTGGAATTTCTAAGCACTTGTGGCTCTTTTTTTTTTTTTTTTTTTTTTTTTTTTTTTTTTTTTTTTTTTTTTC
>UFQX01000042.1:0-52440 GCA_900497675.1 Arapaima gigas | reverse complement strand
TTTTTTTTTTTTTTTTTTTTTTTTTTTTGATTCTAATTGTTCCAAGGTGGTGCTAAATTGTCCCTTGTTTTACATGCCACTTATTTCAGATGATCTTTACTTCCTTTTCTATTTAAAAAAATAGTTAAATTATTTTTAAAAGGACAGAACTGTAATGCCTATTCTTTCTATGATGTTTGAGAGTAATCCAGATAAGTTTGTCCTGTTTGTAATGTAGCAGTTCTGATGCAATCTCACATTTTAGTACAAGAAGTTTGCACCTTTATTTTGTGATATTCTGTAAGCACTACATACAGCAAGAAGCTGGTGTTTTAGAGAAGAGATTCCCTTATAGCAGGTGACCCACAGTAACCTCTTTTTCTCTTCCCCTTGAGCAGTGTGTCCTCTACTATCCCTGTTTGGATCTACAGGACTGTGTAAACAATACTTTTATTGTAAAAGTATTTTATTTTTTTACAGTTAAAAAAGACCTGTAAATTTAAATGAATATATATTTTACTATCTTCTTTCTTTATTATAAAAAGTAACTAGTACCTGTGGGATTCAAAGTATGTCAATTTTCCTGCCATCAGTTATTGCTGTTTGAAATAGCTGACTTTATTTCAGTAAATGTTTTATTTAATAAGATTAATTTTGCTGCCCCAGTAATGAAGAAAATGTATAAAGCATTCATTCATTATTATTATTAACCACAGTGTCTTGGTCAGTGTTTTGGTGGCCCACAGCCTCTCCCAGAATCACCGGGCAGCATGCTAGGAAACTACACCCTGGGCCAAATGAGATATTTTTTCAAATCGTTTGGCCATTAGCCCAGCAAGGGTTGTTGTGGAAATGGCTAATTGGCAGGTTGGCACACTTTTTTGTTCCTCCCCAGGTGACTCATGGCATCTGAATGATGTCATCGAGCTGTAGCTGCTGGTAACCTCATATGTTTTAAAACTCTTCTAAACTAATAGCCTTTCTGTTCATTTATAATTTTGAAAGGTTCTTATTGGTAAATTAACATACTTTTTTTATTATTATTATGCACATGTAATGCTTGTTTTGTATTTATCTGCTCAAACTTGTATGGACGTGTTTGTTTAATGGGGAGGGGAGTAATGACACCCAGACATGTTTGCCTGACTTATAGCTTATTATCATTCCTGTAAAATTGCTTTGTGAAACTGATTTGGCTCCGTTCTGAGGGCTTCATTCATTACTTTTAAAACCAAGCAATACAGAAATGTATAAAATATATAAATTTAAAAAAGTAGTCTCATTTATTATTGTTCCGACAGCATTTTGCTGCTTCAGTGAAAGCAAAATTAATGTTTTTAAAGTGTTTTGCATCAAATATGGAAGATATTTTAACATTGTTTAAGCTTGTCTCATATTTCCACTCCCCGTCCCTCTGATTTTAGTGTAGTTTTGGTTCTGCTGTATTTTATGTCTTAAAGTGAAGTTTAACTATAAAACCAGGGTTTCTGCTGGGACTTCAAACATGGAATTGTATGGTTTTGTAATTCTTGCCACCTGCAAAAAGCAAGCTGAGGAGTACAATTTCAAAGCATTGAGTAATGACTCCAGCCCTGGGATTTTATTTTATTTTTTTTGTTTTTCTTTGGAAACCCACAACATGAGAAACTTAATAAGTTTTTATCAGAATGATTTGCTCAGCTTATGTTGTTATTTTTGCTTATATGTCTGAAGCAGTGCTCTTTCTGGAAAGTGAACCTGCTGTGTATTATCCAGGTTCTACACCAGATTAGTAAATCAGCCATTAATTATAAATGCTTTCAATGACACATGATGGATTGTTTGTTTGAGCAACACCAGACGATGGGGTGGTGTGGTATTCATTTTGACCCAGAGTAGACCGTTCCAGCAATGTGCTTATCATACTGAATGATTAGAATGGAATTGTCTGCATTTTCCTGCATTTGGATTTAGTGCTTCCTTTTTGTTTTCCCTTTGAGATACTCTCTGAATTGTACCACTCATGGTTGATGATGGTTTAAGGCACCAAACAAGGTCTCTGTTGATATGTCTATCAATTCCCATTTGGTGTAAAGGATGGAATTCATTTCCACACTTTTGCATTAGGATGATATTAGCTTCTTCCTCAAAACATCATTTTCCTCAAGCTTTCTTAACTGTATGTAGTCCTAAAACAAAAAGAACTCATTAGGATCTACTAAAAAAAAAAACCAAATTTTTCCCAATTGAAACAAATCATCTTGTATTCATATGTTTTCCTGGCAAGCTGTGCTTGAGGTGCTTTACTGGCAGAGTGTTTAAACATGATTTCATAAAACCAAGAGACAAGGACTCCTCGAGTCATCCCTCCCTTTGGGAAATATGCTTGGAGACATTGTAGATAGTCTCAGGTTCACATAAATGAACTAACCTGCCACATTGCTGGTGGCTTGCAATCCTACCTCTGTTCACCTGGACTAAGAAATCATCAGCAGGAAAGTGATGGTTCTGAAAGGTCTGCTGGGTATTATACACTTAAAATATTCAGTCCCCACAACCAGCATTCTCCACACTACATTAAATTTGCATTTCTCTATTTTACTGACACTTCACCCTAAAGCAACTTGGAGTGTTTAGCTACCAAAAATGATTTACCTTTGAGACATTTGGGAAATCTTTGCTGTAAACGTGTTACGTGAACTTGGTAAATTTGCAATAGTTAGCAGGATGTCCTGGCTGTTATTGCTGAGCAAGTCTGTGTAAGTATCATGATCAGGGGTACTACAGAAGTAAGAATTCGAATCTGAGGCTTTCTACTGAAAGTTTTAACCTCTTAAGCTACATGTTTCACAAATATTAGCTTCAGTCTACTGTATTGATTTAATCTGCCTGAAACATGGAGATGTTGTGACTTTGCAGAAATTAGTCTATGGTTTGTGTAACACTGATTTTGCTGCTCACATTAACTTGGGTCTTCACTAAAATAAATATAAAGCGAACACAGACTTTTAAAACCAATGTATACTATTTATCTTCTCCATCTAATTTTTCTTTAAAATTCTTTTAAGTCCTGTATTTTTGTTTCCCTTTTTTAAAAATTGTTCACTTGCTCTCTTTGTTTTATATTAGTTGGTATAAATCTAAAATGTGTATACAATGAATGTAATAAAGTGTCAGTATAGGACTTTCTGGGCTTGGAACTAGAACATGGTAATGTTCTCACTGCAAAAAAGGAACAGCAGCAGCAGAGTTTATAATTATTTGTGATTAAAGTCCCAGCTTTTTGGACTCTGATTTTGTACTGCACTTAGAGTATTTTTTGTTATTAAAATACTTTGGGTGTGAAGTCTTTAGTGAAGTCCTTAGCCTGAACTTTTTGACTGTTGTGAAAAAAATATTTTCTTGATACCAAATGTTATGTAATGAAAAGATCTTCGTAATTTAAGGTATAGATATGGCAAAGCTTTCTGGGGCTTTATCAAGGGCTTTTCTTAATTATTCTCAATGGAGGTGAATTATGATCGATATTTAAGTCATATGGTTTTGTTTAACGCTACAAATGAACCCAGCCTGATCACTTTCATGCACAATTAAACATTCTGTAAAATCCACCTTTGAACCCATTTGAGAGACAAAAACACTTAATGAGGATGTCTGTAACAGCAAATGGTATCATGTGGTTACAGTACAAACCAAGTACTGAGAGGCCACAAGCTGAACTTTAAAAGTGTAAACCAACTCATTTGAAAAAATCAGGCAGGCTTTCAGGATATTTAATATACAAAGGACAGTAAACCCTTTAACCTGTCATCAGAACCTTAAAGCATAAACAAGACAGTATATACAGAATATAAAACTGTGCTTTCCTAAAAAGGTTCAAAACAGTTTTGGTCAATGTTATTGGCACCTTTACCCTTGTATTTTAGGTATATCATGTATAATATCTCCTGAAAAAAGTGGACAGTTAATACACTTTAGTCTATATGCACTCATTTGTTTTACACAGAGCAGCACAAAATAAAAAATAGCAGTTAAAAAAGAGCATGTGTGGACATGGTATAAAAACTGAAAAATTGCCATAACACTGGCACCCATTTGAACAATTACCTGTTTGAAAAAATGTGTTTCATTAGAACAACTAGATTTTCATTGCAGTGAAATTACGCTCACCTGTGATAAATTTCCAGTATATAAAACTTGATTTAATCAAACATTAACCAAAAATTATGGTTTAAATGCTTAAAAATAGTCACTTTCATTCCCTGTTCCTTTCTGACAATGGTGACAACAAAAGAGGTTTCTCAAAAAATCAAAAAAATGATCCCTCAAAAGTGTACAAAATTATCTCCAGAGACCTTGTTTCCACAGTTTACAGTTTTACTGTGAAGTTTGCTGCTCATGGAACTGCCAAGGACCTCCTAAGATGTGATAGGATTTGGAAAATTGATCAAAGAAGTTTTCAAAGGTTGCTGTGAACAGTTGAAAAAACATTGTACAAAACATTCAAAGAGCTTAAAGCTGACCTGGAATGATCTGGAGTGATGGTTTCAACCCATACCATACATTTCTAAAGCAGGAAGGGCTTTATGTGTGAAGGCCAAGGAGAACCCCACTGTTGAAAGACAAACATAAAAAGAAATCCCACAAACATTCAGTAGAATGTGCAGGTAGTTTATAGATGACAAAAAGAAATAGTTGGTGGCTGTCATCTTTGCCAAGGGTTGTGCAACCAAGTATTAGGGAAGGGTTCCCATCCAGGTCATACTTTCTTTTACTTTTGTGAAAAAAGCTACATATAAATCAAACAGACATCTTTTTTGTTGTATAATTTTCGAGATCATGTTAAAATATTCTGATTAAAATATTTAAAATTTTAAATTTCTGAACATAGTGTACACATGAAACTTATACTTAGTAGCATCTGAAACACATGGCTAAAAATAAACATGCACCACAAAACTCATGAATTTTGCCCGTTTTGAATTTTGCTCTTTATTTTTTGTCAATTTTATTAACATATTAAATATTTCAAACAAAAAGTATTATGCAATAATATCTAGATAAAGTTATTTACAATCTTTATTTAAAATACAGAAAATTGTGTTGGATTAAAAGGTGAAAATAAAAAGCACAATAAAATTTAAAAATGTTGAGATTTTCCCCTGAGATTTGATGGTACCTTTTCTTGCAAATATCACAACAATCAAAAGAAACAATTAACAACAAATTAGGTAAAGTTCATTTTCTATGGCAACTGAGACCATGCTGTATTAGGCTTTACCTTTACAGTTTAATGTCCCCAGACTCTATAGAACTGTAAATCTCTGTGGTCAATGGTACATAGCTCTTCCTTCGTTCATCCAGAAAGTAAAGTGGGTCCTGTATGGCCGCTGGGTTGAAGCCTTCCTTTACCAGCTTCACCTTCACCTGCTTGTATGTACCAGTGACATCCAAGGAGCTCTAAAAACAGAATAGTTAAGGAATCACACCAGAAATGTTTTTGAGTGAGAATTTTTTGCCAGAGAAAGGATTTTCAGCAATATTTGAGCCCTTCTGAAGAATCCTTGCAATTATTATACACTCAAGCTCCAGGAAAATATCATCTTTTAGTGATACCTGAACTCGTATGAATCGGGGCCGGGCATACGCAGGAAGGTACTGGACAACATGGCTGAAGGCATCAACAGCATCAAACTGCTTCCCCTCTTTCAGGGTGATGGCTGCCATTCCTATCCTCCCTTCATAGCCTTGGAAGAAGGTTTTTCCAACATGTGAACATGCAGTGGTGAACACAAGTTCACTACTATTCATCAAAGCTGTCATCAAAACTGACCGCAACAAGTAGTCCTCTACCAAGAGCTCATGAAAAAGAAAAGTCATCAAAAATGGAAATCACTTGCCTGGCACCTTAACTCCATACACATTTGCCTCCTCAATATAGTCCACCATGATGAGAATGTCTGAGACTTCTGTGGTTGCAACATTCTCTCCTTTCCACCTATAAAGTAATGCAGAGAAGATATGACAACCAACAGCAAGGAGCAGCTGTATATCAGTGCACTCAAATAGGAAGATTCATTTAACAAGATCAATTTGTGAATCAAATTTAGCCAATTCAAATTCTCAACACTACCCTGCTGAAATTAATTACCTTGAATTAAATTGGTAAAATCGCATGTGTCACCTTGGAAGGGAAATGTCACCTTGGAAGTGACAGCTAAGTTAAAATACTCTTTAAAACACGAATTGGTCCCTCATCTCCTAAAGGTTCTATCAACCTATGAGAAACTCTCTATCAAACTGGACAGTTCAGTCATTTCCCATGCTTCTACTGGCACACTGAAACCATAACCTGATTCCTACAGGCAACACCTTTGTAACATTCACAGGTTCTGTCCATATTGCATAACACACTCTACACAGCTCTTAGCCCAATCCCTGGCCATATCCCCCAAACTACTGAAATCCCATTTAGTCTGGTCTTCTGGCCTCCATCAGAAAGCCTCTCCAACTGATCCAAGATGCTCCAGTACAAGTCATGTTTGACCTGTCACAGTATTCCCACGTGTCTCCCTTACTCATCTCTTTCCATTGATTTAATGCAACAGCCTATACCAAGTTCAACACTCTGGTAAAAACACATAAGACAGTTAAAGGCAGTTAAATGCAGCCTCATAGCTACAGGAACTGGTTGCTCCCTACACTCCAGAAAGAGCACTCCTCTTTTCCACAACTAGCTGCTTGTTGGTCTCACTCATGAGAGTTTCAGTACTGAAAAGTAGATAGGTTTGTAAGTTTTGACTCCAATGGTAGAATAAGCGTCCTGTCCTTCAAAACTGCTAAATTCCTTGTATCATTCAAAAAAGAGTCTCAAAACAAACCTCATCTCTCTTTTGTTCTGATCTTGTAACAGCTACATAAATTCATATCACACATGCCACAACCATCTTTGTATTTCTAACAGGATTTCAAAATGGTAATATTAGACAAACAGCTTAAACAATCATGTGTACTTAAAGCTCTACACTAGTGAAATGCATGTTTGTTTACTGTAGGTTGTATATCACTTTGAAAAAAGTGTTTGCTAAATGGATACCATGTATAGAAAATATTAAAATCACAAATCATAATTAATCCAGCCCATTTCAAAATATCTGACAATCACTAAAAAAAGAGTAGAGATAGTGTATGTGTACATGATAGCAACCTGAAAGTGTCCCCAATCCGATCCTGAAAGTAGAGGAAATTGTCTTCATCAACTCTTAGCAGATCTCCAGTATTGAAGTAGAGGTCTCCTTTCTGGAAAACATCCTGCAGTTGCTTCTTCTCTGTGTCACGTGGATTTCGGAAATAGCCATTGAAGGGAGTCAATGCTGTTATTTTTGCCACCAACAGTCCAGCTTCACCTGCAAAAGAGAAATTCTTTGAATAGCAAAACTCAACCTTTTCATCTTAGAGAAAACATTGTACCAGTGTTAAAAGGATCCCCCCAAAGACCTGGGTCTCAAAACCTATTCCGTTCATGTGCCAAAAAATTGTCGCATCAAACAAACTGTGCTTTGTACCAAAAATGTACTGATACCTCTACTGTCATTTTCAGCTCATCCTCTCAACTAATCTTAACTTCGTCTTGCTTTTTAATTTACTCCCGGATTCGTGTACACGAGGATTTAAATGTGCAGCGAGATGCTGGGCAACACTGCTGAACACAGCAGTACTGTGACCTCCATGAGGCCCATCAGCATTTCTGAAGACTGCATCTGCCCAGGGATGCAGTCATCTCACTCACCTTTGGAAGCTTCTATACAGAGACCCTCAGAGTTCCTCACCGGCTCCTGGTTCTCTGCATCGTATTTAATCAATGCGTATGGGAACAGTTTCTATAAGGCAATGAAGCAGAGGTCTCAAACTCAGTTCCTGTCTTGTGGTTTTCTGATCAATTATTCTGCTTTATAAAATTAATTAATGGGACCATTTGGACATTTCCAGTATTTTAAAAATCATTTGCACTTTGTAATATTTTGCCAGGTATGTAGGAAATGCTACGCTTTAATACTGTTTTTGTAGAAAAAGACTAGGTAGACCAGCGGAATAGCTTAACATTGAAACATCTTAGAATTTCTTCAAAAATTCAGAAGTTCAATTCAATTCAGTCTCTTTTCATAGAGTGTTCTTCTCACACAGTCACACAGAGTGCTGAACAAAGTTTCAGTGAGTGACATGAAGCAGCAGTTATTTTTGATTATGCTGGTTGGTAGCTGAGGAGAGGACAACAAAAAAAAATACACATACAAAGAAAGGGAGAAAAATAAACCTCCAGGCTTACTGTTGATGTTCACCCCTGTTGGGCATATTGAAGTTGGACAGCTAATGGAGCCTTACCTTGTGGAAGTAGATCATGCGTCCCACTGAACCAGGTTTCCCAATTACGTTGAGAAATCCAATGTTACCCTCTGTGGAAGCATACAGCTCTCTGATTTGAACTTTGCCAAATCGATGAAGGAACTCTGTCCAAACATCAGATCTGATGCCATTGCCAATGGCAAGCCTGACTTTGTGGTCCTGGTCATTGGCTTTCTGTAGGGAACATTTTTTTCTTTACTTGAATGGTTTAAACATTGCAAAATAATACATCTTTGGTCCTACTTGGCACACCACATTGTTGACCTACATCAGTTTTAAAAAATCCTCATGACAAAGTCTTCTGACACTCAGCAGCCCCTGGGTATTCTCAGGATTCAGGGTGATAAACTGCTGGAATAAAGTAGTTCCCTTCAAACATGCTTGTTTTAGTGACTAAAATACAACAACCATTACATCTCACTTCCAGTTCTTTCTCTTCGGGGTACACTGGCAACAAAATACACCAAGTGAGTTTATATTTCTTTTATGACACTTGTCTTTAAAACAGTATTGTTGTAATTTAAGGATAGGCTTTTCACCTTTGGTGAGTTGCAGAGGTAGCGCATCGTTTCACCAATGTACTGGATCACTGTAACATTGTATTTTCTGCAATCGTCCCAGAACTGGGAGGCAGAAAACTTTCGCCGTAGAACAATGGTGATTCCTTGAATACAAAACAAATTTTATTTGTTTGTTTGTTGGTTTATTTTATTTGTTTATTTATTATTTATTGCATTGCAGCTACAAGGCTTCAAGTACAGCACGTGCTCATTTGTTTATCACAATTTTTTAACTATTAAAAAAGGAAAAGTTATTGCAATTGACCACGACTAAAAAATAATCATAACTCAGTAACACAATGTACTGCTTTTTAAACAATGTTTAAACTGTTGCATATCAGTGAGTTCAACCTACAGAACATTTGTGAATATTCATGATGTGAACTCTCACCCCTTTCGATGGAGCTTAGTAAACCAATAAACAGTCCTGAACCGTGGTAGAGAGGGAGATTAACGTAAAACACATCCTCAGAGGTCACTCCAGCGTTGTACAGGATTAGTGAAGCCACCCAGACTCGCTCCTGTGTGATCAAGGCAGCTTTTGGTAGACCTTGGCCAGGGTAGAGCAACAAAACACAGTGTTAAGCGGAAATCAGCCACACTAAGACGATCATCAGGGTCTGTGTTTGTGCCGACTTAAAATGTTACAAGGGTCCTGTGTTCAACCCTTCCAAGGATTTACTGCAGAACCTTTGAGGGCTATAACTCATCTTACCTGTTGTTCCTGAGGTGTAGATGTACACTGCAGGGCTTTTCGTTTTGACATTTGACCTCAAGGCAGAAGACAGCGGCTCATCCGAAGCCTGGTTGATCTTGTCCTGAAGGCTCTCCATGCCCACAGTGTCACATTGCTCAGTGAGAACGAACACTTTAACTTTCTGTTCTCTCAATTTTGGTAGAATTTCCTCAACTGTGTCTTTCAGCTCTGGTAAAGAAATGAGTACAAAGATATGCCTTACCACACAGAAGACAAGCAATATGATTCTGCAATATAAAGATGTGGACAAAATAACAGAAACAACACATCATAAAGGAGTTTAACTTTTAAGCAGCTATGACACAGTTAAATGCTGCTGCAAAGGTCCTCATATTATTTTGGTCACCAGTTATCATTATTGTGTAAACTATAAAATATGTATGGCAACTAGCATGTTGGTAAGCAAATTTTCATAGGAGGTAACTAACAGGGTTACTAACAGAGAAGCCAAATAGCCAGTATGTGAATTACAGGTTTGTCAGTCACAAAACTTGCAACAATGATTACTGTGTAAAGGGAAACGGTTTAAAAAATAATGACAGTATGCGCCAAACATGGACAAACTGCATTCACAAAGAACAATCACAAGTCAAAGCTGAGCCACAAGGACAGACGGGCACTTCACCGGACATTTGATAGATACCCCAAAAGTACAGCCTCCAAAATGACCACAGAAATGAATCAGCACCTCTAAACAAAAACTGCAGATTGTGAGGTTCGCAAAGCTAGATTTATGTAGCTTTCAAAATGCCAGACTTAGAAACTGACGGTCCCAGTAGGAATACCCTCCTGTATAAATAGACTGTATCCTTACCTATTGACGCTGTATGACAGCTTGGACAAATGCATTGGCTAAATAAAGATTACATTGAGCTTACACTTTTCTCCAATTAAGTTTATATGTTTATTACTTTACACCGAAGGGTTGTTCTTATTGTATCAGTTCAAATAATTACCTTGCTTAGGGTTACTATTGCAATAGGTGAGACTTGAACCTTGGTCCTTCTAGTGGGTCATGGTGTGACTAAACACAGTGCACGTCGCGTGATAAATACCAGCAATAATGTGAATGTTAATATGTTAATAGTAGCTCTACAATGCTGACTTTATTGTTCTTTTCACATGGGGAGGTTTCTTGTTTTCTCACGTATATATGTAACGCGTCAGGAAAAACAGCAGCTAAGCATAACCGAAAACATCTGCCCGATCGAGCGCGCGCGCACGGCAGCTGTGCCAGGAGAAGGGCTCTTACCTCGGGTCAGGACGAGCACGCGCGCCTCGCAGCAGGAGAAGCAGTGCAGCAAACACTTCGACCTAATGTTGTAGTTGAGCAAGGCAGCGGCGCAGCCCAGCTTAGCCAAACCGAGCCACAAGAACACGTAGCTGGGCTCGTTGCCCATGAAGACGGCCACTGTGTCGCCCTGCTGCAGGCGCGCGTGCTCTTGCAGCGCTCTGGCTACCCTGTTGCTCTCTCTGTCCGCGTCCAGGTAGGTATAGGTTCTTCCCTCAAAGATAATGAAAGCTTTGTGGGGATGTTTCTTCACCTTGTCCCCGAAATAGTCCACAAGGGTGTAGAAGGGCTGCTTTTTTCTGTATCTGGACAACCTGATGCAGTTGCGGATAATCCTGGCGACGTACAGAGCATCGGGCACGAAGTGGGGAAAGAAGAGCTGCGCCAGGACAGGGACGAGGAGGAGCAGGCTGGCCAGCAGGGAGTAGAGCACATACATGGCTGACAGTCCGCTCTCGCCGCGCACCTCTGGAGGAAAGACGGGCAGAGGATTGTTCGTGCAAAGCAGATCTCACACTTGTGACAGACCTGAAAGAAAGAAACACTGTTTTATTATCCCTCTTTGTGGTGCAGAGACCCAAAAGCGGGGTTGCCAGATGTTGAGAAGATTTGTCACAAATCCCTGCTGTCTCCCCCTGATTTCCTGGATAAGTACCACAAATTCACTATTGAAATATTAATTTGTCCAGTTGTCATAGGTGGTTAGTAACTAGTCTTGTTTAAATATGTTTGAAAATTGATGATCAGTTATATGAACGCCTACTGTACTTGACCAATGTGTTGCTAAAATATATAACTAAAGATTTTAAAACCTTTGAAAAGTTTAAAGCAAAGTTCAGGCATTTAAAATTGGATTTTATGACTAACTCTCGAAAGGTTGTTCGGTCAATTACAAATAATCATAAAGTGCACTGAATGAATCTAACATGATATTCAGCTGTGCAAAACTGAGCTATGGAATAAAATCAATGAGCTGTTATTATGTATTATGTTAATTCTTCTTTGAGTGGAAAAGTGATCGCAGGGGTTCGCGTTTAAATTGAGTCTTTGTGACAATTTGGCAACCGCGCGTTTCTGCGAGCCAGCGAACCACGGGCAGGTCCGTCCGATGTCACTGTTCTAGGAGGTGGAGTCGCGTTTGCGAAACGAATTCTGCTGAATAGTGACGTTACGGACGCGCTCCTGCCCACGCGAGCGAGAAAAAGACTTGGAAGGAAAAAACTGCATGTTTCTCGGTTCTGTGCCGCTGTGAATGAAGTACAGCAGTACCCAGTATAGTATTACAGTCTAAGTACAGTACAGTACTGCGATGTAGCGCATTGCTCAGTGGACACGTCGCTGTTACTCATGTTACTTAACTCTTATTTAACATCGGTGCTCAAGTGTTGATGCGCGTATTATATAGGCTTAATACGAAATTGTAAACTTAGTAGGAATTTACTAAAATATAACTATGTCAAGGATCCGGAACATGTTGGCATGACAGGCGTTACGCCCTTCCTCCCACTGTTTACACTGTGCTTTTTTCCTTTGCACAGTTTTATTGCTAAAGGAAGGAATACTTTGTCACGAAAAAAATAGTAATAAGTAGTAAATAAATAGAGAGTAAACGATATATATGCGTTAAAATATATAAATACATTAAAGAACTAAATAAGCAGAAAATTATAAGCAGTCTAAACTACTGCTATCGATAAAAGCTTGTGTAGTTTCCCCTCAAATACTCAAAAATGCTCTTGAGGAAGAGAGAAGGGGCAGAATTTCCAGCCGCGTTCATCACTGCCTTGATCTTCCACTTGCACGCCTTAAGAGACTTCGTTTGTATGTAGGCTTGCACTTTATACTGGTGGATCTTTGACTTGGCAGCCTCTACCATAGCAATGTACTCTGTCTTTTGACTGCTGCCATCCTTGTTGGTGTTGCCTGCAGTCTCTGTTTTGCCATTCTTGTTGTTCCCTTGAACAGCCAATTTCTCCAGCACTGCCAGTAGGTGGAGGGCTTTCTCAGGCTGGAAAGTCAAGAGGTACAGGTCCACCAGCAGGAAGCAGACTGCCTGAGCAAACTTCTCAAAATGATTGAAGAACTGGTGAAGCCAGAAGAATCTCTTGTGGAGGTCCACAGTGGTCCTGACACGCAAATGAGTTGGTCAACATGGGTATGGGGCAAAAAACTAGTAGAACCATCTAGTAGCTGGTTCCCTCCGAAGTTTCCTTCAGGATGGCAGACAGTCAGTCTCGCACTTTTATCTGGTAAATTGAATGGGGCAGAAATGATTGAACCATATTCTCTCTCTCTATCTATCTATCTATCTATCTATCTATCTATCTATCTATCTATCTATCTATCTATCTATCTCTCTTTCACCTCATCACCACTTTAAAGAGATCAGGCTGTTCTTCTGGTGAGCCAGGATGCCTTCTGCACATGCCTGCATGTTGTGAACCCACCAGCAAAGCTATTGGAAAAAGCCTGTAATTAAGAAACCTCAGACCAGGGTACAAGTGCTCGCTGGTACGTTCTCAATCCCTGCACTGACACAACACATAAACTTGAAATAATATCCAGAAATATCCAGTACAGGCACAACAATAAGAAATAAAAGCATCGTTACTGGAGTTTTAAAAACAACACAGGTTTTGCGTTGTACAACTTGAAGTGCAAACAGCTGTGCGTAAATTTGTGTTCCATGGAGATGGACAATGATGAAGAGGTGGCACTTCAATAACTGGCTCAAAATTGATAGCTGTTGAAGTCTTTCCACTTGACAAAGATTGCACTAAATACAACCACTTTAATGATACAACAGTTTGGTGACTATATGATGTATTACTTTTTACTTTTCCATCACCAAGCTGTTTCCACCTGGGCAACGACTGGTAAATCAGACAGTATAATTTAAAGGGAATTACAGCTTGACACTCCAGATTTTGAATATGTACAAAAGATGAATATATTCATGACAGAACCCAAAGATGCTGATGCATTTTTAGGAAAATGTACATTTTGCTTCAATCCTGCTTCAGTCGTGTTACTACATTAACTTGCGGTTAAATATTTAAAAGTTAAAGCGAAAATACATTCACGATTTTATTCACATTTTTCTCGCCTGCCATTCGGGCGTGAAGTGGTCCGACCCGTCAGCATCGGGCACGTGCCTCACCTTGTCTCACCTTGGCCATGACGTGAGCAAGACGTAGGTATCCTCTTGAAGTAAGAATGCGTCTTGAGACGTTTACTGCCCCACCCATATTTGCAGTGTTCCTCCCGGATTCTCAGCTTGGCTCAAACTTCAGAATGATTCTGTGGATAATGGAAAATTGCTGGTTCTTTCATGATTCCGTGAAAATAGACGACAGCATGTTCTGCAAATGTTGCTATGATGATTTGACACTTTATTTGACTGCAGTGGTAATTTTTATCTGAACCAAATTCTCATTAAAAAATTAAATATGAAACTCACTGTACTTGCAAGCTTCCAAGACTAAACGCTCACATTCCTAAGAAACTGTATTTTACCCCGTATACTGTACAGTTTTACCAGCATCAACAGTCGCTACACTGTGGAAAAAGCCGAATACAATACAAAATAAATATTAAAACAATAATCACAGTATAAAGGAATACACCAAATTTTGCGCCTTTTGGTGTTTTTGACCGGTCACTCCCTCACTGTCATAATCACTGGTCCGAGTCAGGGTCGCGGGGGGTCGGGATCCCAGGCCATCAGAGGGTATGACGCAGGTGTGGATGTAACCAAGAGGCTGATTCGATCCCCTGTGGGATTAAAACCCATTGAGGTTGACCTCGTCCAGCTCCATCTCGTCGATAGGTGTCCTCCACTGCTGGACAACAGACCGGCACTCTGGTCACGCTTTGTTTTCACTAGTGCTTTTACGATTGCTTTAATAACAATATTACTATTGCTGTTATGAAACGCTGTTAAAGACACGTTAGGGTGCTGTGCATCATTCTTGTGTATAAAGTGAACTGACTGGATTACGTGGGTTCAATTTGATAGCAATGTCACATGTCACCTGAAGAGGGCGATAAATACAAACTCAATGCCTTCGGTTTCCGCAGCACCAAATCTCGGGCCAGTGTATTCAGATGTGCTTTTGTATAAAGACGTTAAGAAAAATTGTCATGTTACAGCTTTATGTGAATGGAGCTTATTTAAGTCAGTACATTTTGCACAAATATAATGAAATGTTAAGCAGGATTTTGAAGGGTAAACACATTGTGTCCCTATAGTTATATATACATGTATGTTAAAGGTTGGCAATAAAGATAAAAAAGAGGATGTGTATCACATAAGGGAAAATCAGAAAGATGCAAATAATGGTCTGTGTTCTTGTAAGACATCGTGTTTGCAAGAAATGTACTACACTATTGTACAGTACGGGAGTGGTTGCCAGTAAAGATTGATTTTTTAAAAAATTGTGTGGCTCTACATTCCCACCTAGTGGATATTCCCTATATCGCAGTGCAAAAGGACGCTTTGAAGGAGAGCCTGCTGCTCCAGTATATGAGCATCATTTGTACTCGTCCCATGAGAAACGGACACATTCTAATTTGAAAATATTTGACTCAACCAATTAAGAGGGACCGGGGATATTGTCTCAGCTTATTTCTTAGCACTTGTTCTTAGCAGAACGACTGAATTGGTGTGTAAAAGAGGTGGCAAATGCAGAGGCAGAAGCAGTCAGCCAGAACTTTACTGGAGCTTCAGGAGGTTAATAAATATTCTTAGTGTGCAACGACAGACAGTAGTATCTTTTTAATAAAAGTCATATATTTTCAAGTCATTCATCAAAAGACCACCTGGTCTTAAGGAAATAATCATATGACAAAATTTTAGTTTAAATAGCTTACATGTACAGAAATGGGCTGACATTCTAAAGGCAAGTTCCACAAAAACCTAATATAAACTGTTGGGTAAAGGTGCTAATTAGCCACCACCTGGACCAATCCTAAACCAACCAGCTCAGCAAAAGAGGTCAGATGACACAAAAACCTGCAAACACATATGGAATCCCCAGACCAGAACTACAGAACAGAACTAAACAATTCCAGCCTGGAAAAGGCCCAGGAAGTCCTATCAATTACAATTCATATATATCTTAACCTTTTTATTTAATTGTTGCTTTATTTGAAATATGTTAATCTGCATTCTTAGTTATTTTACAGATCACATGGATGAAAATTACTGTATTTGGGTATATTTCATGTTTTTAGGGCACACAGTGAAACAATGTATCTAAAGCTCCTAGTCTACTGTGAAATTTATACTCTGATTTTTACACCACTTTGGAAAATAGCATTGGCTAAATCAATACTTTTACCAAATAACTTGATTAACTTTACTGAATAAGCCTAATAAATTCCATAATAAAACTGCCTCATTAGCTAAAGCTAAATTAAAACTATGTACATTCATTACATCTGGTTTTGCAGTATTCACTGATAATTTCAATAGAATCCATCATTCCAGGATAAAACATTGAGTTCATAACAATCTAAAATTTAAAACCTCCAAATTGAAACAAAACAACGAATAGAAAATTAAACCGATTCATTAATAGTTTTCTAAATAAAACACCAAACAAAATGACAAAATAAATGTATTTATACAGGCAGCTCTAAAATACCTGAAACAGAGACAGATCCTCTGAGCTTCCACAGCGAAGGTAAGGTTCTCCTCTCCTGGGCTTGGCGCGCGGGGGGGGTGTAAACAGACAAATTCTAAAAAATCCTTTCCATCAAAAATATTAAATGAATAATCCATGGAAATTAGTGGTAAAACATGCAGCAAAATGGGACATGCGTTCATAAAATTGGTTGAAATACGCAGACCCTTACTATCCACGCACATCAGTTACAACATAGAATACATTCACAACACTATGGCATCAATAAATACATGCAGTAGCAACATGCAAGTTAACAAAAAAATGCATAAAAAAGTAAATAAGTAAATAGATAATATATTAATTCCATAAAAGGGGACAATGGCTGAACGAGTGATTAAAATGTAAACTAAAATTTACAGAGGCTGTTCCATCTGTCGTTAGCCTCCTTGTAGCCCCACTGTATGATGTAGCGTCGCACATTACGAAATGGCACCCCTACAATAATATTAAACTCCATCCTAAATTTCAGTTGGGCTTTGAGTTTTAAAAATACTGCCGAGGCTCCCAACTCTATTCCATTACGGACCAGTTTGGTCAGGTCAGAGCAAATGTGCAGCGGAGACGAACTGGCTTTGCAGAGACTCGTATTAACCGCTAAATTTAAAGTTCCCTCTGCGACCGGGCTCCACCCAGCGTGTAGATGCAACTTTTTTGATTGGTCTGTGGTGACTCATTTGCATTGACGTCAGTAGAGGCTTCAGGTCAATCCATGCGGGTTCTTTTATTGGATCTGCGGCACTTGAGAGCTGGGAGGACAGACGCGCCCGCACGACGCGACGCGACACAACCTAACACAGCGCCTGCTTTTTTTCTACATTTCTGTTTACAAATAATGAAAACCGTACTTATTTTCAAGACTAAAATAAAAAACGCAAAGTTGCTTTTTTCTTCCTGACGCCGTTGCACGTTCAGAATATTTGCAGCATTTAAAAAAAAGTAAATAACCGCGGGCCTTTAATACCCCGTGTCCAGTTTAAATAGTTCTGTAACTTTGATATGCAACTGTCACATGGTTGAATTGAAGGATCTGCACGGAGGATTGTGTTTCCTGTAGCTGTTCATTTTTTCCTGTCCAGTTAAATGGGATGTTTGTGTGGAGCTACGGACGGGGACGTCGTGTTTGTTGGTGCTGTAGCCCGGTGCTGCTGACCAGCATCCGAGCCGCGGGTATCGGTGCTCAGTGTTGAAGCCTCACTCCGGGCTGTCAGCGCGGAGAAACGCCTTAAAAACATTTTTAAAAAAATAAACGCCACCAGGATGTGCTTCTGGCAGAGGAGAACCCCGCAACGGGCGCGGATAGAATGATGGATGAAACATAAAGCTGAAACGAAGAAGAGGACTTTATTGGGGTCGGAGGGAGCGGGGTGCTGAGAACAAAGTTGAAATGATGCAGTGATACGAGGACAATGAAGGGAAGCCAGCATGAGAGGCGCCGCGTGTGGAATCTAGTGGCCGAACTGGATGCGTCTCCACGGCTCGGTGTCTGCGCGACAGTCGCACACGTGCGATCGACGTGATATATAACAACACGAGACAGATCTGTTTCTCGGCATAGGGGGAGGCAGAGACATGGATGTTGTCCGTGTGGGGACCCGGTGACAGCGTGTCCCCCCTTCGACTGAAAAGGGAGTAATAAGGGCTTATCAGGTAGCCCCGGGGGGTTGTGGCAAAGGGAATCGCAGGAGGAGGGGGGGGGCGTAGGAAGGAGAGACGCGCTCCAGTGAGAAGGGTCCGGCCCCAGTGTCGCAGAAGCATGGGCTGCGCCTCCAGTGTCCACATCTCCGACAGGGTGGTCCATCACAGCGGGAAAGGCTCCGAGGGCTCGCACGCGCCGCAGACACCCAGCGCAGCGCCCCATAGGGTCGGATTACCCCTGAAGACCCCCGATCACAAGGTGAGTGTCAGCACTGGTCTTCACCCCCGGGTGACGGGGTAAAGGAGGGCAAAAAAGCATTAGAAGTGTGACCTTATATTGGGGAGTATTGTTTGAAGACGACTGGAGCGAATTGTCACGAAGACTTAAAATGTTCCAAACTATTTTTTAGACATTGTTATTATTATTATTATTATTATTATAATTATTATTAGCTTAACCGACGCTCTTTGTCCAATGCAAATTAAAGAATTTCATAAATTCATTCAGTAAATGAATGTACCTACAGCAGCAGTAAAGGAACTCGATCCAACAACCTTATGGTTACTCTCTATGTCCCCAGCACCACAGGACCTCCTGTTTCATTCTTTCCACATCTTTCTGGGCAGCTTAGGCTTTTAACCAAAGCTGCTTTCTTCTTAAGGGGAGCCCTTGACCACAGTTTTACTTTGACACTATTCTTTATCCTAAGGTTTCCCACAGTGCTGTCCTATAGAATGGCAGTGTCCCAACACCCTGTCTCCAACATTTTCCCCCATTTTAGACAGCCTTTTAGTTAAAGACAATAGACTGTGGCTGCTCCTTCTACAAACGGCTTCTCTTTGTTACTAATGAGTTTGCCAGTTAAAGCTTACTGGTTACAGTCATAGTGACACCCGTCTGGTGCCAGTTGGTTGCATCTTAATTTCCTGGACAAATGTTGCCTGACTTTGACCAAATACAAACCATTAATCCATGGAAAAGATGCTGTTATTTGAAATACTATTTCTTGTTTGTGGTAGGTGACATTTTTGTGATTTTTGTGACATCAAGTGATGTTTTTTTTATACATCTTTGAAAGCTTATATATCCTGTTCATCTCTACCACAAAATAAAGATGATTTTAGGTAAACCCTAATGGCGGACTTTGCTACCTGTTCAATGTAAAAACCTACATGTCAGTGTTTGGCCATTTCATTAAACTGCTTCATTTAATGGGTAACTGTCCACAAGCAGTATTAAAAATAAAAGAAATCATTTCTGATTTATCTGTTTTTGTGTACTGTATTTTCCACACCTGTGGAAGGTGCTGACCCTGGGGTTGTAAACGCCAGTGTGCTGGTGACCTGCTGACAAGCCTCCCCCTGCTTGCTCAGCTATGTTTAGTCTAGTGAGGGAACGCAGTGTCTTTGGGTTTGGCATTGTGTTAGACAACTTTGGAGAATGCAGTCTTTAAAAAATTCCCTTGCAAATATTTTCCTTGTCTGTTGTTCAACTCTATTATTTTTTTTGCTCTTCAATTTCAATATCTAATACAAAGGGGATAGTCCTTCAGGTGTGTACAGTAGCATTCCGGTACACACTGTCTGGTTTTGTACTTGTAAATTCTTGGTTTGTTTAAAGATGCTCTGTAAGGCTGGGCAGAGCTTCTGCCGGATTTCTGGTTCTGCTATTGCCTGGAATAAAAAATGATCAAAGTTTTAAATATTGCTTTGTTTGCGGACTTTCGAGGCCTTGGAGTGCACACTGATTCCCAGTCGCTGGCAGATGGTGATTTTATCCATTACTGTGACATATTAGAGCAAGTGTGTCTTTGTTACAGTCATGGGCTCTCGAAGGCCAGCCCCCCTTGCAGTTATATGCTGTGTGGAGTGGCAAGACTGCTCTGCTCTGCTTTACTCCAGTTTTTGTAAGGCACTAAAGGTTAGGTGGTGATGCAAGTTTGCGTTCAAAAGGTGATGTGTGCTGAGCAAACCCTACGGGTGAATGTTCCATATCTCACGTGTCACAGGACAGACTGGAATATCTGCCTTTCAGAACCTGTGGAGCTTGTTACTGCATGGTTTGGTGGCTTAGGATTGTGTCACTAAATGCAGGGTTGATCAATATTTCAGCCTGGCTTTCACACCTGTAGAAAAGGGGCAACAGTGACAACTCCATATACCTTACGTATTACTTTTCACCATTAGCTTGGTGTGTCATAACTTGACATGGCGTGAAGCAAGCAAACGCCATCTGAGAGCAACATTAATCATAAAATGGACTTTGACGACATTACTAAAGCCTTTGCTGAAAAGAAGAGCCAAAGAAAGAACCCTGGGTAGGAAATGCCTAGAAATTCTGGAACTGGATTTTGAAATATAAATTTGAAGTTTTTGCTCCATTAAAATTTCTGTCCTGCTGTGCTTTTTTCCTCTTTTTTTACTTTTTCAGTTTTTAAAATTTTTCCTTCATAGGCCCTAAAAATTTCATAGACTGTGGTACTGTGCCTGCGGTGCCGAATGGGAAATCCAGCACTGATTGTTGTAGGTTAGGGAGAAACAAAACAATTTACAGAATTGAATTTGAGAGGCAGTGAGACCAATATTGTTTTTTCCTTAATGAATATAAATTGCCTGACCATTCTCTGTAATTGTTATTAATGTATATGACTTGGCTGTTATTAGTATAGAATTTTTTTGCTTATGGCAAACGTATAAGGTCTTAAATTAGTAACAGGTGTATTTTTCTGTCTTTCTTGCATATTCTTTCGTCAGACCTGTGTGTGTGACGTGAGATTTGCATGTGACTTGTCTGTATTCTTCCTGTGAACTTGTTTTGTTCACCTGTGCGACACAGCACTGGGCCAGCAAGGTGGGACGCACAATTGAACGAGGCGGCCAAGCGTTGTTGTGCAGCTCAATAAAATGACAGTGTGGGCTGTCGCTTCTCTTCTTAGGGGCTGTCAATACAGTGTGCCCGGTCCCAGCTTGTTGATGGAATTGGGCTAATTGAATAAATGGCTCAGAAGTGGATATGGTTTCTCACTTTCTTTCAGCCGAGCCCTCCCATCTGCCTCTCATAATTCACTATTAGGTGCTCAATAAGGTCACCTATCTGGCAGATGCATCCCATCCACATACACCATACCACACAACCGTACCCTTTCCTAGGTCTCTCTCTGTACTGTTTCAGTGCGCTACACTAGTGTTGTCTTGAAATTCCGAGCTGTATCATACACACTCTGAAGGTTTCACTTTGTCTTTGGACTTTGGATTTTGGTGCAGCATTTTGGTCGTCCTTAACTTTTGTAAACTTATGCCTAGAATTTCATGCTGATTCCTTAGTACTGCATCAGGTCTTCTCTCTTTACTAATGATTTTGTTCTGAATGCACACACACTAAAATGAAGATAGTTATAACTTATCTTCTGCCACAGACAATTGGCATATTTCATGAGTCAGAGAAATAGGCCAGAACCTATGATTTCCTTCATATCAAATGTAATTATTTTGTGGATTATGGATTTTTTTTCTTCATATGCTGGGTGGATACTACATGCTGGTAGTGTTCTCTGCTGCTTGCAGTGCCACCACAAGGTCTCGTGTTGGTGTACTTGGCAGAGATCTGCTTAATTGGCCTAGAGCAGCCAGGGTATAATGCAGATCATGGGAACACAAGACTGGCTTTATGTATTTTTATGTAGGTGTTGGTCATTACCCTTGTAGGTTTTCTATTTTTTTGCGGTGCTCAAATGAGTCATTTATTTTTTCAGCATGTCCTTCATAGCCAAGCAAAAAATGCACTTTTGTTTGAAAGCAGTGTTTATATGTATTTTTCTTCAGAAAATAATTGTTTGGAGCAGAGAATTGATTCAATTGAACTTTCCAGCATAGAGGTGTTTGCAGGATCTAGATGGAGACCCCCCCAGAGAGCTGTGTTCACTGCACTGCTGCATCTGGACTGGTGCAGGCAACCTGACGTCCTTTGAGTGATGTGTCCCACTCTAACCCTCCATGTGTTTGCTCCTCGGCTCTGCTGTTGCTAAGGGTTCGGGCACCTGTCCATGGCAGTTGAAGGTCACTGGGACTTTCCTGTGAGTTTGTGTTACTGTTGCTCTCGTTCCTCTTCTTCTTCCTCTTCATGCCCCACTCATGGTTGCATAAGTTGGACGTGCAGAGAGTGAACCCATTGATCCAATGAGACTTGAACCTGGGTGGAAACATGTTCTCTTTTGTTCAGGGCAACCTTTTGCCGGTTGTCGCTAGAAGATAAATCACTGCCATTGTGTCAGTTTGCATTGTTGGATTGTTGCATTTAGCACCATATACCTTGCATTCCTCATGCTTCAGTGGCCTTGTATGCTTTCATTTTAATCTGTGTCTTGAGTTATGCACGTTTTGTTACAATTCAGCATCTTTGTTGCACTTTGTTGATCACCAGCAGCATGCTAATAAAATAAAACTAGTTCTATTATAATGATTTATGAATTTGTAGGACAAAATGAGATATTCCATTAACATATTGGCCAGTGCTGTTCTTCCTCTGACTGTACTGCTTAGCTGTATCTTCAAGAGCATTTTATTGGGCTGCAGGAGGCAGTTCCTGTCCCAGTGCTAGGGAACCCCCTGGTAACAGAATAGCTACCCTGTCACCACACACTCCTGGAGGGCCAGTTCCAGCAAGGTTGGGACTGTGGGAGCTGAACCTTTTGCTCCCTTGGCCCTGTGGCCACAGTTGGGTTGCTGATGTCTCCAGTTCCCACCAGGAATGTGTTTGTCACACAGGGTGGAGAGGCGGAGGCTTGGCCAGAGAGAAATAAATGAAGAAATATATCAAACAGATCCAGATTTGTAGAGAGTCTTTTGTCTGCTGTGAACCACATAACTTACCTTTTTAGGAGGGGTTTTGCTGTTGTACATTTGTGCAAGGTACTTAAGCACCTTAATTGTTCTCGTAAACATTTGGCTATTTTCAGGGCTAAATTCTGAAGTATTTAAGTCACTTTTGACAAAGAACATCTTTTAAGTGGTAGGAAAACATGCTCATTGCACAGTTTAATATTATTAATATTATTATTTTTTTGAAAACATCTCCACTGAACTGAGACTGGAAGTCAGTGGCTAAATAGGAGCCAGTCTATGATTTTAGTTCTGCCATCAGGGTCTGATCTAGGGTCACACAGCCTTTTTGGTAATTTTGATTGTTATCTTTATGAATTAAATGGCACACATACATACATACATACATACACACACACACACACACACACACACACACACACACACACACATATATATATATACATGGGGGTCAGTTGTTATAGCACAATATATGCCTACGAGCCCAGGTGTCAGCTGTTGCTTTGGTATTGTGGGCTGTTTGGGTCTCATCCCTTCTCTTGGAGTGTGAAATGTGATTGACAGAGACTTGTGGTGGATCTCATTGGTTCCTACGTGTCCGAGTGCTTCTGACACACGTTGTCCTGAGTGGTGATTTGCAATCAAAGGTTTTTCTAGCATCTTGGTTCCAGGACCTTCCTCCCTGTAGTCGAGGATATATTTATGAGTTGCCATGAAATAAACTTTACTGGAAACCTGTTGAGTACTGAAATGTTAAGGTGAACAGGAATTTGCAGCAGAGAGAAAGTGCTTCCAAATCTGTTTTGTTTCTTTTCAAATCCACAGAAATGTAACCAGCATAGTAAACAGTATTACTATTACTGAATACCTAACCAGCCCATTTATCCAAAATGACTAGAAATAATGCTTAGCTTTACAACTGGACATGTTCAGGGTAAATGTCTTTCTCAAGGCTACTGCAGTAGAGCCCCTCCTGTGACTTGAACTGAAAATTTTCAGATTATAAGCTTGTGTCCTTAACCGGTACATTATCTGCCACTTTCTGAAGGTTGTATAAGACAGTGAATATAGATAACAATAGTTAACTATGTTAAGGGAAAAAATGTATTTGCTTTAAAGTAAATGGTAAAGAAAACAAGGGTTTATCAAACAACAGCTCTGTCCTGCCTGCAACCATGGACTGACTTTCCATTTGAAAGGTTGTGGAGACACGGAGGCAAGCAGGAAGAGCTCATATGGGCCCTGGCATTGCACCTGGGAGGACCAGTTTGGCAACATGTTCTGCTGTGGAACGTGCTGCCGTGCCGCCCTGTTTATCACACCGTCTCTGTGCGTCCATCCCTGACGTACACACTTCCACATTCCTGGCTGTTCATGTGGTGACACTTTCACTGCCCTGCTCTGCTCTCTTCAGGCATTACAATAAGACAATTCATTGGCAACTTCTCTTCTTTTTTGGAAAAAAGCTTTTTGGTGCGCCTGTTGGTCATTGTTTTCTGCTTCTTTAAATGTGCTAAAAATTGATACAGTTTGTAATTGCAAGCCATGGAGAGTCTTATAAGTAAACACATTTGTGTTGCACAATAATGAATGAATAGATCTTTTAAATACAAATTAAGTAATCTTCAGCTTGTGAGACAATGTTGTGTAATGAACTGCGTAATACAATAAGTTTGGTTTTGCTTTTTATTCACAGCTCTGGAAAAGGATTTGTACAGTAAGATCACTCGCACTATATTAATAAAACACCTCTGACGTGGTCCTCATAGACATAGATGGCTGGAGAACTTTGTCTCTTATCCAGAGTTCTGTGTTTCTTTCTGTGCCTTGTGTACGTTATATCTCAACACTGTATGAGACTGATAGACACACTGGACCTATCCACACATATCACCACTTTACAATGCCAAAGAGTGGTGACAGCCACTGGTACTTGGTCCCCCAGAGGTTTATTTTTCTCTCCTTCTTGCTGTTGAGAGTTTTTTGTTTTCCTGTCCTCAGTTGCCATCTGACTTATCTAGACAGCTAACTATCTTTGTGGCCTAACTGTGTATAATCGTATCATTGTCTTCCTGTTGTTCATCCCGTGGACCTCTGTTTATCGCTCTGTGTCACCCAGTTGAGAAGACCACCATATAAAAATAAATACAATCTAGCTATTGCTTTTGTGTATTGACAGAAGCTGTGAATTGCTCTGTTGCCCATTATTCAAAAAAAGTTTTTTATTATTAGCTTTTTGAAGGCCATGTAAGAGACTGTGTGAAAAACTACCAGTGCTTTAGGTCTGCACTGAGTGTTGACCCTATTACCACCTGGTCTGAGATGCTGGGATTAGGCCCAGCACTTGGCATTAGGACGGATTGCTGTAATCTGGATAAGAACCACAACTCTTTGAAGGTGAGTGGGGAGAAATGCCCTGTCCCACAGTCATATTTATTGACATAAGAAAGCATTATGTGGTGATTCATTTTAATGCATGTACATTTCATTGTATTGTTAGAGTGCTTCCAAAGAGTGATGATGACATTTTAAGGTCCTTGAAAACAAGGTTTAAGTAGACAAAAGCCTTATTTTCTTCAGCCTGATCAATGATTGAAGTGCAAAGTATGTGCCAGTACTTCCTTTATTGGCATGTTGGTGGGCATATCAGTCAGTTTCAACAAACTGTTATTACATTTTGAATTTCTGCAGTGAATAAATAATACTAGGAGATATTTCTTATATTCAAAATATATATGTCTTTAATAATAAAGGCAACATACATTTAGAATGAAGGGTGGGAAAGCAGCATGCGAGCCGGCTTGCAGCGTAATTTTGTGGACCCTGTGTAATGAAATGTAGTTATGAATGCTGTGATGAATAACCATCATGTACTACAGCAGCGATTTGCTAGGAGAGCAGCTCAGCCAAGGAATCTAGTCATGTGGGGCCAGAAAACAGTACCAGGAGCTTATGAGATGTGCTAGTACACAAGAAATAGTCCTGGTTCTTCAAAGCGCACAACTTAAAAGTGCCACTACTGCATACTGCTGAACGCTGTCCCACTTCACACGCTGAGTTTGATCATTTGTATGGAGGTTATTGATCTCAATTTCTGTCTATAGTAGAGGTTTTAAAAATATGCAAAAAATGTGTCCTGTGATGTGAGGGTGAAGGTGTGCTTCCAGTCGAAGTGCACTGCACTGGTCACCTAAGTCACTCTGTCTAGAGGAGGCCGGCCAGCCATGGGCCTTAGTTACGCTACGTCTAATGCTCTGTCAGCTGAACAAAAGTGTGTACTTAGCTGATCAAGTGCCCTTTCAAAAAGCAACATTAGTTACTGGGACAAATGACAGACAACATCAGTGCAAACCCTTCCTGTGAAAAGGTCACTTTGGAACTATTAAAATACATTCAATGTGGAAATTTTAAATCCTTTGTACCTAGAAAGCTTCTTTTTAAATTGTGGTTTGCATTTCCCTATGCAGGTCCTCCTAAATGGGTAGAGTGTATGTATGAGTGTGTGATGTCTTACCATGGTTTGTGTGCATCTCATCGGCTCTTGTGTTATCTGTCAAAGGTGGAAGAGAGAGTGCTGTGGAATGCCCTGTCCTCGGGTCTCCCTGTTACTCTCATCACATGTGACACAAACTGTTGCTGCATCTGTGGTGGAAGCTGTCACTTGCTGAGCATTGGCATCCAGAACTACCTTCCTCATCTGAGAGTAGGGACCACAAGTTCTAGCAGTTGCCTGTAGAAGGATATGCCTCAATTTGCAGAGTTATATGAAGGAATCTCAACCCTGCTCATCCTGTTAGATGTGACTTTTAGAAATGTAGCTTTGCTGCCTAGAAAACAAAGGAGACCTGAGACTTAACAAGGACTGATGTGACCATCTGCAATGTTACTACAGATTACTGTATTCCCCTGGCAGCGAGCCTACATGTGCTTTGAGTAGAGCAATAATTGCTGTAATTTTCCCCGTCTTCTTGTGGATTTCTAAATCCAAATATCACAAGTCAAAGTTCACCTTTGAATTTCAAGCACTGATGTTAGATAATGCTTTCAAAGCAGAGCCAAAAATAGCAACCGTGTCCCCTTTTATATGCCAACTGGCAATTAAAATAGGACACACTTAACATGTACTGAGGAACATATTGATTGAAATACCCCATGGGCTTATTCATTTAATTATATGCAGATATAATTACACTATACTGGCAAATACCTATGCCTTAGGCCTGGTTATGAACCCTTTTGCAGGATGTCTGTATTTTCAGTGTCACTCTGAGGTCTTTGTGTACATCACATCAGCCCTGGAGTGATCCATTTCTCATGCAGTAAATTTTTCTGTCTTGGCAGCTGGTAAAAGTAAGAAAAGTCTGGTTCTCAAACTCGTTGCTGTTGGGCACTCAAGCTGGCAGTTGCTTCAGCTCAAAGAGTGACTTTCGGGGGTTGCAAATCTACAAAGTGGGCTCGAAGCTCCAGCTAGCCTCCCAGTTGGTCCTAATGCCTGGATGGCTTCCAGTTTTACTGAGAAAGGGTGGTTCATTTCATCCTTGAGACAAGGAGCGACTGCTTATTCACAATCACACACACTGGACGTCATTTCCCCTTTTACTGCTCTGAACTGCTTTCCTGTTAGGTTCTTCCCAACCCATTCTTCAATATAAATTCCCACTGGATTGTAACTGTAGTTTTCCCAAATGGGAAGAAAACATCGTGGCTGTAAAATGGATTCATCCCACCACCGTTGTTGCACCTCCCAATGAACAAACATACCCTCAGCCTGTTGTTCATTTAACACTCAACACACTTTGCTGCAGCAGTGATCAAAATCTGAGAATCCAGTCTTTCTCACTATCACCAATGACTTATGTATCAGTGCTCCTTTCTAAATATTAATAGTGTACAGTGTGGTGTTCTTGGTAAATTAACTTTCTTGACTGATAAATACCAGTTTTTCATGTCAGATAAAACATTTTCCCATCTTGTATTGAATTTATTAAATCTCTTGATATGCTCTTTTTAAGACATGACCAAGTATATTTAATGGCTTATTGATTCTTTCGTGTCCTTTTTTGAAACTAGAATCATGCTGCTCACACAAAACATTGCAGAATCCCCTCTGTACCACCCCATTCTACCTCATCTTCCCTTTTTAAAAGGATACAAAAAAGTAAATCCTGTTCCATTCAAATTGATGTAGGACTGTGACTGAAACATGTACACCTTGATCAACTTTTGATGGACTGTTTGTTTCATGTCATTGCCCCCTTGACAGGCCAGTCGCTGTTGCATGCATGGCGGGTGGAAATGCGCAAACAACACTGCACAGTCGCCATGAGAGAGTCCTGTTTTGCGTGAATGTCCCGGAATGCACCCCCCCATCCTTTTCTCTGCGGTCGCTGTGGTCACTGCCAGGAAGCTACTGACCCTCTCTGTCTGGGCGAGCTGAACAATGTCATCTCGCTTCCTGTTTTTCACGGCAGTGGAAGGGCTGCTCTGTGAGCTCCAGCACTGGCCTTTGTGGCTGTCCGATCTACAGGGCCGGATGTGTCCAGCAGACAGGATGTGACAGGCAGCCTCACGGAGCTGAACTCTAAACGTGACTGGAGCTCGGTGATATGCAGCATTCTGGGAATTGTCTCATGTCTGCTTACAGTGGGCCTGAAGTGTTAGAGAGACAAGCGTTGCTTGTGGTGTTCGAAATGTGGTTGACATGAGTTACAGCATGTATGACAACCAATATGGACAGAGCTGACAGTATTAGTGTTTTCTGTGTGGATATTGGTACTATGCTTCATAAATTTTTTAAATTCAGTTTTTTCTTTGAAATAAATAGTTTCATCTGGAACATTTAATTTGTTCTATATTCTTTCTATCTTTATATGAAATGTGTTTACAGAACCTTCTGTGACATAAGTGTGGCAGAATAATAAATAATGCTTTAAGGGAAATATATTAGTTTAGACATTCCTTTGATGTGAGAATGTAAATCATATTGAAGACAAGTGTTTTCTCAGTATATACACTTTTGAACTTAACACACTCATTGAACTGACTGTTCATAATGCTGTTGTATAAAATCTAGAGACCCCACCCTATCTTTGTGGGGTATGTTTGTTTTTAAACTGAGTTTTCTCTCTGGGTCAATAGTGTGGCTCTTCAACCAGCACTGACATATAATTTATCAGGAGCCTTTTGCTACAGACACTTTTACAGTAATTGTATTTTAAAGTTCCAACCTTGCACCGTTAACATGAGGCCTGTTCTTGAGCTCAATGCCAAATGCAACTGGTCAGGCTCACTCTTACCACATGTGTATGTGCTGTTCTCTTGCCTCCTGGTGTGTTGAGTCTTCTTTGAGTCAGAATCTGTGCCTTGGAGTTCCCCGACGTGTTTGCTCACACATATGGAGCTTCAGAGACAGACCGCCCATATTTCTTAACACCTTCAGTAGTGTAACTTTGCTCCACATTGACCTCGCCAGAAGTTTGCTGAAGCATGTGAGGTTTTCTGTGGGATCTCGAGGGATGACTTTTCCCCTTTCCACGCATAGCAGATAGCAACCATACCTGTATTAACACAACATGGGGTTTATTTGAGTAGTTAGTGCTTATGAGGTAATTTCATTTCTTTACCCAAGGTTACTCTGATAACATTATCCATGCAGTTATCCTCCAAAGGAATTGAAATTAGGAGACTCATAATCCTGACTCTATATACTCCTGACACTGACAGGAAAAGAAACCAACAGACACACTGTTGTTGTGTCAGCATCTGATGCAGTCCTTCAGCATCCATAGGTCTGATGCAGTGCATATTTTTTAGGATGGGTGTACCTATGCAAATCTGTGCCTGTACTATTTTTCATTTGCATACCGTTGGAACCACAACTGTTTCTCACATTGGTACAAATCAGAAGACCCTCAATTATGATTTTTCAAACTTCCTTTTCTGTATTAGAGGTGAATTGTAGTTCTTTTGCATTTGGAGTTCTGCGCAATAGCCTCTAGCATGCAGAGTTTGTTTACAGGGAAGCAGAATTCTTGAGGGGATGTCAGGCCATGGGGGCCTGGGTTGCTGTGGATACTAAACCTTGCAGTCTTTCACAAGAAGGAAGCAAAAGTTTAAATGGGAGGACCTGTCTGTTTGAAGAAGTTAGCTGTCTTTTTTGCTTCCCTGTAAGATAGATTTTGCTTCTTTATGGCCATGCATCTCCTGTATGGATGTGTTGTGGATTTCCTGTAACATAATCTCACAACTGTTTTTTCAGACCTCGGTCAAAGAGGTGCAGTTTGGACCAATGAAGCTGTACAAGGATCAACTTCAGGTAAAGTGTTTGCACCTTTTCTCCCAACCAGACATATGAGGTTTCAAAGAGAAGTCGTGTGATGTTTTTTTGTCAGAGTGGCAAAAGTTTTTTAAGAGTTGGGTAAGAGGTGTCACAGAAGGAGAGGCATCAGACATCAGAGCCAGTGCAAGGCAGTAAATGATTTTAGCCAAATATTCTGCATGTTGTTATTAAATTCAGTTCTGAGATTTTTGTCTTCACCACTTACCTTCTACTTTCAGACACTTAGGAACAATAAAATAAGACTCTTAGACATTTACTTTAGCCTTTGAGTTAAGATAAAATGCCCTGCCTTAATGACATTTTCACTTGCGATAAGCATAATCAATTTTTTAGTTTCTGAAAACATTGATGGTTTTCTGTGCTCTCAGTTTTTCCCCACAGTGGTAGTTTTATTTAATATAGTAATATTTAATGAATCTTTAAAATCACAGAAAAGCTCTCCATTGCTTTAAGACAGAAATACCCAGTGGCCCTTTAAAACAAGTCATAAATAGATGCATTGTATGAAAGCTGTCGCGTTGCCCTGGCAACCCCGCAAAACACGTGTTGCCTTGAACGTATCATAAGGAACACTGCATTCTTAAACATGTGACTAGGGAGAGCAATGAAAACACAAGTGTGGCATTCAGATTGATGTGTGGGTTTTCATTGTACAAGGTTTCACAGTTTGGGAGTCCAGTAACAGCGATATATTAACATACTAGTTACACTTGCCTTTTTGGGGGCAATTCTTGTATTTTATGATTGCATATGTCATGGTTTCTATGCAAGAGCTGCACTGGAAGGACTGCACATTGATACAGAACCCTGCACAGCTCAAAGGCCACTTTTCTGGCTGAAGACTGGCTTTCATTAGGATCACAGAAGCTGAAGATATGATTTCATTTTTCTGTCCCCTAGTGGAATCCCACTGTGTCTTGTTTGGTCTGTTTGGATACAACATTCTGGATCCTGTGAGGAGATTCACCACGTCCTGTAGTGAAACAGAATTTGACTTTAAATAAAGACGTAACATTTCACCATGAAAGACCTTTTCAAAATGCTTAAACAACCATTTTTTGACACACATTTTTAAAAAATGCAGTAATATTTTGATCAGCACTCTTGATGTGTTCTTGAGAAATGAGCTTTTAATGAAACTGTGCCCTAACAGATTGTCGTATTGCCTAAATGGAGCTTGAACACATACACACAATACACACATTGCATACACACAACATGATACAAACATTAGTTATACCTTTGAAAATAGCAAATAAACAGACAAAACTGTCTATTTTATGGATAACAGGGATAAAATAAAATATTTAGAAATAGTTTTTCAGTGTGTTAAGAATATGGAACATTTTTACAATAAATTACTCAAAGCACAAATGCACAGCATTATAGGAAATAGTGCTAACCAAAGAATTGCTGTAAATACCTTTGTTAATGGTAGGGCATTTTTCTTTTCACTGCTTAAAATTTTGTTGCCCTAAACCAACAGAATTATAATTACAGCACATAAATAAGTTTTACAGGGAAGACCATGTAATGTCTTTCATGTTTTTGGAGTGTTAAATTTGTGACAGGTAGCTTCACAGGACTGCACTGTTTGGGGTTTTGTTGCATTTTGCGGCTCCACCATTAAAAACCAAGCAGTGCTTGGAGAAGGAATGTAAAGATTTATTTGAAAGGAGATGTCTTTGTGACATTTTGGCAAACCGCTCTGCATGTCTGGAATAGTTCTGCAAGTAATGATGTATTTATGGTGTGGGCAAATCGGGCTATGCATTTGATCACTTTGACTCTCTATGCAGAGTTTCCATTAGCCCTCAGCTAGATAATCCAAGAGCTTTGACCGCCAGTGATGGAGTGTGTGAGGAGACCTTTACGAATCATAAACCGATCAGATTTGTCATTTTGCAGCCCTTACTGTGATTATGTGAACTGAATGACCATGTTAAACTATAATCTTACTCTGTTTAGCAGCCTTGTGGCTCGGGATTATTTTTTTGCATTTACGAGTGGAAAAAAAGACCCTTTTACCTTACACCTGAATTGAATCTGGCAGCTTGGATGCAAAGCTAAGACTCCAAAACACTGTATGATTCTTTTGAGCATAATCCCTATGAAGCCAACCATTTCATAGTGACGTCTGTGATTCAAAATGACTCATGCTTGGTTTCTTGATGCAGCATAGTTTGGATGAGTGCCAGTAAGACTCGTATCTGTTTACAAAAGTGAGCTGTTTGTATTAAAACTTTCTGCCGTAACTTTGTTCTAAACAGCTGTCTTATTCATTTCCAACACCCTGCTGGAAGGCATTTCACGGTCAGAGGGGAGCAACCCTCCTGGCCATGGGTATCACGGCAATATTACGTGACCATGTAACTGCTTTCAGTGAGGCTTCTTACCCAGTAGTGTGGAAGCTTGAGACCTGAAGTGGGCCAGTGAACCCAACAGCAAACCAGTATAACTACAGGATGAGCTTTGTTGGACCAATGAACATGTCACACTGGTGACAGCTTTTGCTCAGGTGTGCTGTTCAGATGAAACCTTCTCAGTTGGTCTGCTGGTTTCTCCTACCACCTTCTCCCACCAGGTACTGTTGGTTTTTGCTAAGGATGACAGCCAGAGCAGCGGCTTCCTGTGGGCATGCGAGAGGGCGGGCTTCGGTTGCAATGTTGCCAGAACCCCTGAGACTGCCCTGCAGTGCTTCCTGGAGAAACACCACGACATTGTCATCATCGACCACAGACACTCCCGATATTTTGATGCTGAAGTCTTATGTGGGTATGTTCATGGTGTATAGTGCTTCTATGCTGGAATGTAGGGACGTACATTTCAGATCCTTCTACTGTGCATAAACCTACGATGCCTGACGCTTACAAAACTGCACTCCTGTCTGGCTTTGATCATAAGGTTAAAGTGAGAGGTAAAAGATTTGGGTAACTGATTATGGTTAAAATAGGAGAGATGGGGTAAAACGTTAATTTAAGAATAAAAAATAATGAAGTCTTGCAATGAGAACCTTCCCTGGGGGCCATATAAACTACATTAGCAAGTAAAGTATTTAATTTTAGAAGTTAAAATTGATTAAAATGAAGGGCAGAGTGGATACGTTTCTATTTTTTGTTCCCATCAGGTATGAACCTGAACTGTCTGGTTTAAGGTGACTGTCCAAAACCATAGTGTAACATAAAGAGTGTCCAGTGCATGCCAAAGTGACACCAAACCTTAGACAGTTCTCTTCACGTGGCTCTACTGGTTTGACCCTCTGCATCCTTTATGGCTGTTGCAAAAGCAGCAGAGGAGGCCCTGGAGCCAGGCTCTCTCATAGGCTGCCAGCGGTCGTCGTCCTCATCACAGCACATTTTTTCAAGGCCGCATTTATTTACTCAGAGCTGCCAGTGGAGAACTGGGTCAGTGAAACGATGCTGACTGTAACTCTCTCCTCCTGTGCGCCCCCAGGTCAATCCGAGCTGTGAAGTCTTCGGAGAACACGGTAATTGTTGCTGTGGTGAAAAGGTACGTGTCACTCCAAAAGCTGCAAGCGCTCAGTTGTTAGTTGCTACGGCAGCATCTGTTCTAACATTATGAATTAAAGGACAGTGTCACCTTCTAGTTGTATACCTTTTGTGGCAAATAATTACTGTGTTTCAGTGTGCAGTAGCACTTTGGGAAATTAAGGCTTGTGACCTAGAAGTTATAGGCTTGAGACCTGGCCCTAACCTTTAGCAAGGTGCTTAACCTGAATTTCATCATAACCAGCCACGTGGTGGGGGAAATCCGGTAAAATGCTTTGTGTCCTATTTTACTGCAGATTAGGTTGTTGGTTCACGAGTTATTGATCTCTTCTGACCACAATCTCTGTTTTTAAAGGCCGGAGCGGGAGGAGGCCTCTGTGATGCCACTCATTGCTGCTGGATTCAACAGGGTAATAGGAATGATGGGGCAGGAGGCTTGTGACCTGGGTGGGCCATTGACGCAACTGAGGTCCACATGGGCAGCAGTTAGAACTGTTCAGGGCCGCTCATTTCCACCACTGACCACTTTCCACAGAACACTGTGGTGTTCTGCTCTGCAGAGCACAAGAAAACAATTTTGAAAACTGACCACTCCTGCATGTTGCTTGTCCAGTTCAAAACTGTCGCAACAGTACTATAGATGGCAGGACTTTTAAGTCTTGTGTTTTATATATGGAGCATAAATACAATAGCAGATGTGGGAAGCTGAGGTTCTCTTGGCCACTGTTGCTGTTTTAGGTGGTGAAGTTGAAATGTTTTTGACCAGTTTCTTTGTGCATACCTTGATGGCATTGTCTGATGCTCTCCTCAGAGATACGTGGAGAACCCCCACATGATGAGCTGCTACAATGAGCTGATCCAGTTAGAGTACGGGGAGGTTCACGCACAGTTCCGGCTCAGGTGAGTCAGTGGGGGAAACAGTTTAATGCTGCTTGTGTCTGCAAATATATTTGTTTCTTCACTTCTCAAATTGTATTTCTGTCACTTCCATGATTTACCATCGTTCTGTAGTGCAGTGGTTTGTTTGTGTTTGTTTGGCTAGTTGTGCAAGAAGGAATTCCATCCTGGCTGAGCTCCATTGTGGGTTTTAGTTTTGTATGTTGGTTCAGGATGGCAGCCGGATGGCATATAAAAAGACTCTGTAAGTGGGGCAGTAGGCAGCATAGCTGTCAGTGTCATCTTGTTTGAATTCCTCCTCTTGCTGTTGTACCCTTGAAAAAACACAGTTAATACAGTAGGAATACTCTGCTGTATAAATAAATAAATCCTGGTAAAATCATTTATCTTGCATTGTCAGTCATCTTGGAAAAATTAAGGTTATCACAGTAATACCTCGGTTGGTGCTGCAGATGTGTTCCAGAAAAACGGACCACTTAATGGAACAGTATTATAAAGTTAAAAAGTAAAACTGCAACTGATATGAAGCAGGTACAATACCTTACTGTACCACACTGTCATGCTGGTGCTTGAAAGCTGCACATGTGCAAAAGAATACAAAATGGATTTTATTTACTTTTTAAATAAACAGATTATTTTGCAGGTAGCAAGTATAAAATTCCCAAGAACTTTTTTTTCAAATTAAAAAAAAAAATTTTTTTTAAGTATGGTAAATTAATGTAACAAATCACTCAAAGAGCTAAAATAAGAGCGCTGTCACAAAACAGCGCTATAAGATGTAGTGGTAATTGAGGTATTACTGTAATAATAAATGGGGAGATGCCATTTTAATGGTTTTAAAAATCTTTGCAAAAAACAGTTTTTCCCTTTAAAGAACTATTAAATATCAAGAGACACCATAGACTGAATATGCTTTTGTATTTTGATAGGGCATGCAATGCTATTTTCACTGCAATGGAACAAAGTCAAGAGGCCATTGAAATCACCAACGAAGATCAGTTGATTCAGGTTTGTTCTACGATGGTTTTCTGATTATGCTAATAATACACATTATTTCAGCCTTTCTGTAGCATAGCACAATTGTTTAAAATGAGAGGCAAGCCCATGTTGATGAGGTCTTATGCACTGAGATTTTTTTTCTAGCAGAGTAGCTTTTTATGTCTTTTCTTTCTCACTTGGGTGAGATCTTGTGACCAATATCTATGATAGTATCAGTGTTCTCTGCAGATGAAAAGCTCCTTTTGTAAGTTTGCCTCTGAGCACAGCTGAGGTCTTTTCATGGCGATGCGCTCCTTCCTGTGTAAAAGGGACACTTGTGTTTGCTGTACACGCCAGTGAAAAATGATGGGAATGGGGAATCTACTGTTGCAGACGCCTCTGACTGCGCTTTGTTTCGCCAGCACATGCGTCACTTGTGTCCATCTGTTGCCATGGCAGCAGGTTTATAAACCCCATCTCTCGCTATACAGTATGTGAACCCTGCCTACGAGGCCATCATGGGATACCAGCAGGGAGAGTTGCTGGGGAAGGAAGGAGTTGAAGTACCTAGAAGTGAGAAGAACAAACCCGATCTCCTTGAAACGATCAACTCATGCATACAGAATGGCAAGGTGAGTTTGCAGGCCTTTCTGAAAGTACTGGATGGTTCCATTCCTGTGATGTAATCTGGAGAGGTTTTATTATGTGTTCCATTGTTGTTTGGAGAGATGCCTGGCTGACCTCATTTGCTTTCACACGTGCTGGGAAGGTCTTTTAAGGACGGGGTCAACCTAGTGCAGCTGTTTGATGTCTGTGTTTGACAGCAAGTGGGCTCACACGCTTGTCCTGCCGGCAACTGTGGCAAGTTTAGCATCTTTGAATAATGTTCATTGATGCCCCTCTTTGTTCAGTTTGCTCTTGCTTGGGATGGCTGGTGTGTTGGTTAGCATCCAGCAGAAAGTAGTCCAGCAGGAGGCTGGTGGCATGGTCAGTGGAAACTGGAGCTGGCCTTGGCCTGTTGTGTGTTCTGTGGTTGATCAGTATGACAGTAGGGTGCTCCTTTTCAAGTGAGCAGATCAGTTGGGGACGGGTGACCTGTATGAACCCTCTTCAAGAGGACATGAAAGGTCACTAGCAGATACAGGAACAGTGGGATGATCTGTTTGAACCCTAGATGGGGGTAGGGGGGTCCAAGAAAGAGATTACAGACATGACAAAAGCTTGACTCAAGGGCACGTTCTAAAATAATGATCCCTCTTTTCTATTTTTCCACGGAAATTGTAAAATTCACAAGTGTTTCTGAGTCCTTGACCCCTATCAGATTCGACTGTACAAAATCAAGTGTTGCTTTACATTAAATCCTCCCTACATCATTCTTTCAGGAGTGGCAAGGGGTTTACTTTGCCAAAAAGAAGAATGGAGATAGCGTCCAGCAAAATGTGAAGATCATGCCTGTGATTGGACAGGGAGGGTGAGGAATAAAGTTCTGCTAGCTGCTTTTGTCTATTTTCATGGTGCTTCTTTCTTAATATGTCATCTCTGTTCTGCCTCACAGGAAAATCAGACACTATGTGTCTATCAACAGGCCTTTAAATGACATCAATAAGGTAAAATGTTATTTTGATACAATAATGGCTGATGACTCAGTAGCAGTTAATTGCTAAAATATGACAAGTTGTCTTTTGAATCGTAGGTGGACAAGTACAGTGATCGTGTACAAGCAGAATCTCAGACAGGTAGGACATATCCAGATCTGGTCTCTGGCTCTTTGGTTGGAAAGAACAGAGAGCACGGCGACTGCACAACTATATATAGTGATAAATATACCCATCATTCAGTAATATGTTCTTTGTCTCTAGTGCTCCTTGATATCAGGAGGATATAGTAAATTGGTGTGTTAATAGCACCTGGAAAATGTTTTGCTGACTGGGTGCATTGCCATGCATTTTTGGTGTCTATTTCCTGACTGAAGCCAATTTGCTCTGTCCATAGACGTCCAGTCTGGCAAGCACAAAGACAGGAGGAAAGGCTCGCTTGACGTCAGGTCGACCACATCCCGGGGAAGTGATGGTGAGTCAGGACTAGGAGGAACTGTTTCCTGTTTTATCCATCTCTTCAGCATACGATACACCACGCGGTGTTGCTACCTGTTATTCTGCTTAATTCTTAGCTTTCAATAGGTTCTTGAAATTGCCATCAACTCTGACTTTTGCCATGTGTTACACTGTTGTTACAATGCTGCCACATTCTTCTTAATATTTCTGCCTTCTCAACAGGGAGTTCACAGAGAAGGCACTCTTCTATGGCTCGGATCCACTCCATGACCATTGAGGCTCCCATAACCAAAGTGGGTGTGAGAGATGTGCATTTAACCTGTACAAGTAATATCTACAGTGCAGAAATATTACTAGAACAGCTGTGAAGGTAGATGGTCTACTGTCAGTGGTAGCAGGCAACAGTAGATGATTTTAATGATGACATCATCATTTTTTTCCCAGTTCATTTTACATATGAACCAACTTCCACAAATCATTACTTGCTTCACAGATTCTTAAGCCATGAGAACCTGTAACTCTGAAATATACCCATTTTTTAAGGCTCACAGCCTTCCTAGTTGATCCTTCCATTGATATTCATACATAGGTGATCAACATCATCAATGCAGCCCAAGAGAGCAGCCCCATGCCGGTAGCCGAGGCACTGGACCGTGTGTTGGAGATCCTGCGCACCACAGAACTCTACTCACCCCAACTGGGGACCAAGGAGGAGGATCCCCACACCAGTGACTTGGTGGGGGGCTTGATGATGGTGAGTTCTGGTGTAGCTTTACTTGTTTTACTATGTTTCTGAGGCTAAGGCTGTGGAGATTCTCTTTCTTTTGAACTGTGCAGGTGGACGGTTTTGTTCATTCATTTGTGAGTTGAGGACCACCTAACCATGATGATGTAATGTGCCATCTCCGTATCATATTCTTGATTTTGTGAAGTGCTCCTTTTATGAAAAAGATAATGAGCTCTTCCGTCCCTGCAGGATATACTGACGTCTTGCAGGCTAATGGCTGAGAACTGCTCTTGTGTACACATGGGGCTTAATATTTATTGCTTATTCTGTTGTGACCAACTGGAAGTCACTGTGGTAATTTAACCTATTATACACAAGCCATTGACTTTGTGCTGTCATATTGTTAGTCTGCATTTCTTAAGCAATTTCCTGTGAAAATGGAAAGACAGTGGGCTGTGAGTACTCAAAGTAACAGTCCCAGGATCAGCCCCTGGGCAAACAGAGAACAAAAGAGTGCCAAGTTGGCAGTCTTGGCTGCTGCCCCAGAGGAAGTGTTAGGATGTCCTTCAGTAGCTAGCTGTCCCACATCCCAACCGTTGCTCTTCCTCTGCACTCTGCTTCCCTGGAAACGTCCCTATGAAAGAGCAGATTTTTGGGCACATGAAGCACAGCACTGTGGAGGGACAGACAACTCCACCAGTATTGATCTGACTGGTTTTTTTCTCAGCTGATTGAGGCTCTTTTTGTTTTTAGCAGTATTCCCTCCCACCAATTTTGATGCTTCCTGTCCCATAAAAGACTGTTGTCCATGACTTCTCTTAAACCCTCCTTGATTTTTTAAGAATGTGTAATCTGAAGGTTGTCAGTTCAAGTCCCTTTTCAATAGGCCTTCATTTGTGCACCATACTTAATCTGCTTTGCAATGGTAAAATGAATAAAATGTAGATTACTTTGGATGTCAACTAATGGAAGAAATAAAAGTAATACACCTGGCTCTAACCCTATGTGGTAATACAGTACTTAGCCCATGTTTGACATTTGTGCCAGTTACTAGAGCATCACCAGTGTCCTGTTTTGTAGATTTAAACTGTCTTCTGTTACCTTTACAAGGAACAAATAAAGCCACACCAGGCAGGTTTCTGTGTTTCCTGCAAGGATTCACGTGTTTGTATTTTAAGACACATGTCCGGCGTCCCTCTGGACACTCAACGCTCCAGAACAGTCCTAAAATAGATGGATGCGTTCGCTAGCTGTCACACCATGAGACAATGAGCAGGTCAAAGATGAGGGAGAGTTTCACTTCCCCTTCTGCTACACAAGGAAGCAAATGTTCAAACAAGAACCACCACAGAACTGCTAAGCATTCAGTGAATTACAAATTTTTTCATAGTATGTGATGTGTGTAATTTACCTTGTAGGACAGTTCCCCAAGCAAACATGCAAATGTTTATATTTTTGTGAAATCTTTTATGGAATATGGAAGAGCCCCTAATCTGTAGAATGGAGTGATTTTAGAGGCATTAGAGGAAACCGTTTGCCCAGAATGCTGCCTGTACTAAACGCTGAGTCCTCTGCCATACACAGAGCAATTGCCTCACTGTAGTAAAGCATTCACATTTGAAGCTATGGGTCTGCTACATGTCTACAACTGCATAAAGTTGAGAAAAGTCCAATTCCTATGTGGTGTGAAACACTGGTTCACTTTTCCCCTGCTGTAGGATGGCTTGCGAAGGTTATCAGGGAATGAGTACATCTTTGCTACTAAGCGTAAGTCCATTTAAGCAAGTGCTTTTATTCTGTTTTTTGGGATGTGTGGGGGGTAACGATTTGGATGTTCTACTGTGCTTTTCCAGAACATATCTGGCCAGCTTAGTTTAAGAATGTTCAGCTGTGTAAATACCTAATGCATGTATTTTCATTTAGTAAAAATTGGTAAAGTATTTGATTTAATCTTATCGATCCCTGCATTTGACTGACATGATTCTGCAAAATGCAGTTGAGCACCTCAAGCCGTTTTGTGAACCCTGAAAAATGTTTTGCGTCATAGTCCATTTCTTGTCCATTGTGTGTGCAGAGACCCATCACATTCCTGGCCATCTAGTCACTCCGCTGTCACTCAACGACATCCCCCAGTATGTAGCCCAGACGATGGAGAACGAGGAGTCCTGGGACTTTGACATCTTCAGCCTAGAGGCTGCCACCATAAGAAGGTGAGTGAGGAGAGTGTGTGTAAGAGATTTTCAGGGACTGCTGTAAGTAGTGCTAGCTGCTAATCCCTCTCAGCTGTACTGTGTTGTAAAATAAATTGTGTCATAGAACTATACTGGCTATTATGTTCATTGTTGCAGTTCACATGCAGTGGGAATTTCATGAAACCTCCAATGCCAATTTTCTCCTCCAGGCCCCTCGTGTATCTTGGACTGAAGGTGTTTTCACGCTTTGGGGTGTGTGAGTTTCTCCACTGCACAGAGTCCACACTCCGGGCATGGCTGCAGGCCATCGAAACAAACTATCACGCCAGTAACTCCTACCACAACTCCACCCATGCCGCTGACGTGCTGCACGCTACTGCCTACTTCCTTTGTAAGGAGCGTGTCAAGGTGAGCCAGATCCCCCAGTCTGAGTTCTGGCCTCTGAGTCTGGTCCCTGGTTTACTTTGCTTCATCACATTCAGATGCTGACATGATGCTCCAAAAAAAAGCTTGGGTACATTTTAACTGTCGTGAAATGTTTGGCTTTACTTTATGTTTTTGTAGCAGTGCCACCTTAGCTTTCAGCTCACATGTGTGGTGTCAGAGCTATCAATAACTTATGGTTAAAAAAATAATAAATGACTACTTGTTTTTTGCAGCTAAGTCTGGACCCAGTTGATGAGGTAGCTGCCCTGATTGCCGCTACAGTGCATGACGTGGACCACCCAGGCCGCACCAATTCCTTCCTGTGTAATGCCGGCAGTGAGCTGGCCATTCTGTACAATGACACGGCTGTACTAGAGAGCCACCACACTGCCCTGGCTTTCCAGATCACCACCCGTGACGAAAAGTGCAACATCTTCAAGAACATGGAGAGGTCTGGGCTTCTGGTGCATGGATGCACATGTGTTGCTTGCCTGATTGGGTTGGGACATTCCAACGATTTAATCTTTGAATTTGTGTACTATTGTTAATGTTTACGTGTTTTTCAAAATGTAGGACTGAATACCGCACACTCCGGCAAGCCATCATTGACATGGTGCTGGCAACAGAGATGACAAAGCACTTTGAACATGTCAACAAGTTTGTGAATAGCATCAACAAACCTCTGGCTGCGCTGGAGGAGACTGGGGTGAGTCGAGGCTGATGCTGATGTTCTGGCAGGGATATAAACTCTGATGTCTTTGATGTAGCTTAGCATGATAGCTACGGGACCTTAACTGAAAACTTATGTTCGTGAAGGGTTCCATTGTTGCATATTGTAGTGGGGAAAGGCAGAAGGCCAGGTAACTTGGTAGGATTGTACAGTCCTTATCAGGATGTGAACAACTTCATTCTGACACTTTAACAGAAATGTTTTTAACATTTCCTCCAGGACCAAAAAAATTCCAAGAAAGCATATGGGGAATGACACATACATGAAGTCACTGCTGCGGATGTTTTTCAAAAACTAGTACACACATCATTTTATTTTGATCTGTAACAGAGCCCTTTACTTGTCTTATTCAACATGCCAGGATGCTTCAATTTGTAATATAATTTTTCTACATAATTTAAAACTTACGTAAGCATTCATAAAGTTTTAGTATAGTTTTTTAGTGTCTATGAAAGGATTATATTTAAACATTTAATTAAATGCACCATTTCATAAAATTTCCCTGAACATGTTCAGCAAGTATCATTCTAATCATATTGGAAAAACATGTTTTCAAATTGGAAAATATTAGTCACGTTTATTAAAAAATAGTTAGAAAATGCGGATTCGTTCGGAGGTCAGAATTCGGAGGTCAGTGTCCAGATGTACACGATACTCATGGGCATTTCTCTTATTTTCAACTTTTGTTGTGATGAGATGCTTTTCAAAGTGGTGTTTGCTGTGCATCCCAGGGAAGTGGAGAGGAGGAATCTGTTAAAAGCATCCTGACGTCTCCAGAGAACCGGATCCTCATCAAGCGCATGTTAATTAAGTGTGCGGATGTCTCCAACCCATGTCGGCCGCTGCAGCTGTGCATTGAGTGGGCGGGCCGAATTTCAGAGGAGTATTTTGCACAGGTAATTCGGTTGTGAGTGTTTGTTTCTCTCTGTGTCTGTGCACCCTCACACACACTCTTGAAGAATAAAAGTAATGCTCATCACCCTTTAATAGTCAATGTAGTTCTTTGCTCAAAGTATGTACTATTCACTTTGTACCTGCATGAGTACAGATTAAGCCTTGTAATTCAATTCTTTGCCTGTTTCTGCTTATCCAGTTTATTCTACGCTATGTTAATCAGCTGGGAATATGGTGCCACTACTGTGTCATGAAGCATACAGCCATAATGTGCTGCTTACATGGATGTTGGGTGGACGTTATAAATGCAGCATGTAAAATTATAGACAGCTGCATAAAGAACTGTGATTTAAGAAAAACAGGTTGCTAGACACTGAAAATGATCTCAGATTCCATAAGCTGCAGCTCATACTGAAGTTGGATTGAATCACGCCAAGGATGATATAGTGATGACCAGACACGGTGACTGCAGTGGTGCTGATGACAGTCTGTGTCATGCTGAAACAGACGGATGAAGAGAAGCAACAGGGGCTTCCCGTGGTGATGCCAGTGTTCGACAGGAATACCTGCAGCATCCCCAAGTCCCAGATTTCCTTCATCGACTACTTCATCACAGACATGTTCGATGCCTGGGATGGTGCGTGTTCCATTCTGTGTTTTGTGCCACCTGTGTAATTTTAATTAGGTCGTCAAAAGAGCTTTTGGTGTCATTTGTCTTGGTGACGTGGAAGGAAAAGCGGACGGGCAGGCCAGACACGATTTTTTTTGTCTAGTGGTTTAAACGATCAGTTTATGCACGTCAGCTGTTTCATCATGACTAAATTTTGAGAATTAGAGGGTTGTGTCTGACATAAGTATAGTTTTGGGAATACAGCAGAGTTCTAATGGGTCTGTACAGACTGAACCCTCTAATTGAAAGGGTTTGGTCTGAATTTGTGTGCTGCAGTGGACCAGTGCCCTGTCCAGGCTAGACCCCACCTTACACACTAAGCCTCCCAGGATTACCTCTGGGTCAGTGTGTCCTTAATTTCAAGAACAGTTCCTGATAATGGATGGATCAGTGCTCTGGCATTTTTATCAAATATGTCTGTTCATTTTCTTGTATGTTTCAGCTGTGATTTTAAGCTGGACCTGAGAAACTTCCAGGTTCCTGCAGCCTTAGATGAGCTTTTTGCCGTAAACTTCAATCATTATGTTTTTTTTTACCGTATTCCCTGACAGCCTTTGCAGACCTGCCCAACCTCATGCAGCACTTGGACAACAACTTCAAGTACTGGAAAAACCTGGATGAAAGGAAGCTACGCAGCCTTAGACCCCCAAATGAGTAGTTGTCCTGGAACCCTGGTACAGCAGACCCGCACCTCAGGGACAGGAGTATGCAGAGGGATGCATTAGGCTGAATGGATGGATGGGCTGGTCTTTGGCTCTAACAGGAGTTTTCTGCCCAGCCCTTGAGTAAAGAACCCCCTAGACAGCTGCAAGGGATGCAGAGGATGGGACAGAACATACCCTGGGACTGGATCATCCTGAGACTCTCACTGAAGCCATGCTGGGAAGCTACATGTCTTTTTTTCCTGTTTTCTTTTTTCCTTTCTTTGATTTTTGGCATTTTCCTTGAGAGACCTCCACAGTGGACGTGGGGATTGACAGTACCTGGCTACACAGCTCAGCATGCGGAAGGAGCTGCTGCTTGTTTTTCGCAGCTGGGCAAGGGGGCCAAAAATTTGTTTTTTGGTCACCATTTAAAGGACCGAAAAAAATGATGCATCTTAGTCACAGACTTTTTTTACTGACAGTTTTGGTATATTTATTTTTTTAGATGTGTAATATTTCCTTATAAATTCAGACACCACTCATAAATAGGCCTAATAAAATTAATGAACAAGAGTTGAGAAGCCAAAGCATTTATTAATGAATGCATTGAAATTCCGTGAGTCTATAAATGTACATTTCATTGATGTTGCTAATGTTTATTTTCATAGTACAAAAGGATACCTTTTATATTGCACTGTAGACAACAATGAAAGTGTATAAATGGAATAAGCCATGCGAGGGTCAATCACTTGGGCATGTGACTCTTTGTCCTGGCAGCTGCCCTGTATGTAATATGGCTCTCAATAATGGAAGAAATCTGTGAACGAAAGTGTTTCTGACTTGAATATTTTTTTCTTCCCCCCTCCCAGTTTTATACCTGGTGTATTCTACTGAAAAGACTGCCTTATTTTTTACAATATTTATGCATCACATCCCACTGTGTAAATGCAACAAACATCCTGAGAGTTTCTAAATAATTTAGTTAAAATTTAAATCTCTATTTTTGTAGACTATTGAGTTGACACTGGAGTGACATAAAACGACCATGAATCACACAACAGATTTTCTGAAGGTGTTTGGCAGAACTGTTGAATGGCTGTTTTAGTTCTGTATACAACCGGAACATAGCTATCCAAAACTAGCTTCGCCGCTGAAAACTTGAAAAAACCCTGACAAAATGGATCATCCACCACTGGTTCAAATTTGAATAAACATGTTTGGAAACACGGTTCCTTGGAATATTTGAAATTCTAAGTTTTAAATGACTGATAGGACTGAATTGTGTATATTCATCCAGTTTGATTTGTCAAAACCGCAGAATCTGACTTCACCAAAAAAGAGAATGTGACAAATGAATCTAATGAAAATAAAAAGTTAATGAAGGAACCCCTGTGTGTGTTTGTGTAATTGTGAGCATACACTCAGGACATATTGACCAGTCACAGTCCTCAAGGGTTAAAGTGTGCATTCTCTTGGTGATATGGGACAATTGTGTGAGTATATTTTTATAATTTTACCCCAGATATACTCAGGCATTGATAAAGGATGGTAAAAGTGCTTTTTACTAAGCCTGTGGTGGTCTGATCCATGTTTTAATAATTTTGTTTTATTACCAGAGTATTTAACTCAGGTCATAGTGCATTTAATTTCAACAGTCTGCGAACTTCCCGGGGAAATGGACTCACTCACACTTTACATGTGAGCTTCTGCTGAAAATGTCCAGCATGTAAGGCCAGGATTTTTGGATGCTTGAGAAAATTTTTCATTGGTAATCCTAATGGGTTATAGTTATGCTAAAAAAGAAATTCATAATAAAGGTATATTAATTGTCATTGAAATTTGTGGTATAGATTTCTGTTGTCACCTGAATATGTCTATATGAATTACAAGGGCTGAATTTTAATAAAAGAATAACATTGTTTCTCCTTACTAATGTGTTAAATTTCTGGTCACTTTCCTTAATAGGTTTATCCTTGAGTGTTTTGAAATTCTATTTCTTTTTGAAAACATTAATGTCACTATGTTTGTTTGATGTTTTAAGATGATATATTAACATTGTATGTGGCATCTTTTCATAAACCAGTGGCAGTGGCCCATAGGTGAGCGAACAGTATTAGAGATTTAGTACGTTTGTTATTTAAGTGGTTCCTTCTCACATATTCACCTGCAGCCTGCAGTCGACCTTTACCCACACCAGTGATGCGAGATGGTCCCAAACAATGCAAGGCGTCTGGTTTTCATCCTCCCTTCGTTCTCCATCATCCCATTCGATGTTTGTTTGGATGACACTTGCATGACCTTGCTCTGCAGAACCTGGAGAAGTAAGCAGACCTATAAATCCTGTTGGCCGTCAGCCCTGCAGGACTGGAGTTATGCCCCATTGACAAGAAGGGTCTGTCAGAGATGGCTTGCGGCTTCTCAGCTGCAGTCAGCAATTTACTGCTGTTTTTTTCCATTTTTGTTCTTTCACCCCGCTTTGAGTAAACAGTGCAAAAGTTGTTGCACATCTGCTGTCACTGTTGCAATATGTCCTAGAAGTATGTTACATTTTTTGCTTATATGCTTTTGCTGTAGCAATTTCACCTATGACTGATTTTATCTTCCTGTATGTATGTGTGTAAATATAGCTACCGTGCATAAATTTACTGTTAATGCAATCTGGTTCAGGAAAAGCAGTCTGAATCTGCTAGGGCCTAAAGTCAGACTTTAAAAAATTTAATTCTGCAACCTTTTGGTCACAAATCCAGGTCATCAGGTGTTGACTTGTTAAGTGATAGATGACAAGTGATATGGACAAGTTTACAGAACTGGTCACAGCCTGGTACCAGCAGGAAATTGAAGGGAGTTCACAGGGAAATATCGATAAGTGGGACTGGTTTGGGGATTTGAGGTCATTTCAGAAGGTGAAAAACACACATACACAAAGTACAGTATGGACTCTGAGACAGCCTTCTGGCAGCATGTGAGTAATTCCAGGCTCAGGTCCATCACTGTTTGAGACCCACTCTACAGCCATCAATAAATGTCTGCTTACATCACAATTAACGATCAGATGGAAAAATCCTCTCTGTCCAGATGTCTAAATTGCTCGCAGTGCTGTATTCACTTTGAGTTTGATGAATGGAAACCAGGCTTCAGATATCATAAAACACCAAAGTTAAGGCAGTCTTTAAAACTGCTATTCAAAAAGGCTGCCTTTGAGCTGTATTTTCTCTTTAGTAAAATTTAAAGACAGATTTTTAATAAAACAAGTGCTTGAAATTTCTAAAATGAGATGTTTCTACTTAGCTGTGGTTAACATTACTAACTGTAATCTTCAGTAAGTATGGTAAGGGCATTAAAGTTGCAGGTATAATTTGATTTACAGAAATGTAATGGATGATGACTGCTTGAGATCTCTACTTGAGTGTTTTAACTTGTAGCGCTGAAGTTATAAGATGAATATTAATTTAAAGCACAGATTTCAGTGGTGATGCAGTTGCTGATCCTTCACTCTGGATAAACAGTGCTACAGCTGCTTTCAGAGCATGCTTTTTCTTCACACCTCTGCTCCAAAGTACCATTTCAGTACTTCAGGGACAGGTAACCTTATTCACACCTTATTGTCAAATGGGCCCTGTAGCCCAGATACACGATACTTCTGATCTTTTCCACCCTGCTGGCCACCTGGAGAACTTTCCTTTCAGACAGTTCTCTAGCCGCAGTTAAGGAGCTCCACTTGTGAGCTGTTCCAGTGGCACAACTACTTGAAGAAGACCAAATTAGAGTTTTTTCATTGGAAAATTACTTAACCATTATTTTTTCAGAAATAGATAAATGTGAGAAGTGTATGCTTTTCAAGTTGCTTATAATGGAGGACCATCCCAAACAGCTATTCATTCATTCATTCATTCATTCATTCATTCAGCCATTATTCATATTTGCTTGTCCAGTCTAGGGTCACAGTGGTTCAGGTCCTATCAGAGAAACGTTGGGCAGTGTACACCCTGGATGGGATGCCAGTCCCTTCCAAGGTAGCTCCACACATTCACAAACATGCACACTAATGGAAATTTAGTCACCAATGTGGGACACAAGTCTTCAGACTGTGGGAGGAAACTGGTGCACTGGAGGAAATGCAAACACACAAACACATTCTGAACATACAAACGTCACACAAACCGATCCATATTCAAAACTACCTCCAAGCTGTGCTCTGGTGCTGTGAGGTGCCAACACAACCCAAGCAACTAGATAATGTGGCAGAACTTTGTCACCTGTATAGATGAAAATACACATTGAACTAGTCAGTTGAGAATATTACCTGGAGTAGAAGATGAGAACACTACTGACCAGCTGAAATGAACTAACATTCACTGTTCAGAATGACCTGCTTTGGGTCGAGTTCATGACTACATGGACTCTGAAGTTCCAAAGCTCCAAAGCTTTTGGTTCTGCAGGGTACAGAGAGACAGGAGTTTACATGGTCTCTAAAGCCCTTGCAAAATCGGCGAAGACCCTGGAATTTTTACTTAGGGTATAAGTCCAACTATAAGTCTTCTTTACAAAACGAAAAACTAGTTTTACTAAACCTTGTCTTCACTTATTGATATAAACTTTTCCCAAGTATATATTTAAAGAAATTGCATAACAGTGCCAACACTGTTACTAATACTCCAGCCTGAAGCTAAATTCTTAAGGAAATACATTTAACACTCTGGTGTGGTACACTGGTAGAACCACACTATCTCCTGGGTCATAATGGCTTGGTTTCAACACAGTAATAACCATTGTAGTCCTTCGACCAATAAAATAGAGTAAACAAGATCTTCAGCAAGAAGACAAAGTTTCTTTAGATATTAGACAAATGAAATATCAAGGCATGACTTTTCTTTCTAAGCCACACACTTAGGTACACAGTACCATTTGTTGGGATGCAGTAAGTTATTTGAAAAGATTTGCTGGCATAGAATAAATAAATTGGGACCAACGATTTTTTTTACCTCAAAAAAATTCAAGGTAGGGAGCAATATGGGGCAACATTGAAGATATTTAATTAGAGGTATTTCTCTTCTTAGGCTCTTGAATACCCTATTTGCTTCTACTTTTATGTTTGCTCAATATGTCTGCTAGGATCAAAGCATGAAGGGAGGGCACTGCAGTGTTACAGTTATTTAGTTAAAATTTGTGCTAGAAAAGTCATGTGACAGAATAATTGTACCACTTTATTACTTGTATTTATCTGCATTTGAACCATACCAGTCCTATCCTACTGCCAGTTTTAAAATTGGGTGGTCATGTATTGGCAGCCTACCTTTGGTTATAAATAATGTTTGCCAAGTGCAAGGAACTTGTTTGGCAACCTACCTTGTTTTGACACTAACAATTTTTGATATCCTTGGCAATTAAGAAACCTTGTCTTTTGGCTAACACTCAGTGCATCAAGTTAAAATATTGTACTGTGTTTACAAGACATTTGGTGAAGAAGGGATGAATAGGTAGGTATGACTGTCTAGTAGCTAACTCCGGAGTGCTTGATCTTTGTTTATTACAGGTAGCCAGAACCTGCCAGAAGTTATCATCAGACAAGGCTGGTCTTTTCCTTTATCTGTTGATGGCCCTAGAATTAACTACTTGCTTTCTGCAAAAATGGTCAGCATGGGGACACAGCAGGTAGTGCTATTGCCTCGTATCATCTGCACTGTGGATTGTACCCAGCTGTCTGTGTGTAGCCGTCATGTTCTTGAATTTCGAACAGGTGGTCAAGTTTTGTGCCTCAGTCCAATGAAATGTTTCAGCTAATGACTTCAAATGACCTACTGTGTGTGAGTGAATGAGAGTGCGATTGGCTAGATACAGCATGGCCAGGGTGTACTGTCTCAAACCCTTGTGTCATGGATGGATGGATTAAATATTTACGCGTTTTGTCAAACTCAAACAAATAAGGCAGTGCTTACAGTTGCTAGTGTAGCTAGTTATTGTGCTTGGAAGATAAATGTATTTTTTGCTGCTTTTTAGCTAACGTTCACCAGATTTGTCCACTTTTATCACCAGCTTTTCGAATTTTAAGCAACAGGTAAACATGCCAATTTGTGTGGGGTCCATTAGTAGTATTATTAATTATCAGGTAAATAACTCATTCATCGAAAACTTTTAATATATTGCAGCAATATTCTAGTACCAACATATTTAGCTGTTCTGACATGAATTAAGCATGTTAATAATTAAATCAATTTTGTATATGCTTTTTCTATGTAATAAACGTGTAAAATTGTAGTAGCATTTTATCTTACAGGAAGTGAGCTGATGATTACGTTGCTATTTATATATTATTTTACATGACTGTCAGAATTTCTTTGATGATGTGAAAGTGTTGTACTGGGTAACCTCTCCTTTGTTTCTTGTGAATATACAGTAATACCACGTACAAACAAGGAGCCATAAAATTTAGCAAAAAAACACTGTCCTTGGTTGTGGCTTTCTGCATTACAGCCTTGCTTTTCCTATTACACTCTGTCAAAATACAGTGCACACATACAGCAGAAGTGTTCAGTCAAATATGGTGCATTTTGGGGCAGCAATGCCACTGTGGATGGTTATAGTGCCAGGGCTATCCAGGGCAAAACAGGGATGGACGAGGTGCAGGAAGTGACACTGGAACGTGTAGAGGTGCTGGTCCACGTCAGCATTGAAGAAGGACAGCTTCTCTGAGTCGTAATCCAGCATCACACCGATACGCTTAGGGGGCACTGTGATGCGGATGTCAGGGGACCAACCATTGTGCAGGAACTCATACTTGTGCCTGTTAATGACAGCAGTCTTTTAATGGAACAAATGAGCAACGAACAAAAACACCAGTGACATCAATCCTGAGTTACTGTCTGCCACTGCCAACAGGTTTAAGGTTCACACCTGTGTTTCCATAGCAGAGAAGAATAGAGCAACCACAATGAGCCTAAGAAAACAACGCAACAGTAATCCAATGGTATTCTCATGACTATTTGAGTGCTCTTCCTCTGGTTGTGAGCATAAGTCCTGGACTAAACAAAAATCTGCTTATCTCCTGCGTGCTGAACATAGGGTTGCCATGGGAACAGCAATACTGCAATATTCCAAGAGTGTTTAATTCAAAACCCCTTTCACAAAAGAATTTACTTGTTTCTCTGTGGCAAGTGAAACTCCCACAGTGCACAGGAACTGATGCAGGGATTTGTTTAGTCACTTATTTATCATTCTGCAAATTATTTATGCATAGTGTGGTGGCAAACATTTCCACTGATGCAGGTGAACTGAAATCATTCTTTCGCATGTGGAGCTCACCTGGAGGGTGTGATGACATGCCGCATACACCAGGAGGTGCTGTTCCCACCCAGGAAGCTGTTCCTCTGTGTGTCCTCATAGGCAACACCGACCCTGAACTCGGTCCCCTCTCCCACAGACACCTCCCAGTAGTGCCTCCCTCGGACAGGGATCAAGTCCCCCAGCACTGCCACACACCTGGAGAGAGTAGGAGAGAGCAGCACTGCGGCTACTGCTGTGTGCCTTGTCCACACAGCACACTAAAATAGGTATTAATAAAAAATTATATATATATATATATATATAATTTTTTTTACGTTTTTTATTTTAAATTCTATTTAATTTATATTTTCTATACAGTCAACAAACACTCCTGAACAGATGCTCTTTAAACAATTTATTTTTGATAGGTATGAAGCACAGGAACATTATCTAAATATTAAATCTTGCCTTTTTATAACACAGCATTTAATTTAGGCCAGTATGACGACACTGCAGGTTGCACTGGTGATTCACAGTGCCTGAGGTGTCTGTTTGCGTGTGTCTTTAAATGGTACAATGGACACTTTGCACAGTACAAGTACAGTGCTCTAAATTTCCCATAGTGTGTGAGAGAGAGAGAGAGAGAGAGAGAGAGAGAGAGAGAGAGAGAGAGAGAGAGAGAGAGAGAGAGAGAGAGAGAGTCAATAAATGTGTGTGGCTACATGGCTACTGTCTGATGGACTCCTGCCTGCCTGGCACCATGTGTTTCTATGACCCCGCACTGGAAAAGTATCATATTTACTTATCCAGTTCTTTGTTCTGGCATTATGAAAGTAGCATTTGTTTAAATGTACAGACTGTTCTAATGTGTTGTAATGTGTGTGCACACACACACACACACCACAACACATTAGAACAGTTTCTTACAGTACTGTACAAAAGTCTTAGGCATGCAACTTCAATGTCTGTTGAGAAGTACAGGTAGAT
>UFQX01000041.1:1525371-1566715 GCA_900497675.1 Arapaima gigas | reverse complement strand
CCTGTACTTCTCAACAGACATTGAAGTTGCATGTCTAAGACTTTTGCACAGTACTGTATGTGTTCCTTTCTTGATGCACATATGAAATAGAAAGGCAACATCTCTGACAGGAAGGTGATTTCACTTTTATGCATAATTTCTTACTATTTTTAAACACCCACTTCCGTTATCGAGATTAAGAATGGAAAACTTGTGGGACCAGAAGCTCCAACGTTCATCAGCATATCTGCACACCTGTACACCTAGGCTGACAAATGCATCGGATCCCAATGATCACATAGAGGGTCCACAGTCCCCCTATAATTCCCTACAATGGTTAAACACCTAAATGTTTACACACATGCAGCACAATTGCTGCTGTTTACCTGTAAATAGTTGTATTTAACCATTGTTGGGTGTTATTGGGTGATTACTGACTCTTCGTCGCTTAAAACATTTCTTAGTTTTAGGGAATGGACAAGTTGGTATGCTGTGTTGGTGCTGGTGTTTTGCCCCACAATGTCTTTGGGGGTGTGATGTGCTACAGAAAGGATGTGCACCAGGTGCCAAATAACATGGTGCACCCCTGGGCACAGCAAAAGGAACTGGCAGAGAGAAGCACAGTACGCAAGGAAGAAAAGAGAGTGAGCCAATGTTAGTAAGGAAGCATTTCTCTCTACTTGCTCTCTCGGTGATTTACGTCCCTCTCACCTTCTCATCTCCTCTCTTGCTGAAACAACAAGGCCAAATGCTGGTGATGTGGCTGGCATGGCAACCCCCTCTCATATAAATATATATAATACAGCTATACATTAAGAGAGGAAACAAGCGGGTTGTTATACATTCTCTTAACTGGAAGGAGAGTGGAGGATGTTGCATGTCTGGGAGAAAAGGAGAGAAAAATAAGCTTTCCTATGAGCGAAAGATTTTATGAGGGAGGCAGGGATAGTGAAGGAGATGGAGAACAGTTCTGCAGTGCTCTGCGTTAGAACAAGATTGGAAGGGATGATGGAGAGATGGTGGATGTGATAGTGCTGAAGAGGAGCAGGTTATATTGGTATTAATTAGTGAGAGATGGAGATGAGCAAGGATAAGTGGAAGTGGGGGAGTACATTACTCTAATCGTAGAGACGAATGAGGGAGGTGGCAGAAGGGTAGGGAGAGCAGAGAGTGGCACATGTATGCTGAGAGGACAGGAGAATGGCAGTCTAGTGGCCTTTTTTTACTGTTATTAAAAAATGTTGTTCTGCATTGTAAAGACAAAGTGTGCTGCAGTACCTGGCTGGATGTTCTGTTAGGTCTGTGCTAATGAGATAGACTGTGTATGTTTATGAGAAAAGACCTCATATGATCTTTTACACAGCTTTTTTCAGCCCCACTGAACTTACTCAGTTAAACACCTGAGTAAGTTCAAGAATGATAAGACTGGGATTGTATCTTCAAATTTTGGAGTCCGTTTTTTTGTCCCATGCCCTCAGATATGCCATCAAGCAGTACATTCATCTCTCTGTTCAGTGTAACAACGTAACACATCATGTTGTGAGTCCAGCACAATTCAACACCCAGAAGTGTGACCAAGGTGACTAATTTGTTCCTGGACCGGATTCGTGGCAGTGAATCAATACTTGGAGTTATCATTATTTAGATTAAATGTACCAAAAACAACTGCTGATGGATGTGCCCTGCGTCTGGTGTTAACTGTTGTCGTGACAACCAAACCCCCCTGGGAACTGAGGGGCAACATAGTGAGGGATCTGATCACAGCATGGTGGCAGTTTACTGGGACTAGCTATACTTTGAGCTCATTTTGGAGGGATGCAGTATTCTGAGGCTGCACTGCCCCTGGGGCTGGCGGTCTTTGGCTATCTGTCACTGCAAGCAGTGGTTGCTAGGTTGCCTGGTTATCCACAGAGTTTTATTTTCATCGTCCATAAATACACCCAATTACACAATACTGCAGTTTATCAAAGCATACAACAAGGTCCCATACTCTTTTATCAGAGTATACTCTTCTGGTTTCAGAACAGCACATCTTCAGAAAACATTGGGATAGTTCCAAAAGATAAGTGAATTTTGACAAACACTGCTTTGTCCAGCAGTTCCTCTGCTGCACCATGCAGAGGTGTCATTTTGCAACCAGATGTCCAGGTCAGTAATTTGTACATTTATTCCATTTCTTTCCATTCCAATTTTTTCGTTCTTCCTGTATCAATAAGCGTTCTGTCCTGATTTAGAAAAGCAGTGGTCCAGCTAGCGTGCTCTTCTTTTTAACAGCAAAGTACAGAAAGAGAGCGAGGCCTAAATATACGTGTCCTATTTTCCCTGTCTCCCTTTGGCCATTTTATAAACGTATAAATGAACTTTTTCAGAACTTTTCCTCTCCCTCTTCCTTTTCAGTTTGGCATTTCACCCTTTTTCGTGGTTTTCACCAGTATTCTTCATTGGAAAAGGTGGAATAGGTGGGAGGTGGGAGGAGGGGGTTTGCAAAGGGAATTCTGTTTCCAAGCCATCAAGCAGCTGTTTCATCCATGTTGGTACTTGCCCTGTGCGCTGTGGACAGGACACCTGTGTTGTTGCAGGTCTCTTATATCTAAAACACCAAACAGAAGATGGAGGGATACCTGGCAGGGTTTCCATTCAGTAGTGAATGAATTTAGTTCACTGTGGAACTTTTGGTCATTCTGATTTCCTCAAAAAATGTGGTGGGGCCTCTGCCCTACTCTAATTTTTCTTTATCTAGATTTGGTTTCTTTTTGTCTCCCTGTATTTCCTTTGTATTCCTGCATACTCATGTGCCCTGTTTTGCTTTTTTGATTTTGGCTTTATCCCTGTTTTGTCCTTCAGGTTTAACCTGCCCTTCTCTAACACTCGTTTTTAGCCGCTGCATTTCCCCTCCCTTCTTCTGACCCCTTTAACCTCTCTTTTTCTCTAAACCTACCCCCTTTCTCCATGTACTCATTCCTTTTCTTGGTTGTCCTGCTACTGAACCCAATCTTCCTCCCACCCTCATTTTACCTCTAATCTTCCTCTTAGATAGGACTGAATAGAACTTCATTGATCCCTGTGGGGAAATTTGCAGTGCAGCAGCTGAACACATACGGCTTATAACATAAGGCTCTCAAAATACAGGCAGACAGACAGACAGATAGCCAGATAGATAGATAGCCAATAAATAATGAAAATAAATAGCAGAACACTTACTTTGTCTAATTGTTGACCTTGTCCTTGTGTCTACTTCACTCCCTGTGCTAAGTCCTCACCCTTCATAATGCTACACAAGGACTTAGCACGGGGAGTGAAGTAGACCGAATTAAGCACTATATCACTTGTGGGTGATGACAGGGATGAAGGGGATGCATGAAGATCACAAGTGGTGTCCAGTCAATTGCCAGCAAGTTGTGTGTTACAACTGGCTCCTATTTGTAAAAGACCCTTGCTGGAATACTGGCTGCTGGTTCCAAGCTCTTGGCCGGCCACACACGAGAATAAATGCATGCTGTGTCAGATGACCTGGTTCGCATTAGGATTAGCTGGATATATAACATGAGCCCCACTTCACTGCATTTAGCATCAACTTAGAACAAGCATGACTGGTAGAATTAGCTGACTGGTCGTTTGAATTTGATTGAATTCAGTCCAGTTTATATCAAACATGGTCTCTGGGCAGAGTACAGGAAAACCTCACTGATAAGCACGAGTGTTTCTTTTCTGCCACTTCTGTCTCCTCCGTTGACAGGAGACGGCCCTTCCCTTCCCCTTCCTATCAAGCTTAAATGAATCCTTTCTGTTTACACTGCCTGTGAATAGACAGGACTCTCCTGACTCCCTTTGTACATTACTTCAGCATCTGTTCGCCTCTTTAACAAACCGAACGCCTGAATGAGCTGGAAAGAGCACTGAACGTCAGTGTTTTATGGGTCTGGAGCACCTGTCTGCTCACATTCTACCACCTGGGGCATGCAGAAGGGGTGACAGATCTCAGGTGTGGGACGTTGACGCATTTTGAAGCTGTGCACACATGCACACGCATGCACACTCATAAAAACACAAGTTTACAAAGCAGTACTCAGTATGATGCTGACACAAGCACACGGTGATGGACATAAACAAATGGACATTTGTAAGACTAACCAAGGCTGGATGTGCACAGGTACATGTGTATGAAGCTCATTACAAGAAACCTCTGTGAACTTGAGAGGCTCATCCATATATTACATGTGTATCTCAGGCTGATTTGCATTCAAATTTACAAATTCATTCTCAGATGTATTTAATAGACCTAGCCGGCATGCCAATGTCCTCTCTGGGGCCAAGAGTGCTTTTAATACCATAAATGTAACTCAAGGAATGGAACACAGAGTTCTAAACAAACTGGTGTTAAACAGTGATGTAACCTTATCTCAGGTGCTAATGTAGACAGACGCCTCCTACTCAACCTCGCCTCCCGTTTTCCGAAATAGTCCTTGTCCATACCAATGCTTTGACTGCCTCATGTGTCAGAGAGGATAGAGAAGGTTGTCTTCCATTTTGTAGGGATAACTAATAATGTTTGTTAGAGAAAGACCCTGGTCGATCACGATGGAACAGTACAGGCATGGGGAATGTTTTGAGTCCCAGAAACAATTATCATGACATGTTGCTCAATAACAATGATGTGGAAATGATTCCAGATCCATTAAAAAAAGCAATAAACAGAGCAATATGAGCATGGATATTGCCTCAGTCATTCATCACAAGCATCCCTAGTTGGATTCTGCACAAGGTGAGACATATGAGGCAGACATAATTGACCTGAAAGTACATGAATATAATTGACCTCAGGTGCGTTTTGCATTGTGTGTGCATGTGTTTGCGTGTATGTGCGCGTGTCTACGTACAGTGCATCGGTGGGTGAGTAGATATTTTTGTTCACACTAATGGCATCTTTAACAAGACTGTTTCGATGGAAACCACGTTGCCATGGAGACACAGTCTGTCTCTTTGAATTAGAAATATTTCTCTCTCTCTCTCTCTCTCTCCCGTGCTTTCTATACCTCTCCATCTTTCTCCCCCTCTCTCCACACCTGACAGCATAGCATGATACCAGTCAAGAAGTATATAAATAAGGGAGAGAAGGAGAAAGTTTAGAGTGAAGGGGGTGTTGGATGCATGAGGCACATGAGTTTTCAAAATTTAGCTTTAGAATGAGAATCTGAGGTAGTGAATGGGAGTGGAGGGCCAGGCACAGAAAGATTCGATTATAAAAGGGTAGACTGGTATGAGCGTGGGAGACATGGGCAGAGTGACTATGTGTGTCTGTGTGTAAAAGCAAGAGCAAGCAAGAGGTAGAGAAAGAGAGGGAGTGAGAGCGAGAGATTGATTATCTTCCTTTAAGTGCTTTTGGCAGTACTGAGACAGTGTCATCCTGCCAATCCAGCCAGTTTGAATTAACATTGCGGAGACTAATACAGGGGAAATTCGGAAGGAGAAAGAGGTTATTGAGAAGAAGGAGGAAAATTCAAGGACAAGGACAAGGTTTTTAAAGGGACAGCGGAGGTGAGGGCAGTTTGAGGGAGAAGGGGGTTCATAAAAGTTATGGGAAGCTAGGTTTTCCGTCGGGTTAATAACAGAGACATGAGAAAGAGCGGAAAGAGAGAACTAAAATATACTGACAAGGCCACGAACTTTGTCTCCGCTACTGTCCGTCACACTTGTCCCAGTGCCTACCCTCCCCCAGTTCCTACTGCCAGCTGCCTGTTGAGCATGGAGATTCGCACAGACACTGACCACCTGCAGCAGACAAGCAAAGTAACACAAGCGCTGTGCTTGTGTCTGGGTGGACATGGCTTTGTCAAAGAAAACCACATTCAGCTGAGTGCAGAATGCTTTAAAACAATCATTTAAACATAGAAGTTAAAGGTAGATTTTAAGTTGTGCTTTTTAAATCATCTCCATTTTTTCTTCCTCCCAAGATCAATAAGGTGGAAACAGAAGAAGGATTACAAGCCATTTCTGTGTTAAAACATATATCTCTTCCTGTGTCTGTGTGTTTTGGTCCCTAAATAAACATGTCGGACAGTGGAAAACTAGTGTTTTGGTCGCTGGCATTTCTCCAGCCTCGCTTTGGACACCACTTGTCAACTGGCCCATTATTATGGTTAGACATAGGTGAAAAGGACAAGTATCCATGCAGCACTGCCCGCTGTCCCCATGTTCAACTTTCACCTTTTCACTAAACATTATGCAGTCCATCAGCCTTGGAGCCCCTCTGTCAGGGTGTAACAGTAAGACACAAAAGCTTGTCACGTGCCCCCCACCCACACTGGCTCGAATCTCTTTAAATGCAGTAACAAAAAAGGGCTGATGTCATTCCTGAGGTACTCGCGCCAGAGGTCATTCGACTCGGTTGTACCTCACTGCTTAATGTGTGCACTGTTCAGGTATATATAAGTTCAGAACTCTGGCTTTGCTTTTGTATTTGTCTGTGTGCCGCTACATTTCATCCAATGTCCTCTGCTATGACAAAATGTGTGAATTCATTTCATAGTACTGTGAAGAAGTGCAGTATTTGTACATAGCAGCCAACTAATGCAAAAGAATTATTTGTGTAAGTGTGTTTGTGTGTAGTTGTAAGAGTCACAAATAAATAGATTAATTTTAATTGAAAAATCAACAGTGACTCAAAAAGGATATTCAGACAACAAGCATGAATTTTTCTAGTGAGTCAAGGGGAGTTTCATGATTTCAGCAGATTTACAGCAGTGAAGGAAAGAGGGCAGAGTCATCAAAGTTCACGCTCCTTATAGAGGGGCCTCTTTTGCAGTACTGTTAATATTTTAAACTTGAATCTGTGGGAATTCAAAAGTATATGTTTTAAGTGTTATAAAATATTTTATTTTAAAATGGTACTGCTTGTTTCCAGCTATGAGAATAACTTGGTAAGGCATATACTTACGTTGTGCGTGTAGAAACCAATGTGCACATTATAGTTTTACAATGTGAACATGTTTTTTTTCAGTGACAGAGGAAGGAAAGGGAGAGCCTTGTTGCCAAATGTTGGACCCTGAGTCATAGTGCGAGGCCCCGTAGAGCCAGTGTGTATTAAAATTACATGTATGTACAACTCATCTGCTGTGTTTTGAATGGAGATTAGGGGCTTGGGAGGGGATGTAAGAAGGAGGGACAGATGATGTATCGATTTTGAAAGGTATGTTGAGTGTGATTAATTTCTTTCATTCTTTTTGCAATGTTACATTGTGAATATATCCTGCCCAGCCCAAGTAAAACTCTTCTGAACCTTTGTTTTAATTCCAGAGGAAATTGAAGCAGTCCTGTGTGTTTACAGGCGCATCACTTTTGTGTCTTTTGCTCTGAGTGTGACTCAGTAGCTACAGCTGCTATGCACTGGGGTCTGTACCTCCCACCCCAAGGCTGTCAGTTTTCTCTCCCACTTTGCAAATTGGGGTTTATAGGAGCCTGTTACCGGCAGGAATTGGATACCGAAGAGCTTCTCCCTGCATACATCACAAGTGCAGTGGCCTGCTGCCTCAAGTGAGCTTCTCTCTGTCTGCCTCCATGCGGTACTCTTCCCCCTCCCTCCACTTCGCTGCTATGACACAGAGAGAGCGGGGCGAGGAGGAGGCAGCAGCGGGGGAGGTGGATATGATTCTTCTGATGGGGAATGGAAGTGGTCCGGCCTGTGGCTCCTGGCTGATGGGTTTAATGTACCGTCTCTGTGCCATTTACATATTACATTGTTCTAAAAGCTCTACTGGCACTCGGGTCCCTGTGAGTCACGCCATGAGGTGTCTACTGGTGCTCCTCTGCCTGAGGAGAGCAGAAGGAGCTGGAGGTGGTGGGGAATTGAGAACTACTCCCTCAACTCACCCAGGACCCAATGTCTACCCCTCCACCTCCTCCTGGTCACCCAAAAAGCGAGTGGTTCCACTAGGAGGTCCACCCACCTGCATACGTTATGTGTCATATGTTATGGGAAGCACGGGGGCGAAAGCATGCGGGCGACAGACGAGTGAAACATGGATGATTATTATTATGTATGCAAATATAGGAAGCTGATGGATTTCTGAGTAGCAGTTGTGTGGGTAGAGGAGTAGTGCTGGGATGGGAAGGTGGGGGCAAGGGGGTTGCTTTGGCTTATTGTCTTAGTCTGTCTTGTAACATGTTCCGCTTTGAAAATGTCCATGTCATGCCAATAAAGCAGATTTGAATTTGAATCTGAAACAGGCTACATGGTGCGTACGGAAGCGATGGAGAAAGAGACAGAAGGTGGTCTCCGTACTGACAGAGACTGTGGTGAGGAGAAGGTCTGTGGAGTGAAGGAGGGTGGACACATGGTGACCTTGTTCTCACTTACCCCAACTAGCCCACAACCATTGCCCTTCCTGTGAGTGATGTTTCTGGCCAGAGGGCCAGCCTGATCTCCAAGTGGTGGAGTCCCCCTTCAACTGCACTGTCCCCATTTTGTACCCGTTCCCTGTCCTGTGGGTTTTTGGTGTGAAACGGGGAAAAAGACTTCTAGGAGAACTTAATGAAGCAATGGGTCTGGGAGGCTGGAGGAGCATGACTGGAGGAGTGTGCGCTTGTGTGAAAGCATGCTGAAAGCTCACTAGCTAGAGCGATGAAAGACCCTGCTGCGGGTGAATAGACCTGGCGTTCCCAGCTTATGTCATGTGAGTTAGTCTTGTTGCTAGCAGGTTGAATGCTACTTCTCTATTTTCCCAGCTCTGATGATCAAGGCAGGGTTTCAATCCAGAGGTGTGGATAAGCCAGAATATGGTTGTATGTTTTGCAAAACAAATGTATGAGTCAGCACACCCAGCGATTCCAGATTTGGCTCTGGACCACTGTGGCCTTGAACTAAGACAAGTGGATATTGAGGTGTAATGGAATTCTTGGAACACTAATTTTTCTCATTCAGATGGCTTATGATCTGTTATAATTTGTGCCTTAAAGGAAAAAGAGCAAAGCAATTTTGTCTGTTGGGGGGCAGTTACAAAGTTATTGCTGACAACAAAGGGTATACGAAAAGTCTTCCCTCTCTGAAAAGATCTCCTTAAGGTTTGCATAATAATCATAATAATATTGAGGCTAAATTGGCCAAATGTTTTAATTAAGATCCCAGATTTTTAATTGCGTTTAAAATAAGGCCATTGATAATTAGATGAAGGTCTGACAAATGTGATGACTAAATTCACGCATGTTTGATTAAAGATTAAAACTTTTTTTACGAAATGTAATAATGTGAAGGAGTGAAGCTTGAGAGGGTGTGGAAGGAGTGGTGGAAGGGACAAGTTGATTCATGCATCTTTTCAGTATTTGTGTTGTTATTGGTGCATGTATTCTAGTCATTTTACCAGAACAAGATTGATGCAGCAGGGAATAGTTACAAAGCTTTCCAGCATTTTATTTAATTGTTCTTTTTTGTGTCCGTTTCTGCACCTGGGTTATGTCCATATATTTGAACAAACGTGTGTTATTCTGTTTTTGAAATAAGGTTAATTTTATGTGTCTCTGTGACTGAAAACACGCGATAGACCCAGCTGTTTCTTCCCTCTCCAGCTTTTGAAATCTTCCCGTCATCCAATGCACTACACAGTGGGAGAATTACCTCCACAGTGTTTTGGATGTGCAAGTTCTTTTAAGGCTTCCTTGGCAGGTTTCAGATCACACAGTGCTAAAGTCTTTCAGAAATCACTTAACGTTCACACAAGCAAAAATGTGTTTTTGACTTTCAAAGAACAAATGAACAGGCTGAATATGACCCAGATGTCTTTCTACCTGTAGTAGATACAGGCAGGAATTATAGTGTGCCATGGAACCTTCTTGCTGTAATGTGGACAGAACTACACACACTCAGCTGGCATGTTGGCATAAATGGTTCCTTTGTGTGTGTCAAATAGGATCACAGCCTTTTGAGGGTTTCATTTTTGAGATCATCAAGGAAATTGCAGTGGTATGGAACAAGGCAGCCCAAGTCTGTGACACCTGGCCTTCATGGGCAGCCAGGTGTGTCAGCATGGGCCCTGACATCATAACCAAGCAACACTTTCAGAGTGAGTTCTGTTGCTGGATCACTGGCGTTGCTCCTTTAATCTCACCCATGCTGGCCCCCATCCATATCTTTCACACAGGCCTTTTTATGTATTTCACTGAATGTCGGCAGTAGAGATGTTGGTTTTTCTATAGAACAACATGCAAAATGTGCTTTACCACTGTTAACTATTCCACAAAAGCCGTATATTCCTGTCCCACAGCTGGGGCTGCAGTGCATGAATGCAGGGGAAGAAAAGCTTCTAGAATGTTTCTATAACACACAACACTGCACTTCTAACACCACAATTCTGGCAGCTTGAGCTTTTCAGGTCAATAATGCTGATCTTTGCGGGATGACAAACGTAGGCAAATAATTACTGAAGCAGAAGAGATGGGGCTGTTGGTACTGGTGTTCGGCTTGTAATTAAAGAATGTCGACACCCAGAACCCAGAGCAGCTGGACTGTGCTGGACAGAACATTACTTTTACACTGCTCTTAGAGGCAGAGGAGGGGAGGAGGGTGGTGGATCTGGGAATTCAATTATATCTGTGTCCTGGCAGTAATTTCAGTAGAATAAATAGGCCAGTAAGAGGGAGAACGGTGTGCAGGGAGAGACAGCCACTGGGAGGGGTAGGGGACAGAGAAGTGGGAACAGTCAAGAGAGACATAACCAAACGCAAAAATGGAGACCAAGAGGAAGAAATAGAGGTTACGTGGGACATGGAAAATGGGGGGTGTACATGAACGGTGAGAGGCACCCCCTTTCAGGTTGTGGTAAAGATGAAGGTTCCACCGACATGTCTGCGTACTCAAAGTTAATTTGGCAGGTGTGTTTGGGGTCATATGTATGTATCTATGTACATATGGACCTTAACATGATGACCTATGCCCTCCCCCCGTGCCATTTATTTGGTATCTCCCAGTCTCATTAATGCAAAAACAAGGTAACGGATCGACCCAGCCTGTCCCAGGGGAAGAAAGGGGGGCCAGCAGGCTCTGATGTTGAACGAGGCACATAAGCCAAAGACATTTCAACACCCTTCCTGGCTGACAAAAGAGGATGGATTTCACACACTGATACACAAGCTGGCATTAATTCACAGACGCACACACGCAAACTTTACATTCGCAGTACGTGTTTAGCAGAAGCTGCAGTGTAATTCCCAGCTATTCTGCAAATGTAATTTTCCACCCCTTGCTTGCTGTGACGTCCAGCCCAAATGCTCAGGATGAATGTGATATATTTACTGTGCTGTGCCTCTCTCCCATCTGTCCTCGTTTTAGGATGACAATTCCATGTTCTTCCAGTTTGGTCCATCAATCGAACAGCAAGCTTCTGTCATGCTGAACATAATGGAGGAGTACGACTGGTACATTTTCTCAATCGTAACCACATACTATCCTGGAAATAAAGACTTTGTGAACAAGGTATCCCACTGGTCAGCTGCTCAAAATTGGCAATATCATAGTTATTTATTGCCGGGTACAATATCACATTTGAATGTATAATGGGGTCACATACATTTTTAGAGATGTAGACGGGAGGTTGCTATTACTTTACAGCATGTGAACATGTTGGTTGTAATGTTAACACCAAAAACTGATGCAGTTATCAGTGTGACTGACCTAGAATTACACCGGTTGGTAGAAAAATATCGAAAGATAAACACATGTGTATGTTCTAGCCTGAGTAAGCACTCTGTTGTGGATGTGTTTGAACAGAAGCTAATGTAACATGATGGGAGGTCCGGTCAGTCTTTGTACAGTTAAACACCTGTGTCCCTTCCTTTGGGCTCCCCCTCCACCACCCAGGTGCGAAGCACCATTGAAAACAGTTTTGTAGGTTGGGAGCTGGAGGAGGTGCTTTTGCTGGACATGTCAGTGGATGACGGTGACTCCAAAATTCAGAACCAGCTAAAGAAACTACAAAGCCCTATCATCCTCTTGTACTGCACCAAGGAGGAAGCAACGACCATCTTTGCAGTAGCTCACTCGGTGGGCCTCACAGGTTATGGCTACACCTGGATCGTCCCTTCATTAGTGACTGGTGACGCTGACAACGTACCTATCGAATTCCCCAAAGGTAGGTGGACGTAGCAGAGGAGTCGGGGGTGTGGTTCGGCATGCCAAGTCTCGCCTTGGAGCAATAGGCAATGTGGTGCGTTAGGTCAGACCTGCAAGGGAGTCTGGTAGAGTATGTGGGGGATTGCCTATATGATGCATAAATCTGATTTTGCTTCAGTGGCTTGACATTGATGACAGAGTATGGCACAGGGTTTCAAGGTAAAATTGGAATTTGAATCCTGATGGTAGTGACTTAACGCCTGACACACCAGCAACATTTGTAGCTTTCAACCCTGTATCTAATTCTACTTATTCATCTCTTGAATTACATAAAGGGGAGCAATAATGCAACCACACACCCGCCTGTTTTATCACATTGTAAAATGCAGAATTGCAGAATAGACTTATCCAAGGCCTTGTGAGCTCGAATTGTTCCATTTTGCTGTAGCTGTAACGTTGTTATTCTTGTTATTTACTGCCTTAGCAAATGGCTTTATTCAAAAGGACTGATACAAACTGGAGTTTTTCCAATATAGAATTGTTTTTTCAACCCCGATAAGTAGAGCAAGGCTCTTTCCTGTGACTTGAACTGACAGTGTTTTTGTAAAAAGTCCAGTTTTACCAACATCGGCATGCCTGGTGTGCCACTGATTCACGTGTTTCTCTGCCCTGACCACCCGATTTTGAATCGGAACCGTAGGCTTGTAATTAACAAACTGACGTGAACAATGGGGTGGTTTACATGACAAATGAACACATTTACCCTGGAGACACAGTAAAGTCTTACTGCATGTTTATTCTTTCAGTTGAATGAGATGAGATGGTTCCAACTGTGACGACTTTTTCTGCCCCTCGGTGGTCACCGTGTGTTTAAAGCTGAAGGGTCCTTGTAGCCCTTGCACAGTGATAGTGTATAAAAACCCTTAAACCAGAGTGGGATATGAAACTTCTTCACAAGGTCATGACCTTGTCGCTTTGGTTTGAGGTGCAGTTTGTTTTGGGCTCATATCTGGTTAGCAGGCAAGCTGTTCAGTCAGTGGCTAGTATGGTTATTATTATTTTGCTGCTTACATTACTTTTACAAACCAGCTTTCAGTTTCATTACTTTATATCGCCACACGTAAAAGGTGATGCCTGCTAGTCTTATGTTGAGGATTCTGAAGAGAGGCACACTGCAGTCTGCATCCTGTGCTGAAGGGCAGATTTCATGTTAAAATCCAGGTGATGTAGTTTGAGGGTCATTGTTGAGAGAAAAAGAGCCATAATAGCACTTTACAGGCGTCTATATATGTTACTTACACACCTGTGTATGATGCATGCATTTTTATCATATAACTTTTCTCTTTCTTTCTCACTCTCTTTCTTTCATTGTCTTCCAGGTCTAATTTCTGTGTCATATGATGAGTGGGACTATAGTCTGGAGGCTCGAGTTCGTGACGGAGTGGCCATTATTGCCATGGCAACCTCCACCATGATGCTCGACCGCGGTCCACACACCCTTTTGAAGTCAGAGTGTCATGGGGCCCCAGACAAAAAAGGGCCAAATGTTGGGAACCCTAATGAAGTGCTCAGGTGATTTGACATCCTCTTGAGCGTTTTTCAAGTTATTTTAACAATACACTTAAACATATGCAAGTTTTGTTATCATGCTAGTTTAATTGGTTCCAGGGGCAATAGAAACTAAAGATGTTCTTTGGCTTGAAACTGTGCGAACTTTTACAGCTGCACTGTATTTTTTACTGTTTTGTCTTGCTCATTCAGAAGCCATTACTTTTTGTGTCTTTTTATTTATTTCCATTTCTTTTCCTTCTTTTTGGCTTCTCTTATGGCTATTTTTGTGACTTTAGTAAAAATTCAGCACTCAGGGGTGCAGTTTCATCCCAAAGCACAGGAGAGCAGAGTGCATGTCTGCACGTGGCCCACGAGGTCTGGAGCAACACTTCATTGTTTATTTAATTTCAAATCCAATTTCAGGTTTTCTTTATTTTATTTATTTACATTTCCATGTGAGTGTGGATCATGTAGCATCTTAAAATGTTAACCAGGCCTGTGTTCTCCCTTTTGGGTTTCCTGCTTTGGACCTTGTCTTGATTAAATTAATTTATTCATATGTAAGACTACTCTTTTTTTATACCTTATTTAAAATCAAGGAACTAATTAAGCCCTGATTCTGAACATCTCTTACAGATCTTGTAGTTTTTTGTTTTTGTTTACTCTTGCGCTATTAACATTTACTTTTGTTTTTATTTACATTATACATTTAGCTTTTCTAGTGATGCAATCTAAATAAAAATTTTTTAAAGCCCAAGTCAAATGGTAGTCAAACAACATCGTGGCATTTTATTATTTTTATATTCTTTTCTCCATAACAGTTAATGGAAATCTATATAGGTAGCTGGACCTTAAAATCACTTTCTTAAGTACTTGATTTATATACCTTTAGTTTCTTAACACTATTGGGCATTATTCACCAAAAAGGTGAATAAGACTTGGAATTTTTTACCATAAAAACTGTATACGTTATTTTTCTGAAGAAGATTAATGAATGTGTTTTGAAACCGTATTTGTCACTCAACTGAAATTGCATTAACTGTAACTGAAACATAAGTTACCTGTAATAAACACTGAAGGAGTGTTCTTAAAGGTGCACTTTTAGTTCTTTTTTGGCAAGTTTAAACTTATAATCAAATACCCGGTTTATGACAGTATGTACTGACACTACCTCTGAATGGTACTACAGAATTATAGTATGCCCACTGGACTCTGTTCTGTTTTTTGTTTATGATAAAAAATCTGAAAACGAAACCCAATTCATCTGCCTTATACCCATTAACAGTTACACTACCCACTCCCTTTCCCCCAGCTCCCACACACCATGCCTGTCTCTCATTCTTCTCCTCTTGCAGTGTTTCCATTAGCTCACCTAACTGCCGTGTTCTCACCTCAGTTTTTCAGCTCATCTCTCCCCCCCTTAAACACACTGTCTGTGTATGTCTAGCACACACACACACTACAAAAGCAGCATGATTCTACACACTGTACATGGTGCAGTAAAGGGTCAGTGTCGTAGCATTTCCGTAGACGTGGGGACGAGGCTATAAAACCACGTTACTAGATTTACCTATAATTGCATCTCTATGTAATTCTTCTGTGATTACCAGGAGAGGTCATATGTGAAGACATTCAGTTAATATTTTATAGACCTTTTCATAATTTATGGACCTCACAAACTGCATGTTCCTGTCACAGTGCAGTTTTTATGAGTATGTGTTTGGTGTGATCATGTGGCAGGATAAAACTGTGCGCATGCATCAATAACACGTAATTGCAGGTGCTTTAATGAACATTTATGAATGCGTCTTTATTCTACAGGGAGGAGAGATGAGAAAAAAATGAAGCGAGTGAATGAATTTCCTGTATCCGTTTATATAGAAAAGTATTGTTGGGCAGAGAGAAGGAAAGGGGGCAGTAGTGAGAGTGATAAAAGGTCTAGTCTCTCTTGGAGATTATGGTTTCTATAGCAACGCTACTGGTAAATAGCCATTGCTATGGATGCCATGGCAACGTCGTCGTACGTGGCTGTGAGTCTGTCAGTCTGAACACTTTGCAGGGGTTGGCTGTTGTAGGTACAGCGTGTACACACAGCAGTGGTCAAAATAACGCTGTGAGGAGTACCAACAAAAAGTTAGTACCTCAGACAAAACTGATGGTGTGAAAGATTTACAGCAGTGACAAAACATGCTGATATTGTAGCTGGAATCTTGTATTGGGTCATTGGGTACAGTCTGTAATTTCTAACTAACTTATGTTACCAACAATTACAATTATTCCTTCCCAAGTTTTTTAATCCAAAAACTGTTGTCTTGCCATGTGTAGTCTATCGACATATATTTTGTATTTAGCATCTTAAACTGTTCTGATTAATTGTACATTTTGGCAATATGTTAGTCCCCAAATTGCAAACTTGCAGAAGTTTATTTGAATGTGCGAGAGACATGTACAATAGCATTGTGTTGAAATGTTGCTGTCTCAAAATGGTGTTTGCTACACAATCGCACTGATTAGGCTGGTTTTTTTTTTTACTGAAAACTATGCTGGAGTATGCAAGACAGCTGATACATTTAATGAATGAAACATTCGTAGAAATCTGTATTGACTTCGCTAATTTTGTATTTATATATTTATATGTTTGTATGTATGTTTTGAGGCAGGGTTGCTATGGAAACAGCATCCCACTGAGCGAGAAAGAGCAAGGATAGGAGGGAAGCAGAGGGATGATTTTAGTTTGCTTGAGAGAAACAGGGACGGGCCAACACATGCACAAAAATATACACCCATACAACATGTTAATAATTTGCATTTGTCGCCATTAGCCACAGAAGCAGCACGTAAAATATTTCTAAATATGCCTCCTTAAATTTCTATTAAAAATACACATATATCTGGGAACCTTAATCTAGTTCTGAGATTAATATAAATATTTTGTCTTTCTCTGTCACACAGGTACCTTATGAATGTGACATTTGAGGGACGCAACCTGTCCTTCAGTGAGGATGGCTATCAGATGCACCCAAAACTGGTCATCATCCTACTGGACAAGAATAGGCAGTGGGACAGGGTGAGGCCCCTTCCCATTCCTCCCATCCCATTTTCATTCTCCTGTGTGTTTTTCCTCTGCTCTCTATCTCCCTTCCCATCTCTTTCTCACTCAGTCGCTCCTTCAATCCGTATTCTGCCCTCTGATTGGAGAACAAGGTGACTTTCCACCCGCTTGGCCTATCTCATGTTTAATTCTCAACTCAGCTTCCAGATGGACCTCTTTCTTGAGTTCTAATGAGTTCTCCCCACCACCCCCACCCTCATCACTTCTCCCTCAGTCCCTTTGAAGTGCTGTGAATGGCTCTGTAGTGTCCAGTCCAGTCATCGCGTTTACAGGTCCGCAAGCACTTGACAGCACTTGACACACACACACTCCCCTGCCATCCCTCCTTCGTGTCCGTGGGGCTCTGCTCAGGTATTGAATTGCTTCAATTTCCTCAATCGGCCACATCTTGCTCTGAAGTCTTCATGGTTCTCCTCTTGTGTTCATCGTTTTCCAGGCTTTTGCTTTCACATACCCCACAGGTCGTAGAAGTATGCAGATGAGGGGCTCACATTTTTTTCCGTCTCTTGATTTATGTCCTGCTCTCCCTGAATGCCCCTCTGACCATAACCAGGTGGGGAAGTGGGAGAACGGCACACTGATGATGAAGTATCACGTGTGGCCCCGCTTTGAGCTGTACCCGGGTGCAGAGGAACGTGTGGACGACCATCTGTCTATTGTTACACTGGAGGAAGCACCCTTCGTTATAGTGGAGGACGTGGACCCTCTGAGTGGCACGTGCATGAGGAACACTGTGCCCTGCCGGAAGCAGCTCAAAGGCCTGTGAGAACCCATGCCTGCATTGCCCACTACCCCTCCACCAGCATCCCCCAGAGTTCCACCATACTCCTAGTGTGGCTACCCACACCAACTGAATATTTGACTGGAACTGTGTAATGTTGTGCACCCATCTTTATTGTCTGCTCCTCCTGATGTCTGACCCATCTTATTGATGTTAGCTGTTCAAAATTATGTATTTTCAAACTTTAACCTCTCTGTCTGTCTGTAGCCTCATCTCTGCTCTGTGCCACGTTCACATTCCACGCCATGGCCATTTGGGATGACATGTCTCTTTTAATGAACGACCAAAGTCATCTTACTGTATGTCTCAATTTACTGCATTCCACAAATGGGTGTTTATAATGGCATTTTATTTTAATGGATTGCATTGCTGTGCATTTTTGAGTGCAGTCTGTGAGTTGTGGTCATTTCTGTTGTCCTGTTCATTGCTTGTTTCATTGTTTATGGTGTCTGTAATGTGTGCAACTTTATAGCCGCGATGCTTCAAGTTAGATGGCATTTTAACTTTTCGTAATTTGTAGTATCATAATTTGGACGTGCTGAAATTTTTGCGATGTCACATTTCACGCTGTCCTCTTTGTGTCTCCTTTCACTCACGTCTGTATAACTCACTTGAACATGCTGCTGCCCTTTTTCTCATCTTTCTCATCGCCTTTTCATTCTTGTCTGTCTACCGCTTTGGTTTCTTAACTGCCTCCACTACACTTTCCCCCCAAGCATCTTCTGAATCCAATGGTTTCTGCTTTGCACTTCCAAATTTTCTGTGAAACATTTTTCATTTTTTGCTCTCTTTTGCTGCTATTTTTTGACACATCTCCATTTTTTCTTTTTAAACCTCATTTCTATTTGCCTACTTTTCTTTACCTCCTCGATTTTCTCCTTTTTGTCTTTTCCTTCTCACTTCCTCCATTGCTTCGCATTCATGTCCTCCATTCTGTCTTCTTTAATATGTCCATTTATCATTCCTTCATTCAATTCCACTCTATCCTTCATCTAATCTCTCACTTTGCCTTTCCAATCCCTGTGGTCCTAATGTTCTTCCTTTCTCTTCTACCTTCCTCATCTACCAACACCCCCCCCCCCCCTTTCAGCAACCAGACAAAAGATTCTGGAATCTACATCAAGCGATGTTGTAAGGGGTTTTGTATTGACATTCTGAAGAAGATTGCCAAGTCAGTCAAGTTCACCTATGACCTTTACCTGGTGACCAATGGCAAGCATGGCAAGAAAGTCAATGGCACTTGGAATGGCATGGTTGGGGAGGTGGGTCATGTTTTCTCAATATCTGCCCCTTGCATCAGCTGTTTATCCTGTGGTGTTTGAGGTTTTAGTGCAGTGGCCCTGTCAGGTCATGTTTTACCAGCAAACATTTTTGGTGAAATTTCAAACCACAATATGGGGTAGCTTAATTTTGAAAATAATTTTGCAGTTATATTTGGAATAATTTGTTCAGTTCTAAAAGCTCTTTCTTGGGGGTTGCGACAGGTATCATGGAAACCACGTATTTAATTAACAGCAGTAAATACTTCTCCCCGGCACACACAGTCTAGCTTTGCTTAAGTTAAATTGCTAATACAGATGTATAAAAATGATATTATTTTTGCAGATCAAATATTAACTTCACACTCCAGCGCAGATTGTCATCCTTCACATAGGAGTTTGCGTAATAGAAAATGTGCTGTTGGAGTTGCCTTTCATGTCTCCCTCTAATATAATTGGACAGTGTCCAGGCTACAACTCACAGTGGATATGTAGGTTTAACAGTTCAGTAGTACATGGTTTTCTTCGGAAATGACCCCACAGCCTGGAAGGAAAGCGTTTTGTGCACTATATTGAGGTCAGCACTTTCAGTCGGATCGATCGAAACGTCTTGCAGTTTAAAAGAGTATAGTCGTGGTAGCCCTGTACCTGAATGTTAGATTAAGGTCAGATGTTTTTGTCTCACACAAGATCTGTGAGAACGGATCAAAGCTAAAAACCTCTTAAATGCCGAAAAGGAAGGAGGAGGGGGTAGAGTTGTGCAGCAGCACAAATTATTATTTTTTTTATTTTTTATTGTACTTTTGCAGTGCCAGCAGCATCTTCCAATGAAGTTTCTTGCATTTAAAAAAGGCTTTTGATGCAGGGGGTGATTAGCTTCCATTTTCATATGTTCATTCAGCTCCCATTGGAATTTCTGATTTTTCTTTTTTTCCCAGTGAACTTTCTCTCATCTTGCTCTGTTGGTTTTATTGCCAAGATTAACGGGACATGGTGTATTAAATACTGTATTACTGGAAGAAAAATGGTCTTACATCATCCAGTATCCTTAATTTGTAAGTAGTGTAGTCAATTAACCATTACTTAAAGATTTCTGGTTCATTATTTATTGAGGAAAATGGAGAATGCAGATATGGAGGGGAGACTGGGAACTGCAAGAGTAAATACACTGAAAAGAAGTCGAGACTTACCGAGAGACACTTGGCTCTTGATGTACACAAACACTAACGCATACAATTTTACTCTTTATTTAGTTAAGGACAAAGACAACTCCCACCACACCGATTCACCCTTTCATCCTCCCTCACACACTTAAACCTTATTAACTCAAACAGTTTTGTCCCACTTTAGCATCATGCTACAGAGCCCAGGTATTTAGGGCTAAATATACCTGTAGAGTTGGATAGTGAGAAAAAGAGGATTGGCGAAGGTGGGGCAGAGGAGGGGTGCGGCTATTTCTGGCTGCCGTGACCCACTGTAATAACCCAGTTTCTCCTCGTCTCACTTTCCGCGTTAATGTCGGCTGTGTTAATGTCCGGTCTAGCTGACTGGTGGAGCAAAAACTGTGTCTTTCTCACACGGAGGTCTTTGGTTCTCTCTTCTAGCTTCTTGCTTTCAGATTCAAGTCCTAATACCTGTACGGGTGTAACTGACTTTAATGTGATTATAGCTTGTGCTAAAAAGACAGAACAGTCCAATTTTCTTTGCCACAAAAATAAAGCACAATGTAGGAACTGAAATGAGTTTTTTATACATATGATGCACATACACGGAGGGGAAAATGTCGCTCAGGTTTTTGCAGGTGTTAACATTTTGTGCTAGTGCCACACATTCCCTGTGCTCCCTTCATGATGGGGGGTAATCTCTTGGTTCTGTCTTCTCTTTCACCCTCCCTTCGCTCACTTGCACAGGTTGTGGTGAAGAATGCCCACATGGCAGTTGGCTCCCTCACCATTAATGAGGAGAGGTCGGAGGTCATTGACTTCTCTGTGCCATTCATAGAGACAGGCATCAGCGTTATGGTCTCGCGTAGCAATGGCACTGTTTCGCCTTCAGCCTTCTTAGGTAACAACTGCTGGCTCCTGCCTGCTGCTTTCTTTTATTTTTTTGTTGTTCGTCTAGTGTAAAGAAAATATACAGTGGACTTCCTTCATACATTTCTAAATGCACTTGATCTCATTGCCCTGCTGGTTTTTTCTCTCTCTTCTCTCTCTCAGAGCCATTCAGCGCTGATGTGTGGGTGATGATGTTTGTGATGCTACTGCTAGTGTCAGCGGTGGCCGTCTTCGTGTTTGAGTATTTCAGCCCTGTTGGGTACAATCGCTGTCTGGCAGACGGCAGAGGTGAGAACGGCTATAATGAACGAACAGCACAGTGACTCCATCTCACCAGTGTCACTCTGGGATCACATCCCCAGAGCACTTGGTGAAATAGCATGGAACTAGCACAATTCTAGACTGGCTGAAACTGGATAGCAAGAGGGTTCCTGTAATGGACACACATGAAACCATGTCCCATGCAGCTATGTAGCAGTGTGACTTTAGCAGAACGGTGCTGTCATCTGTGTGAAATTCCCACAGAATTCTTTGATCGTAGGCTTTAGAAGTCAGTCCATGAATTTTTATTTTCCTTTCTTTTGATATCGAGGATGATGTTCTCTGTGTTCTTGTTTTTTACACGTGCCTTTTATACATTTTTTGCATAAATTTGCATATGTTGTGAGATTCGGTCTCAGTGCTGACTGTGTCAGGTGTTTCATTAAATCTCTGACCAGAAATGTAATTCTTCTCTTTATGTTGTTTTAATATCACCCTACATAGATCCTCGTTATTTTTTGCCACAAGTAGGCGTATGTGACCATACTTCCTAGTACATTTTTTAGATGTGCAGTAGCTGGCAAATTGCATTGCTCAGTCAAGGAACCTCAAGGGTTCCTTGTTAAAAGCTGAGGAGAGGGAAAGGGACTCTGGGTTATATGGAGTGCGAAAAGCAGCACCGTGAGTGAGTGAAGACTGCTTGTGTGAGCCATCATCATTTTATGGCATCCTTGGCAATCCAAACCTTGTCCTACTGTGAGGCTGTTAGGTTGTTTTGTGGCTACTGGGCTGCTGGGATGACACATTGCTCCAGTCAAGCCCCACTTCCCATTTCCAAATGGGACCCCCAGGTGTGGAAAGAACGCGGTGTGAACACAACATCTGAGGAGGTACCCAGCACGGCAATGCAGCTGATTCCTTTGTTCTCCTGTTTCTCTGCTCCCCAGAGCCTGGCGGCCCCTCGTTCACCATCGGCAAGGCCATCTGGCTGCTTTGGGGCCTGGTGTTTAACAACTCTGTCCCAGTGCAGAACCCCAAGGGGACCACCAGCAAGATCATGGTGTCAGTCTGGGCCTTCTTTGCTGTCATCTTCCTGGCTAGTTACACTGCCAACCTAGCAGCCTTCATGATTCAGGAGGAATATGTGGACCAGGTTACTGGGCTGAGTGACAAAAAGGTACTCCACATCCTTTCTCCCATGTCACCAACATCTTCAGGCACTGTATTCCTGGACCAGCTACTGCAGCATACTTGTTTGCCTCTATTTGTACACACCTAGACCACATGTACTGCATGTGTGAGAGACAGCAAAGAGATGATTAGTTGTGTATACTATGGGTACGTAGACCTTCTTGGGCTGAAATTTGTTTACTTTGTGTTGAAGATATGCTGACCATGCATGTCATTTGTCAGATCTAATACTCTTTTTTATCGTTCTTTCTTTATGCGTATATTTTAGACCCCCTCCTTTTTTTTTTTTTACCCGCGTGCTTATCCCAGGAGGAAAGTGCACTTTGTTATCATGCCTGCTTTGCTCTGACATTAGGTGTGCAAAGTCTGAACTTCCACTCCTACAGTTTCAGAGGCCAAATGACTTCTCCCCACCATTCCGTTTCGGGACGGTGCCCAATGGCAGCACTGAGAGGAACATCCGGAACAACTACAAGGAGATGCATACTTACATGGTGAAGTACCACCAGAAGAATGTGGATGAGGCACTCTACAGCCTTAAGACTGGGTGAGAGAGCATGAGGATGATGGATAATGGAGAGGAAAGGGGGAAACTATGCCTTGAGGGGGACTGGCAGGGCAACAGTCACCCGCTGTCCTTAAATCTTCCTCTAGGTGTTATGCCATGTAGTCATTAGGAGAATTTCCAGAAACGCCCTGCACCCCCTTCTCTTCCATGCCCCCCTTTACTAATATCTGGGTCGTTTGGCATCATGAGGTGATTTCTGTCTCAGGGAATTGCATGACAGGTGGTGTTGATGACACACACAGTGTCATCACAATATAATCCACAGTATTCATACAATTTTTAAATAACTGTCTCCTCTGTCTCCCCACACACAAACTCTCGCTTCTCTTCAGAAAACTGGACGCCTTCATTTATGACGCAGCAGTGCTCAACTACATGGCTGGCAGAGATGAGGGCTGCAAGCTAGTGACCATCGGTAGCGGCTATATCTTTGCCACCACGGGCTACGGCATTGCCATACAGAAGGACTCTGGTTGGAAGAGGCAGGTCGACCTGGCCATTCTCCAGCTCTTTGGAGACGGTAAACCATTAACAACCACATATATGGGCTTCTTCACTCCACCTCTGTTATATAGAACCTGTTTCAGGTTTACTGTTTCTATGTATGTAGCATGCCTGCTGTGATACATGAGGGGTGGTTTGCTAGCTAGAGTTGGTTCTGTTTGTTAAGTTGGTGTGTGTTTTGGTAAAGTGGGGTACAGATAATTTCATGACACCAGCACACCTTGGAAGTGTCAGCCTACGTAGACTTGCTGCAAACATATTAGACCAACACCAGTGGTCAGGCAGGGTCCTGTTCTAAAGCTGAATTCTGCTGTTTGTTAGTCTTTGATCTGAGTGTAAAAAGGCTCTGAATATAAAATTCTGGACATGGAGTGGCAGTAATTTGGGTGTGTACCACATAAAAAATAAAAATAAGAAATGAGAGAAGAATTCAGGTTTAAGTCACATCCAAGACCGGATGTGCTGTCCTAGTTTGAAGTGCCAGGATATCTTCTGGTGCCTCTAGACTGCAAGTGTGTTTGTTTGTGTGTGAATATGGGTCAGTTTGGACTATAAACCGAAAGTTTGAGTGTATATATACACGAGTCTGTGTCTGAATTTTGGGTCAGTGTCAGCCCAAAGCGAACTTTGTGTGTTTTCATGTGTGTATATTACTTTCAGTGCATCTGGGTGTTGCTGTACTTGTGTGCATTTATGTGGGTGTGTGCATGCAAATGTGGGACAGAGTCGGGTGTCTCTGCCCTGCTCAGTAAGTGGACCTAACTCCTCTCGGGATTTCAAAGTCACTTCAACATACTCTGATATACACACGGCTGGTGTGGCCTAGTTCCTGAAACTGGTGTGCAAACACACCCACATCCACACATCCACACACGGAGCAAGATGCAGACGCTTTGTGTCTGAAGTAATAGGTAGTTACTGAAGGGTCACATCCCTGGAACCCCACCCCCCAGTGAGGAGAGAAGGATGAGTACCATAAACACAGAGAACAAGGGTTGATCATTTTAAATTGTGGTAACTGTTCCAATATAGTATACAAGTGTATACAAGATGAAATGAAAGTCTTCTCCCTGTGATATTTTCTTTATTTTAACCTGTTTTTATCTCTTCTTAACCAACCTTCTCCCTCATTAAAAGTTTTTTCAAGATTTCTCTTATAGCATGTAACCTCTAAACTCCCCTCACTTCCCCTACTTTCATTGTATTCCCTTAACAATCATTTCTTTCTCCCCCTCTTCTACCCCCCCATTTCTTGCCCTTGTTTTCCCTGCACCAAGGTGAGATGGAGGAGCTGGAGGCCCTGTGGCTAACGGGGATCTGCCACCACGAGAAGAACGAGGTGATGAGCAGCCAGCTGGATGTCGACAACATGGCGGGGGTCTTCTACATGCTGGCTGCAGCCATGGTGCTCTCACTCGTCACCTTCATCTGCGAGCACCTCTTCTACTGGCAGCTGCGCTTCTGCTTCATGGGTGTCTGCTCAGGCAAACCAGGGATCACGTACTCCATCAGCAGAGTGAGTGTGAAGAGAGGGTAGAGCATATTTGTGCAGCTCACGTTCTTTATTGCTGTCCTCCTCTGTGTCTTGTATAAGCTGTTATTTTTGTGCCCTTCTAGAATGTTTGTTTTTCTAACAAATTTCCATTAGCCTGTCCTTGAATAGGAGTAAATCATTCTCTCAGCTTTAGCTAGCATTTCAGCCGAGAAGAGTCAAGCACTGCAGAACTCAGCTTTGTGTGTTGCCCTGGTAGTTAAGTCTTACACTCTGGTTTGATCTTCCGTCAAATTAACAGCTTGGTTTTATTGAATTCTGGTGCCAGTCTACATTTAAACATTTTTTCAAAGTTAGGGAATCTCTCATTTGGGGAACCACTCGCACAATAGGAAGGATTTGGCCACTTTTATGAGTTCACCTAAGAGTCCCATCTGTGGCTTTCGATCGTTCTCTTTTGTATTTTTATGGCATTCCTTGGTAACTCACCACTTCTACACAGCTGTCCAGCTGCATACCTTCAGTATCACATGTTATGTGTCCCACCACAAATCAGTGTTAAATGTTGGGATTCCACTTCAGGGGAAAACTCATTAACATAGGACCCAAAAATTATGGTTTTAAAATGAATACCTATAAGGTGGTATTATGCATTTATAATAACAAGTGAAATATTTAAGTGAAAAAGATCAGATCCCTGAAAATACAAATGCTAATTTATCATGACAATGTGGTATGATGTATGTGGTTTATGGTTATTACAACTTGCAAAGTACAGGAGGTATGTCATAAAATGTAGCATTTTTTGTTAGCTTTCTATATTATAAGAGTCACTCAATTTAATTTATATTAAGTGGAACTGGGAAAATAGTATAATGTCCCATTTGAAAGATCCGAAAGGACACATTCCTGTGCTGCAGCACTACAACGTTTGGGTAAGTCCAGTGTGGATAGAAGATGAGGCACTGACAGCGTGAAATCTCGCTGTGGGTTGGTACGGTCATCTGCTCACTACATTCCTTTGTCAAGGGTGAACTGCTGTGGAATGCTTTACTTTTGCCTGTCATGCCCCTGGAACTGGTCTATACAGTTGGACTATTGCCAGTGATCCCCCAGTTGAGCCTCAAGTTTAATACCATAATAAATTCTGTCAGGCCAAATATTCCCATTCACCTTGACAAACTCTAGAACATCATGAACATCATGGGAATATCTGTCTGGAGTGATAGTAATCATGCAGTGTTCAAAGCATTAATGAGATGCTTTCAGAGATTCACTACAGTTTACTTTGGTTCATATTCGAAAAAGTGTACAATTCCAGGAAGCGACAGTTGGAAACAGGTAGCAAGCACAACTAAAAGAGACGCAAACTTGCAGGCGATTGAACACAACCAAGAGGTACAAAATATACATTTGGACAAAGGCACATAGCGAAAAGGGAGAAATAGATACAAAAACTGCTTATGTGCAAGAAACCTTGTCTGGTCGAACTCTAATCTGAATCCAAGTAAGTCATCTGTGGTGTTTGATGCCAAACAAGAGTCTCATTAACTTCTCAGCCATCTGCTGGAGAAAAATTAAACATTTAATTTTTTTTTATTCATTCATTCATTGATTGATTGCATGCCATTTATTCATCTCTGAGGTCCATCTTCTTCTCCATTGCTCAGTGTAAATGTCCTTCTATAATTTACTGTTACTGTCTTTTTCTGTCATCTTCTGTGCTCTTGTTTTATAATGTAATATTTGCTGTCAGATTGGTTGATGGCTTGGTATTAAAACGAGGCATTGTTCAGAAGTATTTTAATCTCATTGATTGAAGGTATTGACCACCATTCCAAAACCACAGCCCCACCTCCGGCCATAACCTATGGATTGTCCCTACTCCCTTGCCTCTGTCTCCATCTCATTCCTTAAAATATATGCATCGTTTGCATTATTTTGTATATAATGTAATATAACATTGTGACTCAGTACTCCAGTTTCATGACTGCACCAGCCTGTGGATCTCTGCATATTCATGGTAAATGTCTCAACCTAGCCCCTCTGCACCTCCCCACCCACAGGAGATCTACAGCTGCATTCATGGCGTCCAGATTGAGGAGAGCAAGTCAGCTCTCAACTCACCTTCGGCAACCATGAACAACACACATTCCAATATTTTGCGACTGCTGCGTACAGCCAAGAACATGGCTTCACTTTCTGGGGTCAACGGTTCACCACACAGTGCACTGGACTTCATCCGCCGTGAGTCCAGCGTCTATGACATCTCTGAGCACCGTCGCAGCCTGGCCGGCCATTCAGACTGTAAGCCACCCTACCTCCCTGAGGACAACATGTTTAGTGACTACATCAGCGAAGTGGAGAGGACGTTCGGGAACCTGCACCTGAAAGACAGCAACCTGTATCAGGACCACTACCTGCACCACCACCCAGGCTCAGTGTCTGGGCTGGCTTTGGGCCTGTCTGGTCCGCCACCCAACAGACCTCATAGTTTGGGGAGTGCAAGCTCATTAGAGGGTGGCATGTTTGACTGCGACAGTTTAGGTGGCGGGGTGGCCCCAATTTTTACAACCCAGCCCAGAGCCTCTCTGACACACAGGAACAATAATAAATTTGACCTAATTGCTGGCCAGACCCCATCCTCCGGTCAAGGCTTTAAACAAGGACTGACTGACATCTATGGCAAGTTCTCCTTCAAAGGTGGGGCATCAAGCTCTGGGTTCATTGCAGGGCATGACCGGTACTGCAGTGGAGGGGGTGGGGGTGGAGATGACGGAAACATCAGATCGGATGTATCGGACATTTCTACACACACGGTCACCTATGGGAACCTGGAAGGGAATGCTAAGAAGCGCAAGCAGTACAGGGACAGCCTGAAGAAGAGGCCTGCTTCAGCAAAGTCCAGAAGGGAGCTGGATGAGATTGAGCTAGGGTACCGGAGGCGACCTCATCACTCTGGCCACCACCACTACCATGGTTCCCAGACTCATCGCTCATCCTCACCACCATTATTCCCCTTGGACAGGAAGTCTCAAAGAGGGGCTGGAGGAGTTGGTGGTAACAGCTCATCCTATATGTTCCACGACAAAGAGAGCCTAAGAGACTTCTACCTGGACCAGTTCCGGCCAAAGGAAGGGGTTCCACAGTGGGAACATGTGGATTTGACAGATGGGCCTGGTGGGAGCGGAGGGGCTCTAGTGAGTGGGGGAGGCAGTTGCAGCAGTGGTGGAGTTGGTGCAGGTGGGGGTAACTGCACCAGCTTGGTGCCAGTGGATGATTTCTTAAAGGGGAAAAGTAAGAAAGCTGAGACTAAAAGTGGGGTTGGAGGTGGGATGAGCCAAGCTGCCTCTGGTCCTCAGACACAGGGTTGCTGGGAAAAAAATGTCTCGGGGGTCAGTGGCGGAGGGCTTGCAGGAGGTGAATGGGAGTGCAGGAACTGCCGTGCCAGTGGCGGAGGAGGCAAACAGATGTCCTTGCATGCTACTGGGAGTGTGGGATACCAAGGAGGCCTGGAAGGAGGTAGTTGTGGAACTTCAGTAAGTGGAGTAGGAGGAGGCAGCAGCCGCCCGAGTTCGGCCACATGCATGCGGTGTGATGCATGTAAGAAAACAGGCAACTTGTATGACATCAGCGAGGACAGTAACCACCTTTTAGAAGCTGGAAAGGGCGGGGTAATGGAAGGAGTCGGGGGAGGGGCTGGGTTGGTACAGTCACAAACCCAAGCCCAGCGCAGAAAACCCGGATTAGGTGGGAAGCCGTTGCGACGGCAACACTCGTATGACACTTTTGTAGACCTGCAGAAAGAGGAGGCAGGTGGGATTGGCAGGGTTATAGGTGGCTTGAGTGGAGCTGGAGGCATGGGAGGTGGAGGAATGGGGGGGATGTTACCACCACCTAGGAGCGTGAGCCTCAAAGACAAAGATCGCTTCGTGGAAGGCGGGAGCCCTTATGCCCACATCTTTGAAAGGCACGGAGGATCGGAACGAGAACGGGACCGGGATCCACTCTTCTTTGGTGGGGAGAGGGGAAAAGGCGGGTCGCCATTTGGGTTATTCCGGGGTGGTGAGGGGGGGCTGCATCGTCGGTCAGTGGGGGAAAGGGACAGCAGGGACATGGATAGAGGGATGATGGGAGGCGGAGGAGGTGGTGGAGGAGGAGGTGGGGCATACTCCTTATCAAAATCTCTCTACCCAGACAAAGTGAATCAAAACCCATTTATCCCAACCTTTGGAGATGACCAGTGCCTCTTACATGGCGCCAAATCCTACTACGTCAAAAAGCAACAGCAGCAGCAGCAGCAGCAGCAGCAGCAGCAGCAACAGCAGCAGCAGCAGCAGCAGCTCCTTAATAGTAGGAGTGACTTCCGGGCGTCAATGGGCACGACTTCCTTCCTGCCTGCCTCTGCCACAGCTGGGGTGATGTCCAACGTGGCTCCAAGGTTCCCTACAGAGCTGTGCATGGGTGGAGCAGGCGGGGGGATGGGAAACCACCTTGGAGGCCCTGGCAACAACAAGCTGCTGCCCAGCAGGGACGCGCTGGGCGTGGGGCAGGCGCAGAGGCCCTTCAACGGCTCCAGTAACGGGCACGTGTATGAGAAGCTGTCCAGCATAGAGTCTGACGTGTGAGGGAGGGACACAGACTGGCGGGGAGGTAGACACTGAAGGAGAGAACAATGGTGAGATGTTGTCATTACACTTGTTCAACGGAGGAAAGAGAATGACGGGGAGGTTGGAGGGGTGGTGGGCTGAAGTGGAAAGTTGAGAGAATCCATAATGGCAGAATGTAGACTAAAGATGGGAACAGGTGATATAGACTGAACAGTGGTTATTTCAATCCATCGGCAATGTAGTTTGGTTGTAACTTTAAATGCTACATTTTTATCAGCTCTTTTCTGCTAGAACTTAACCACTCGAATGTTTTTCGGCTTGGGAAGAAGTTATAGCGCTACTTAAACAAACCCAGTATCACAACTCTGATTCTAACTGAAAGGTGAAGCCGTACCGTGTTACACCTGGATCAGTGGAACTGACAGTGAGATGAAAGAGTGTGGACATGAAAGGGGAGGAGAAACAGAATGTTAATTTGGCCAAGAAAGAAGGAACAAGCAGGAAGATAACTTTCCAAGCAGGAACTAAAAGGCTTCAACAGAAATGCCATCTCTCTAGCTCTCTCTCTTTCCCTCTTCCTCCGTTACGTAACATCAAAACAAGTGCCATCAGTTTCTTGTTTGCTATGAAAATGCAATCATAAACGATAAAGATAAGTTTTACTTATTCTTACTGAAGTAACAGGGTAAATAACAATAATAGTATTAATCAATGTGAATAATGAAGATAGTACTGGTTATCATAACAATGTTTAAGAAATTTTTGTTTTTAATTTTGAATATTTTATGCTGTTTAATATTTGCGGCTATTTCTTTCTTAGCTGACTATCATTAAACTGATGGAGGACTGAGAACATAATTTTCAGTTGTGCTTTCAGTAATATATTACCCATGTTTGTTCATTTGTTGAAACGGATGGAGTGGAAGGTGGGAGATTTGCACAGTACTGAAGTGTACATGCAGGCAACGTGAAGGGCACGTTCCTTTTGAAATTTCAAAAAATATACCTTAAGAAAAATGTTTAAAGCTGGATCTTACAGTATGAGGCAGGCTAAAGGTACTGTGTGCAGGATGTGCCTTATGGAATTTCAAAAGATTTATCATGGAGAGGTGCGCCTTACAGAAATAGTTTTATGATGATTGGTGAAATGTATCTATTTCTTTGCGAAATAGTTTATCTGACAGCATCCCGAAGTTAGTGGCTTTGCAGTATTTATGGTCTACGCCTTAGGTTTCCAGCTTGTCCTGCGGTGCAGAGCACCTGCCATGAAACACATCACTATCGGATATCGCATCCTATAATATATCCTTAAATCAAGCTGACATTGCGTATCTTCCAGCGTAATAGTTCATAAAGCTTGAAGCGCGCTGCTCCAGAGTACGACTGACGTGCTCCTTTAGGATTGAATTGCGAAAGTTTTTGGTCGTGAAGTGAAGTTCTTAACCAAGGCAGGTGGACATGAGACATATCGACAATTAACTGATGTTCTCAAGTGAAAATCTATACAAAGTATTGTGCTTTTCACACAGCTCTGAAGAGGACTGGTGAAAGTATTTGCAGAAATATTTTCGAAACCTAAGGCAATGAATATAGGAAGCTGCTGATAAATGGGCTTGTTTGAAATGGACACGTATGTTCTAGTGATACACTTATTTATAAGGGTATATATAGATTGAATACGGTGTGTCTGGAGATTAAGACAGAATCCCTAGAAGGCATGTCTTCACTTTAAGCGATAAAGGAAAATGGTTTTAAGGGCTAAATGGAATTAAAAAAGGTATATTTTTTTGGAAAATATTTTGACTTGGCTCAGCCAAGACCGTTAACTCAACGAAACTTGAGTGTTAAAACGCTTATTAAGGTGGCAGGAGAAAAGGCTAGCTGGTGCTTGGAAAAACCTGGGAGACTGAATAAACTATTTGGCTCCTCCCCTGTCTCCAAATAACATTAGCCATCCCTTGACCTATTCAAGGAATCATTGTCATTTTTATTCTTTTTAACGGTGTGGTGAAATATTTTGTATAGACCTACTCTAAATAACACTTTTTTCCTCCGAGTGGATAAATAAGTTTTAGATAGAACAGGCAGTTATAGTTATCAGTTGATGTCAGCTTATGTACTTTTACTTTTTTCACTGTAAATACATTTAAAGACAACCTTTTCACTTTGTACAGTTAGCAGACAGTCAGGATGTAACTTTCAATAGGTTTTAAGAAATTAAATAAAATAATATATTAAAAATCCATAAAAATGAAAAACGGAAAAATATGCAAATAACAAAAATACTAGAAATTATAAGTTACTCTTAGTCATTTGATTTTACGCTTATGTACATTACTTAATAATTGTGGGTTAATTAATATGATTATTTAAGAATATACATTTACTTATTTTTATTAAGGTATTGAAAACTGAGAACATAAGTATAGAAGTTTTGGTGTGAAAAGGAATTTAGTTTAGGGGTAAGTGCAGAATTTCATTGCATTGGTATCATTACTTGTTTTAGGAACTATACACAACCAATACTGTATAAGAAAATCTGTACATGCATGTAATGCAATATTATATGTATGTATAGGGAATCCCCAGATGCGATAATCCTTCATCTATGCAGTAATTCCTTGTTTTAAATGACATTCACTGAAATTTCCAGAACAACTCTAATTGCATAGATGTGTCGCTGTTTGCTGAATCTAGTTCTGTTAGTGGTTAAATTAGCCGATTTGCTCGGTTTTATCAGCTGAATCTTCGAATAAAGGCCCCAGTGTTCTGTAACTGCCTATAGTATAGTACAGTATTCGGTGTTGGTTACTGGTACATTTATGATGTGATTCTGTCTAAAAAAAAAAAAAAAAAAGTGTACACAAATAGATCGATTGTTCTTGCTTCCTGGCAAATTTATCACTGACCTGACTTTCAGTACATAGTTTAAAGTTTATTCAGACAAATCCTGCAAAATGATAAAATGTTTCTGTTCTTTGACGTTATAACTGTAAGCACATAGATGTACATGACAGCATTTGAAAGTGAAGGTGAACCATTTTCTTTAATGTTTGTAACAAAGGGTAACATCCAAGGTTATGTTCAGGAAGTAAAAATGATCAGTTTGTATTGTATGTCTGGATTTAAAATTTATTGCATAAAGTGACACAGGTTAAGATTAGTCTTGGACTAAATTGCACTGTAAACAAGGATTCTCCTTGGACTAAACTTTATCTGTGTCTAGAAACCTGGTTTCATGATTCATGTTATGACCCCGTCCGTTTTTTCCCTTCTCTCCTCTAGAAGTGTTTTCACTGTTTTTACAACTGCTTGGTGGCAGAAACTGGGACATAGTAGTATTTGGATATGGAGGAAACGATACAGTCGTATCGATGTGACTTTGGAACCATTTAGATCAAACTATTTGCTTGGCTGGGGTTTCTTTTTCAAAAACGTGCTCACGTCTAGAGGCTGTTTTGTGTGCTGAAAATGGAGTTTGTGCACGTTTGTTGATGCGTATCTATGACAGGTTTTTTTAACCCAACTTGATCAAATGATTTTCCTTTGCAATAAACAGCACGTTCCCTGAGAGTACTTTACTACGTATTTTTAAAAACCAGCTTCCATTCATTGAACACTCCTAGTTTTTGGGATCAAAAATGTGATTATGACTGGTAAACCAACACCTAAAAAGGTGAGAAACTGTTTTCATTGTTTATTTGAACAGCAATATAAACAGTGGGGGGTTTTTTTTTTCCAGCAGTATTTTTGACAGCACTTGACGTCTTTCAAAAGAGTCTTTTTAGCAACAAATAGTCCCCTTGTTTAATGCATGTTGTTAAAGAATTAGCTTCACCGGACACTTGCGTTTCGGGCGCTTTACTCTCTTTTATACTGATGCCATTCGAAAGTGATGTGTAGCTTTCTGTTGCCTATATAATGTACGACTGAACGGCTTGCAGCGCTCGCTGCGGCAGACTGCATTTAAAGGCTGACACAGCATTTTACTGCACGTAGAGCAGCGATTCCAAATTTCTGAGGATGCTAGAGGAATAATTGTCGATAAACTCAGCAGGAACTAACCAAAAGTTTTCGGTGGTCAATAAGAGCAATGTTACATGTAGCTACTGCTACAAGCGCTATCCAGGAATACATGAAACTCACACTTCATAGTCAAGTTACTCGCACTTACACATAATTTTTAATATTATTAACTAATCATGATAACAATGCTCCTTTTAATATTTACCACAATGGTAGTGTTTTGTAGTACTGATTTGTTTTGCTGTTGACTTTTACCTTTTTCAAATTCATTTGCTTCGCAGAAGCCCGAATCCAGGGTGATTTAGATAGCGTATGTAGTTTTTGAATTACGTGAATGAAAAGAAATTTGATTACATTCGTTTTTAATATAACAATCAACAGTGATAAGGATAATAATGAATTTGATAGTCACGTAATAAGAACACAATCTTTTCTTTGTTTAGTTTTTTGTTAGTTTTGAAGCACCTCTCATATGCTTGTAAGTGGGCTACAGAATGAGGGTAATTTTGTTGTCCTCAACTGTTGTTTTTGTTTTACATATAATTTGTTTTCTGTCCTGCCCTTTTTTCTCTTCAAGTCAAAAACCCTAGCAGTGTGCGCACACCTGTGTGGGCCACAGTACTGTGTGTGTGTGTGTGTGTGTGTGTGTGTGTGTGTGTGTGGGTGGTTTAGCTGGAATGTGTGCAGACATTGTCTCCGAGTGCTTTTGTAAATAATAATTTCCATTCACATTTCACGTCCAGAAGTCTTTGCATAATAAAAATAATAAAATGGGTTTTAAAAATTTGGGTAACATTTTGGGGGTTAAGGCTTTCAGAGAGTGTTTTCTAAAAAAAAAAAAAAAGTTCCAGATTTGACATATGAAGGATGTTCGTGTTCAGGTGGTTTAAGAATGTGGTCCCACCCATTACAGGAAATTAACCCAAAAGTTCTTTCGTTTAAAATATTCATATCTTAGTTATATATACCACCAGCAGAGTTATGTGACTTAACTGCTGGCAACTTTGTATCTTTTATGCAAGGCCAATTTTTTGCTTTTGTGGACCTTCCTTTAAAATGTTACCAAAATTTTTGCATTGGGTAATGAAAAACCTAGCAAAAAATGAACAGCTGTACAGATTGTGTAAATATAAATATGGAAAATAATTACATTTATTCCTTCATTTTTTTGTATCAAAATAATTAAATACAATACAATAATAAATTAACTAATTAACTGCAAAAAATATAAAAATGTATTCAGAATGGTACATAATAATGATTATACTGACATGTACAACAATAAGTGCTAAAATATGATTCCTCTGTCTCTTTGTACAAAATAAATTAAAAGTGTTGAGTCTTAATAAAAAAAGATAAGTCTAAATATGGGCTCTTTGTGTTTTTCCATGGTTGTCGTTCTGCTGAAATGTTTCAGTTTAATTTCTTCCTCTCCATTTGACCATTTTAGTGCAGTTTAATAGGGGAAAAAGTCTTTCTTCCCGTGGTAGGGGATGTGTTACACGTTCAGAATCTTCTCAAACCCCTATGCTATCTTTCCGCCACTACGCTGCAAATTCATGTGTCTTCTGCTCTATACCCTTCACCTCAATTCATACCAGTCCATCCGCCCGTCCAACAAACATTTACGTTGCCAGATCGAATGCGTAACAGACGGTACAATGAAACACTTGATGGTAATTGGGACAAAAACAATGAGACGACAGAACCAATAAACGACCAACAAAGGCAGCGCAACAAATTTGACTAGATTTGTAGAAATACAAAATATTAAATCGAAAACCTGGACCAAACAAAAAGCTTTTGTGCCAATTTCAAGGAAGCCTTCAAACCCGTTGCAGGCAAACCTGATGGGTTTCGAACGAACAAAGTGACTTTTTGTTGCTTCACAGCAAACCAGTACGCATCCCGGCGTGCTGCTCGGATGCGGCGCGTTGCGCCGCAGCTCTTGCTAGGCCTCTGCGACCGTCACCGTGCCAAAACATAATGCTACGGTTGAAGACGTGGTCCACGCTGTGAATAGCCAGCTCTACTGAGCCATATGGAGCCGTCCGTTTCATAGCACAGCTCGGCAGCCGTTATTTACCATCAGCCCCCCTGCCGTTCCGCAAGAATTTCCCCCGACGCATTGATCTTTGCATAGCTCTCGCACGGCTCCTAGGAGCTTCATTTGCCTCTTGTTGTTTTTCACTGGTTGTCCAGCGCCTCTGACGGTTGTGCCCAAAACGGGGTGGGACAGTGCTGGCGCGTGAGGCTTGGCGGTGCTGATCTGTAGCTTTCGCTTTGAGCTGAGTGAGCCCAGCTTCAGGGCCCGGACCAGCAACTAGGTAGAGGAGGTGATGGAAACATTATGGGCGTAATTTAGCCGTCCGCATCTGGTGGCCTTCGGCCTCGTTTCAAGGTCCCCTTGTAATAGACGTCACTGTGAGTTACTGGATATAGTAGACAAAGATGGCAGAAGTGAGTTATGGATCCTGGCCACAAGCTCTAGATTGGGATGGTGTCAGGGCAACCAGGATGTAAAATGAGGGGCAAAAATGACAGCGCACACCAGAGCACAGTACTTGCATCGGTCACATCGCGTCGCATTAGGAACAGTNGGGCAACCAGGATGTAAAATGAGGGGCAAAAATGACAGCGCACACCAGAGCACAGTACTTGCATCGGTCACATCGCGTCGCATTAGGAACAGTTCTTTGTTCGTCCCTCGAAACAGCAAATCTCTTGTTGTCTTTGCCCCCCCCCCCCCTTCCCACTTGTCTCACCCCCACAAGCCAAGCAGCCATTGCGACACATACTTTTTAACAATTAGTTGTTGCCTAGCAACTGAGTGTTTAAGGGGGAGAAAGATGCAGACAGCACAGGACAAACTGACTGACACTGCTGGAGTGGGGTAAACGCACACATAAATCAGCACAGAAATACACCGCCACACACACAAGTGGGTATAAAAAAACAACAGCAGCGGAAATACACTTCCTATTACATTGGTGCTATTTAAACCTGTGGTTTTTACAGAGGTAACAAATGTCCAAAAACTCTGGGATGCGGCCACGTCGCCACTCACAATTCTTGCCAGTTTTAATGTGCATGGATGCCAGTACGTTGCTGTAAATATTAATTTGCTCGACAAACACAGTTGACTCCTCCAGCGCATCTCCACCAGGGTTTGGGATGCTGTAGCTGAAGTACTTTGGCAATCATCTTACTCCCACACAAACTCTATATAATTTTCTCATAGCTTCATTGAAAAAAAGCTACAGTATTTAGTGAGAGGGATGTGGAGAATATGAAGTATGTCCAAAAGTGAAAATGTTAGATCCTTGATGAAATGTGGCAAGGAAAAGGAGGTGTGGGAAGTAATTGGTGCTGAAGTAATGAAGCAAGGTGAGAGGTCGATGGGAAGTAATATGAGTTAACAGGGTTAAGGAGTTAATAGGGTGAAGACCAACTTAGAGGCAGAAGACACAGATGAGTGGAAGTCAAAATGCAAGGTTTGTTTATTTATTTATTTATTTCCCCGAGAGGGTGAAGGAGAGAAGGTCAAAAGAAGAGCTAGTGAGAAAGGAAAATGAGAGGAATGAGATGGTTGCCACGGAAACCAAGCCTAGCACTCTTTTTTTCTTTCTTTCTTTTTTTTTTTTTTAAATAGTACTATCATTAAAATTTTGAACGGGTAGCAAGAGTATTAAAACATTTTGTAGATAAGGGACGTTTTGATAGTATGTGCCCTCATTCTCCCCAACAATGAAGAGAGGAAAAACTTGATGGCATTAATGACAACATTCAAATTATAATGACTGAGTCAGACAAGCTGCGAACATTTGACATTGGGAATGTAATTATTTTTTAACGTGGCCCTTTGCCCGAAAATGTACTATTTACTGTTTCATTGCTTTCTCAAAAATATGAAGTTTGGTCAACTGGATAAAAATAGTGTTTCATTAACAAATGTTGCTTTCCTCTGCCGTGATGATGCTACACAGGTCTTGGTGTGGACCTCCTCTCCAGTGGGTCTCAACCCAAGGCTGCTGCTCACATACTAGACTGGTGATGAGCACTGAGCCCTTTGTACCGTCTGCCTGGGGAGGGACTCCGAGCCACGAAAACCTGTTTGTTTTGTTAGAGACAGCTGTCATTAAGACAGTCTAATTTTGTATTGCGTTTTCCTTGTTGTGGCTAGTTCTTTAAAGACCCCGACCTGTCCCTGTTCAAAGTGGGCACATCCCGCCGAACCAGGTGCTGCAGCGGTGGAGCCCACGAAAAGAGCACAATGAACTAAAGCAGTCGCAGCTGGGACTTCTGACTCCGTATCGTAAACCGTAAGTATTACATCCATATCGTTTTTTTGTGACTGGCGCAGCTACTTAGCAAAAACGATCTCATCATAAAATTTGCTGAGATTTACCAATATCCGAGTATATATGAAGTTTTGTTCAAGAACAATGTGCAGACAAATGTAATTCACATTTATCTAGTCTCTGTAAAAAAAATTTTAAAAAAAGGTGAAGCTGATCTGTTATCTTTATAATTAGCAAACTTCACCTCCTTTAAAAATGATATTAGGATTATGAAACGGTGAATAATCTCTTTTTCTTCTTCGTTTCTAATACACCCCCCCATTCCATGTCACTAACCCACTCTTTTTCACACCTTTCTCATACACTTTGACCCTTCTCACAAGATTGTAGTGTTGTCACTGGATCCAGCCCCTCAGTGTTTTACTAAATTGAGAGGTACTTAACTACAACAGTCCTGCTAATACCAGTCCCTTCCCCCTTCGCTCTACCTTGCTTCTCTTGGTATTTGTAGGGTAGGAAGCAGGATTCTCATGTTGCTAGGAAACTGGTGTGTTTAGTGATGCAGCCTCCTGCAAAGAGGCTGCTGAGGAACCGTGTGAGCGATCGCCCCCTGGAGGGGTTTGTTGCAAGAGCTGGCCTTGACCGGGATGAATTTTGCTGAATATTCTGCTAATAATGTGCTTTAGTAAGTGGTGGATAGAGGAGTGACTGAACTGAACACTGCCTGCTACTAGTTTCTGCTGTGCCAGGACTGGGAACATGGTAGAGGAGAAGTTACCATAGCAACTGAAGACCAGCACCGGTACCCTGAAAGCGACTGATTCGAGGGTCCGCTACGTCCCTGACGTCCCTGATCCTTAACAAGGATATTTACAATGAACTGATCCGGTGAATTTTTCAGTTGTATACAAGGGTGATGTTGGCAGTTCAAATAAGGGCGTCTGTTCAGTCTGTCGAAGCCGTTCTGCAATATTTGAAGCAGCTGAAACATTAAACAGCCAATTTAGAAATTTTATAGAGAAAAATGACACTACATCTTTCTCCCGTTTCTCACTCTTTTTAGAAAACCGAGGCAGCGTTGTGTATTTTCTCAGAGCTCTTGGCAAATTAGCTGGTTCTCCTTGGTCTGCAGACAGGTGGTAAACAGGGATCCAGCACCGCAGGTTCAGATGAGAGGCCTTCTTAGACACACACATTTTCTCATGTCTGTTCTCTCTGTACTGCACAACAACAGCCTCTGAATACTGAATTTTCCATCGATAGCCAGCTGAAGTTACGTGGCGCTGCCAGGGGTCAAAAAGGTAAAAAGTAATAACATATTGCATAACCGCCAAACTGTTTAGCATTAAAACGGTTGCATTTAGTACTTAAGTGCTGTTAATGCTGTCAGACCGCCGAACTCCACGGTAACTCGCGTGCCATAGCGGTCAACTGGTTTACATATTTCTTATACATATTTATTTACATATATTTCTTACTCCTGCTTCTCCACTGAGAGACCAAACTGTAAATTTTCAAAACAGCAAGCAGCCTTTTTTGGGAGTTTAATGAAAGCGACTATGCAAAAGCCTCACTTCGAGGCCTGAGAAGTACCACGGTGCCAAATGTCAGTTCCTGTGACGTGAAACAAACAAACAAACAAGCAACAGACAGACAGACAAATAGACAGAGACTGATTTCTACAGATGCAGAGATTGAAGATGGACATTTTCCACTTGACATTTTCCAGATGTGCACTCATTTCTGGGAGCTGCACGCAACTTTACATTCTGGTGTTACACTGACCTCCTGTGGGCCTCTCTGGAATTACACGAATACAAGTACAGCACTTTGCATTACGTTGTCGTATAAATAAAATCTAGCCAAAGCTGACAGTTAAAAATAAAAACCTAAGGCACTTAAGGTCAAAGTACATCATTTAAAGGCTTTAATGTGCCAAACAGGATAAAAAGAATATAGGGCCAACATGGTGAGTACTTAAGGACTACTGGTCACACGCAGTGGCAACCTGGGTGTTTCTCCAGGGTGAAGCTGGAGATGCTCTTGCTGCATTTTTACAGACAGTTGAACAAATAAACCTGGACGGAAGAAAAGGTAAAATGAGAGAAATCAGCTGTAACTCCCCCTTAATCCAATAGGCGGCAGTATGATGAGAATTTAAAAAACTTGCTGGAATTAAAAGTGAAACAGTACATTAAATCTGCTTTCTTGTCAAATAAGGGCTAAATTTAACTCTTTCATTCGTTCATGGTGGCTGTAGGATAACAAACTTAAAAGGGCTCTCCGTGCTGACACTGCCTTACAAAAACATAAACTAAATAATCAAAAATAACACACGTAGGAAGAGAAATAAATATTCAATATTCGGTCTGTCCCCACCTGTGATTTTACGAATTGTCTCAAAGGCATCAATGTTCAGAATATAGCATTACTGTTACATGCTGCATGTTAAAATGCTCAGCCATGGAGAAATGTAGATTTGCTCATTTAATTCCATATCCATGTCAAATCAAATGAGATTTTTGTTCATTCTCCTTTTTGTCTTAGCAATTTAAGAATAAGCTCCGGAACAAGATGTGTGGTACATCGCAAAGTTAATACTGCAATAAATACAGCTCTTGCTGTTCAGCTAAATGAGGGAACACGGTACTGTTGACTAATGTTACTTAACACTATTCACAGCAAGATATGCAATAAATTTCACGTAACTATTATGAAATTAGAGCTTCCGGCTTTCGTGGCCCTTCGCGTGTCCATTTGATCTTCCCAGCGTTTCGGATCCCCCTTTGTCGTACCCGCAAACGGAGGTCAAGAACTTGTTGTGGTTGCACAGCGTTCTTGGAAAAAGACTTATTAATGGCACAGGTCAACTTTGTTGTACATTAAAAGCACGTGAGACAATAGGAGAAAACAACTGTAAAAATGTCACACAAAGTACTGGCCCGTACCTGTGCTGTAAACACACGCGCGCAAAGTACGAATCTTTAATATTAAACATGAATACAGATGATTTCTTGAGGAAAATAGCTGGTCTCCACTGAAGAAGTAGGGACTGATGCCTAGGCAACCAGACATGAATCGCTCGTAACAAGTAGCAAGCGAATTAAACTAAATGCTTCACAGACGAAGGTGACATCAACCTGCCCGTGACACGGCGCCGCAAAGGTTCCTTTCGCCGTCTGCTCCGAACTTATCGATATTATCGGCAAATTCGACGCGTTAGACTACATATGTACACATCTATATATTTATATATATAAATATATATGCAGTTAAATTATCTACAGTGAGGCTTTTGTGAAGTTGCCATGGCAACAGTGATAGAAAATAGACGTGTATCTGTATAGAAATGACCGAATAATTTTATTTAAACAAACAAAAAGATGAAAAGGGGGCCGAATGCCGACAGGCCGGCTAAAACTGAAAAGATGAAGAAACGCATCAAGGGCTTTGTGGTGCACAATATACCGGGAAGGTTAAACAAAATGTCTCCCTGATAAAGCCACACTGCATTCTCTGGCTTTCTTTTTTTTTTTTTTTTTTTTTTTTTCCCCCCCC
>UFQX01000041.1:1471733-1525348 GCA_900497675.1 Arapaima gigas | reverse complement strand
GACCTGCTTTTTTTTTTTTTTTTTTTTTTTTTTTTGCCCCCCCCTACAGATACTGTGCAAAAGCAAAACAAACTGAGGCTGAAAACTGAGAACAGCCCTTGTGTGTTTGACGCACTCAGCTGATATAATGGAAGGCAGATTTTTTTTTATGTCATTTGTTTGATAAGCAGACGCTTATCCACCTACGTGGTGTACGTTCGCACACTTAGACGCTTCCGCAGATGCGCTCAAGTTTTCGTCCTCTGTGCCTCCTGGACACTTGTGTCCAATTTGCCCCGCCGTCTCCCCTCTACATTACAGCAACAGTTGGACACAGGAGTGAATAAAACGTATCTGTATCTGTGCCGGGGGGTTATTTGCGGTGGGGTCAGGAGGAAGAACGTGTGGAGGGGAGAAGATTGTTTGTTATAACTTCGTCGGCTGCAGACGCTGAGAAGGTGGGAAGGACAATTTCGAGGAAGCACTTGTGGAAGTGGTGTCTCAAGGCGCTGCTGTGACAGTTATACCTGTGAGGGGGAGACGAGGTGTGTCTGCCGTGGTCCAGGATGCTCCAGCTACACTCTGGCTGAAGATGAAGGTGCTGAGATGACACACACCACATTACTGTTGCTTTCTGAAGGCTAAAGCAACCACACCTACCTGCAAGAACTCCAGTCTTTTCTGCACCTCTCACTTCTCCCCTCTTCTACTCATCTTATATAATCCCAGCCGCTTCGCTTTGTACGTTCTGGTCTCAAGCCCCCCGACGGGAGGCGAACCCGGGTCCGAACGGCGGCGTAAACAATCAGAAGGCTCAAACAGGCAGTCGAGGAGGGTTCGCGTTCCTTTTGGATTTCTAACCGACTGCATACTTTGGGATTTTGCAGAAGGGGGGAAAAATGGGAAAAACAGGAAAAAAACGGAAAGGCACTAATGGGGAAGGGGATTTGATGGAGAGATGTAGGAGGTGGGGAGGGAGGGGGTGTGTGCAGTTCTGAGGCGGTCTTTCAGTTAAAATTTCTGCACGAATGTATGTGTGTGTGTGTGTGTGTGAGTGTGTGTGAGTGTGTGTGTGTCTAAGTAATGTGTTGTGGAATGCAGTTGTGCGAATATGAGATTTGAGAGCGAAATTTGGGGGACGCTTCCTTGTTCGGAGGTGAGTCCTCCAGGCTCCGAGTGTAGCTAGGTGGGTCTAGCGGCGCGGGAGCGAGAGGCGAGGCGAGGGGAGGCGGCGGAGCTTCACCGGACACACGGCCACTTCCACTGGGCTTCGCTTATTCCGCCGCCGCGGGGAAGAGGGGACGAAAGCAGCAGAGATCGCGGAGAAAGGCCCACGAATGGTGCGTGTGTGACGCGGCCCCGCGGCTGCTCGAGGCTCTCCAGACGAGGGAGGGAAACGGGGACGCGGCGCAGCCTCCTACCCGAGACCGGGGTTTCGCCCTTTCGCGCAGGAATTAAAAAAACGCCCATCGCACCCCACGCTGGGCCTCGTGCGCCACCAGGTAAGCGCCACAATGACACATGTGGCGTATTTTCTCCTTAATCGCGTGCGTGTGCATTTATTTACATGCGCTCGCGCTGCGTGGATGTCTCCGTGGAAGGGACGCGGTCGTCCACGTTTAGGATCGTTTACTGCGGTTTCACTACATGACATCCGCGGGGTTTGTTCGCGAGTCGGACGCCCGCTTGTCGGAGCGCATTTATTAAAAATCGATGGTGGAAAATCAGTGGCGGTGACGCGCGCGCGCGCGGGCGGGCGGGTGGTCGGTCGCTCGGTCGGTCGGGCGCGCGCTAGCGCAGTTACCTGCCGAAGCCCCACGGAGGCAACACGTAACCTTGGAGCTGCATGACACAAACAACGGCGGCGCCGTGTCGGGAGGACTTCGCAAAAAAAAGACTGTTTTTAAAACATAAACATTTGTTTAGAACCCAAGCGCGCGTCTCTTTTTTTTTTTTTTTCTTGTATAGTTGCACGTAGCCAGCGCGCACCCCCCTCTCCCCCCTCTTTCCGCATCTGTTCGGGAGGAGGCGTGATTTTGAACCGCTCCGCTTCGTCTGTGGTTGTCAGGGACTGTGGATGAGGACCGCACACCTGCGGGCGACCACCGCACGCCCTTCACCAGCGCGCGCCTTGCTCGGAGCCGGGTGGCGCGACCCTGCCCGGCGACTGTGGCGGTTGAGCCTGACGCATAATTCTGCTGAGCTCCACAGTAACGGATGAGGACCCGCTAACGGTCACGCCGCCGCTAACGGTCACGCCGCCGGTGTCGGTCCTGCAGAGTCGTGCCTCGCGCTGTGGCGGTTTGCATTCTTTACGAAACGGCGCGAACGAAATGCCGTGCAGGTAAAAACGAAATAAAAGCCGCTCCGGGGGGCGGCTTGGGGGGCAGTCGCTCCTGTGACGGGGAAACACGCGCTACCTTTTGGCTGCTTTCTATTAACAACCTTAAAAAAGTCCCCGTCTGAGAAGCGTTTTGTGCCTCAAGGCGCCGCCTCTTCAAGAAGAAGATAAATAATTAATATTTCCAGTTTTTAAAAACCATCTAATGGTGCGAGTTTGCAAGTCCGTGGATTTAGAGACATGAGGCCAAAAATGAAGTGTGTAAAGTTCACGTGCTTCTGTTCAGCCGTGGTTTCCAGCGCATCCAGCAGATGCGGAACTAATGGATGAACGTCGATCATAGTAATAACCGCCCCCCATTACTCACATAACGGGGTTTAGGCGATTTCCCCGTATGACGGGGTCGAAACGCCCTCGTTTTGTTGTGAAAGAAAAAGTTCCCCACGAAAAGTATCTCGTCAAACAAACGCAAATACCGCAGTTAAAAGGGATTTTTATGCGTGGCAGCATTTCTAGCTTTTAAAGTGTTTTAACCTCATTCGTTCTCAATAAGCTCCTCCGACGCAGGGTCACCGAAGCCCAGTTCATCCAGGATGAAAAGGCGGTGAGATCGTACGCCCTGGACGGAGACGTTTTGACCATTCGGGCGTTTTTAATAAAAATAAAGGTTGTGGGGTCAATGCCAGTGTCTTTCACTGTGCGGCCAGAGCCGCTGCGTTGGACGCCCGCTTCCGCTGCGCCGCCCGGGGTCCGGGTACTTGCCCTCAACTGGTGGGTGTCAAGTATGTAGGTTGCTGGTTTTGATACGCAAGACCTGCGATTGTGTTAGTAAATTGAAGGAAAATAGCCAGAAGGGACAAAAACCTAGGATGCGACTGTGTCCCAAAACATGACACAAGCACTTGACGCAAGTCGTCATCTGGAATGAAATACCTGGAGCGGAAGTGAAATGACTGGATAACTAGTAAAAATTCTGTTAACTAGCAGGTTCTATTTTGCTGACAGTGGCTCCGCTGCCCCACAGCGCCTGGGCTGGTTGGGTGTGAGTTCCGATCCAACTCAATCTGTGTGCAGTTTGCATGTTCTCCCCTTGTCTGTGTGGGTCTCCTCCCACCGTCAAATGACACGTGTTTCAGTTTATTTGGTCACTCTGAATTGCTCATAGTGTGTGTGTGTGTATAGCCACCCTGCAATGTGCTGGTGTCCCATCCAGGGTTGGTTTCATAGCCCGGCGCCCAGTGATTCTGAGATGCTACGTACAGCTGCAACCCTGCTGAGGATTAAGCGGTTAATGATGGATGGATGGATGGATGGATGACTAGTACGCCTGTTCTCTGAAAAAAGACTGTATATGTTCATGACCCCTTTTAATGGTTTTCCGTTGCACGAGATGCCATCATTTGAGGGGTGACAGATAAACCCCCATATTGCGAACTTAATTCACTCCTGAAAACACGGGTCAGATTTAATTTGCATATATTGTTCTTTATTTTAAATGGGGAAAAATTAATGATACGTTCCCAGCACATCTGAAAAGCCCGAATCAACTTTCCCGAATATTTCTAACACCTTGTAGCACAGGCACCATCATACCGCGCAGGACGCACGCCGGACGTGGCGTCGCACCTGTGGCGCAGCACACGTAGGGCATTTTGCACGCTTTATTTATCAGATTTAAATAGAGACGCGACACACAAATGTACAAACAAAACAGACGTAAAACTATAAGTATGTGAACAAATGATCTCCTTACAGCTTTCCGTGCTCCACAGTGTGACATGACAGTGTAGAAGCTGCTGGTGCGACAAGTGAGCTTTGAATTTCTCCATTTCTTGCAGATGAACTTCTGGCGCTGCCTTATGGGAAATGGCATTACGTTCAGCTGCATTATAGCAAACTTGCACATATCAGGGCTTATATGGAAAAAAAGGCTCTTACGTTTCCTGAAAAAATCCCACCCCATTCACTTTTATCAGCACATAAAAATATGTATTTTCCCAAGAAATATTAAATGCACTTTTGTACAGTGTCAACCCTGTTTACTTTTTGCACTAAATAGGATAAATCGTGCTCAACACAAACATTGTTTCACTGAGTTTAATGCTCAGATACATTTGGTTATTTGTAATATTAATCGATATATATATATTTATTTGGTAAAATGTGTGCCACTTTTATACTTATTTTAGGCCTTTAAGACTACCTTACCTTGTTTAAGTGGGTGGATTTGAAAATGTAGAAATGAATCCAGTCGTCTCGTTTTTTTCAACTTAGCAGTAACGTTTCATCGGCTGTTTTGACATTTTAGTTATTAATGTAAATAGTACATATTTTTGCATATTTCATAGACACTGTTCCTCTTAAGAGACAGTGTCTCAATGCATATATACTCAGCCCGCCTCGATCTAAATGGTTCATAACTATTTTGTTTTATTTAGGAATTCGGTGCAGATGTGCTCGTTCATAAAATGTAAAGTAAATATATAATGCGCACGTTATTGTTTCATTTTTGCTTGTGTTACATTTGTTTACTCATATTTGTGTTCGTTACAGTTTTTTATGTTTACAATAAAAACCGTACGTTAAATCCCTAAAGGTTTATAACTGTGAGTTGCAAGCGATCCTATTTCACTATCATGGTGTCGCCATGAGTTGTTCTGTTCATATATTAGTTACTGTTTAGTTAAAGAGTATTTTCAGTTTTAAATGCTTTGAGACACTGGCCATCCACCTGTTATCACCTGAAGACACAGACAGATAAGTGAGACGTGTAGAAAGAGCCACATCAGAATAAGTGAGCTGCATTGTGATGCTAATGGGACAAGAAACAACATAAGAAATAGAACAGTGAATGGAAGCAAGTATGGAATAAGAAAATAAACCAAGGCTCAAAATGGAAAAAAAAGAGTCGAATCAAAATAGGTGATTTGTTAAGTTAACCTTCTGAGGTTCCTTTTAAGTGCAGCTGGCAGAAAAGGAAAAGACAAAGAGGATTAGCCGCGATCGAAAGGAAGTTTTGAAGTTGGTGGGTGAGCGAGAAAGTCATATACGTATTTTACGGCTGGAAAAATGAAGTTTTTCTTTTGCCTTGGAAATATTAATTAAATGTTGTTCAGGACGGTTCCTAGACCTGTTCACTCACGAATGTTGGGGGTGATGTGTTTTCTGTGCCTCGGGCATATTTGTCATACTTATTTCATTTTGCTTCATAGGGTAAATGTTGAAAATTACTTAGAGACACCAAATAGAAAAGATAGAAAAGCCACCTTAAGGTGAGGAGTTTCTCCTAACAAAAAATAGCATTTGAGGATGAAACGTTTTATTTTTTTCTACTGTAGCCTTTTTCGTTCTTCATCCCAGTTTTAACAGTTTTTCATGAATTTGTCCCTGAGAACTTGCTTGTATGGTTCCCTTAACTTGAAATACCAAAATGTTACTTATATTGTTGGGAAGTGTGTATTTTTCTCAACTTTTAAGCTTTATTTCATTCATTTCTGCTGTCTTTTACAGGTTGTTGTTAGAAATCCACCGGCTGTTTTTAATGATGCGTTTTGTTGGGAAACGATGCTGTGACATTTTACGACAATACAACGCACGGCATTTTTTATTCCGTTTTCTTCCACGTAGACTTTGCTTCAAGAATTACTGACCTGTATTTCAAGAAAGATAAATTACTTGTAATTGAAAAAAGCACTTAAAAAAAAAATTAACTAAAAATATCGTACTTTTTTTTTTTTTTTGTGAGAAGTAAATTCACCTGTTTGTTCCAGCAGGGTTTTCCAGGGGGACGGTTGGACTTTGAGGGAAGTCTTCGTACCTCTTAAAGGCCAAGAATGTCTGAAGAACATGCTGATGCACAACGGCAAGCACAACCAAATTCGCAGACACAAAACCAGTTTCCTCACCACACAATGTCCCATCACCCTGGACAGACATCCCTCTTGCAGGGTTATGGATCTAGAATCAGAAGTGGTGCAGGTGGGAAAGCACTGCAGAGTAATCCCAACAGTGGCAGCAGTCATCTGAGTGACAATCCTTACCAAAAAGAAGTCATGGATTATTACATGGCGGTAGGTGGAAAAGAGAGGCAAAGGAGAGGGAGCCAAGGCCTGGCATATGGGACAGGTTTTGCGTATCTAAATGTGGACGGACAAGTGCCTCACCAGTATCGACATCCTGGAAATGGTCCGGGCTCTTCCGGGATGTCTCAATATCAGCTGGACTACAATGCTAGAGCTGGCTCTAGTGGAAGCAGCAGCAGTAGTAACTGTGGTACTGGAGCCTTTTCACCCTCTCACCAGTACTGCTTAAGTCAAAATTCTTCCGTTCCTTCAACACCAGGACATCAGATACAACCACGCCAACAAGCCCAGGATTACTCTTCAGGTCAAGCCCTTCCCCAAAGACAGCAGCAAAGAGGTTATCTCCTTTCAGGGCATAAACAACCTGCTCATTTTCCCCAGTACCCTTCACCAGGTACCACCCCAGGGTCTGCGAGGGTGTATAACCTTTCTCAACAGAGATTTCATGCTAATTCTGGCAGTTATGAGCCTGATGTTAATAACTCTGCTGGTGCCAATAAAAAAGCAAACTCAGACCATACTTCAATGAAGTCTAATAACATGGCCCAGCTGGACGGTGTTAGGAAGGGTTACCTGTCATCGAATTATGCCCTGTATGATTTCCATGGTTCTCAGGCCCTTTCCAAACACGCAGTTTACCCGCATCGCTACCCTCAGCATAACTTGAGACCAGATTATGATGCGCCCGTGAAGCTGCACGCATCCAGCTTACACCCAGCTCCTGGCACGCCTTACCCTAAGCATCAACATCCTTCAGCCTCGTCCTCAAATTCCCACAATTCCTCTATACCCCAGTTCCCTTCCCACGAAGTTTCTAAATCTTCAGTGCAGGCTCAGGCTCAGCAGACACAAGTAAACCACAACTTCAGCCCAGTATCTAACTCCTCCCCGGTGGCCTCTGGGCTCCAGTCACCAAACTGTAGCTCCTCGCCGTCTCCGCTGATGGGTGCTCCAGAAGGGTCGGGAAACGCTGCATCTCAACCGCCTCGAAACTCTCACAGTCGGATACTGCAAGCTGCGCCCCAGCTGAGCCCCGCACCCAGCTCCAACAGTAGCAGCAGCAGTTGTGGGAGCAGCATAGGTATTTCGAACGCATCAAGTGTAAAACCAACTGCAGGAGACAGTCAAACTGGACCTACACAGACTCAAGTGAGAAAAGGAGGGGTATGTGAAGAAAATTTGATTTCTCTGTACGCGTCTTCTGTCAACAAGTTAAATAGAAAGCCGGAGATCAGCAGTCTAAGTGCGTTGACTTCACAGGTGGCTAATTTGCCCAATACTGTACAGCATGTGCATCTTTCACAAAATAGGAGCAACGATAATGTCTATGAACCTAGGGACCACTGTCAGGCGGATCAGTCCTCACATGTCATGGCTGCCAGTCAGCAAAAGAGTAGAGGGACTGGTAATGGTGGTACTGTTGCACTGATGGACGGTAGAATGGACGGAGGGGACACGTCTTCTGAGCCCGTAGCAGTCGAGAGCCCCGTAGGGATAAGGCGGCAGGGGACTGAACCGCTTTCGGTTGCGGAGAGTGTGAAAACTAGGCAAAACAGTGGAGTGAACAAGTCCAACAATGTCACTTACCATACATCATCAAAGAATCAAATGAGACAAAGTAAAAATGGTTGTCATGGTTTTCTGTCGGATGTAGAAACCGAATCATCAAAAAAGCGCAACCAAACATTAACCTGCTCGAGGGGAATGGGGCATCACCTTTGCAGCGGATCTTCGAAATCTCCCTCTTCCCAATCTTCTCTACCTCCATCAATAGAGAGCAGTCAAAACCTTCTTGCTTCCTGCAAATCCAGTCCTTGCATATCTACATCGATCAGTCAGTCTCCTAAAGTCATGTCCTCGCTTCACTCCAACTGTGCAATGGGTCCTTGTGCAGCAGATGTGGATCAGAGAGACGACGTTACGCACGTGGAGAAAAATGAACAGGATGAAGAGCACAAGAGGAAAGAGGCAGATGAAAAAAGTTCAGAGAAGTCCGAAGACTGGAAAAGCGACTTACCCCGAAGCGAGAGTGTGAAATCCGAGAGCCGTAACAAGCAGAAGGACAAAGAATTGGTGAATCACACACAGCTGCCGAATATAAAAACTGAAGATGATGAAGACGGTGCCAAAGCATCAAATAAAGTTTTTAGTCTTGGGGAGTCCCAAAGTACAGGAGGAGTGGGGGTTATTGTCTCCACCCGTTCTGAGGTAGTGCAGCCTGAAACTTCAGCAGAACTATCTCAGGATATCTCGTCTCTGCCTCAAACTTTGATAGGTCAGCTTCAAAATTTGGACAAGGCAGACTTTCACAGTGCCTCTGAAGAGTCCAGGTGTCTTAATGGGGAAAACAGAGGTAGTCTGTCTACCATCCAGTCAATGAATGGGGCTAACATTCCTCTAAAATCCAGTTGTGGACCATCCTTATTTACACACTACAGTTCTGGAAATCAAAAGTCACCACATGCATACGCCGAGTTGCATGACGGTAATGAGATGGACCTAAAGAAGAGACGAAGCTTTGCGTTAAGTGCGGCAAAAGAATCAAGCTTAAGATACCTCGGTCAACATTATCAACATCTTGACTATATCCATGAGCAAAGAAAGGAACTGGACCCAGCAGGTATAGTGAGACCAAGTAGAAGAGGGTCAGGAAGAAGACAAGATACTAATCTCCAACTACAGCAACCCCCACCAAGCCTCTTGAAAGAGGTCCTACAAGGTTACAACTTAAACAAACCCTATGACCTTGCCAAGAATTCTGTGCAAGTTTTTAACATCAAGCCCGAGTCTCAGAATTCCTCTCCTTATCCCGCACACTCGAGACATTCCTATGGTGTGGCTGAAAGTGCAATGCTACACAGTCAAGCGCATCATCAACCTGTAACTGGTGGAGACCACCTGCCTGCAGTTCAGAGGGCAGTCCCTGGAAATGATTACCCTCTAAATCTGAAGCAGAGCAGTAAGACTGTTGGTGAACAGGATAATCCCCCTCATTCTTGGGGTACCGGTAAAGTAGAGGCAGACAGAGCACGCTGTGATTCTTCAGAGAGAACGGAAGTGATGTCTCCGAGTCACGCGGCATCAAATTTACCGCAGACCTCAGAATCTTCACAGCTCCCCCCGAAACACATTAACTTGGCTGACTACACTCTGCCCCAAAGAAAAATCTTCAATTTGTCGACCCCACCTTCTGCCGTGCAGCAACTGCTGCTGCAAGACGCTAAGCCCTTGGGGAGCAGCGATTTATCTGTAAACCAAAACCGGCTACAAAAATCATCTTCCTTGCCATCTTCAGTATCATCTTCGGAACGCTGTTCGGTCATCTGTGATGTACCTTTCCAGATCACCCCCGAAAGGCAGAAGAACAGAAACAAAGAACACGACAAGTCTAAGCAAGCTGGGTCAGCTGGAGCATCTGTTATTCAACAGTCGCTGTCTGTCCCTTTGGCTATTCTGGATGGTAACATTAAGCAGGAAGAAGGAGAGGTAAAGATGAATATTGAATGCCATACTTCAAAGTCTCTCGACCAGATTGATAACGTGAGCTTCTATCCTCGGCATATTCCAGCTAAGAAAAGTCCTATTCAGCAGCAAAGCAGGTCTCCGTATCTATCTGTTGACAAATTCTCTGACCCTGCTAATTCAACCGGTGGAGACAATAAAAATTTAAGTTTGGCCAGGATCAACCTTTACCATTCCCACCCGGCACCCCATCCACAGTCTTCGTCTTCAGCGAGATGCCAGTCAACCCTTCCAGGTGTTGATGGACCTGACAGTCATTCTGGGTATGGCTTAGAAAACCTAGGACCGGGGACTCCCTTTCATCCCCAGATCACTTCTCAGCAGCACCAACATTTAGCGTCTAAATTTCAAATGGTAAACTCTGAGTTCACTAACAAGTTACAGAGGTTTTCTCAGCTGCACCCTCCACAGTACCTGCATAACCTAGAGGAGAAGTACGAATGTGCAGCCTCAAACAAGAACAGGTACTCCAAGGAAGTAATGATGGGTGTCAGTCCCGGTTCAGATGGTCATCAGTACCAAAGCCCACCAGGAATGGGATCTCAGTCATCACACTGTGCCCCAGATGTCCAGCAGCAGTTCACTCATCAGAGTTCTTATTACGATGTATCACACTATGGAAGAGAAGGTAGTACAAAATTCGAGAGGGACGGCTACCACGCACACAGAACCGATGCGGTCGTTTCTCAATCAGAACCTTCAAGTGGGGCAACAGAGAAATCGGGCAAATCTCTCCAAGCGGCGCCTCCTTCAGGCGCTAACAGTCAGTCTGGTAAAAGTATTCACTTAATGCCTCAGCAGTGTCACAAGCAGAAGACAGAACGCAATGCTGGAGAGCCCAACCCATTGATGATGAGAAGGAGGGTTCGTTCTTTCATTTCCCCAATTCCGGCAAAAAGGCAGCATCAGGATGTATCACAGCAGCAACAACAAAGAAACACTCTCAGCCATTATCAACCTCCGCTGCAGAACTCAGCCTACAGACATCATGATGCTGACACGTCAAGTCCGGAGGTATCTTACGCTAAGCTAGCCTTACCAGACTCTGCCTGTCCTTCGCTAACTCCAAATATGTCTTCAACGCCTCTCTCCCCTCAAGGGAAAACTAAAATTTTACCTCCTAGGAAAGGCCGTGGTTTGAAGCTCGAGGCGATAGTACAAAAGATAACCCCCAATGTTAAAAGGGCCGTCAACAACAACAGCAGAAGCTATACAAATTCAGCACCAAGTACTCTTGCTGACTTGCCTCTTGGAGATGTAATTCATTATAATGCTGATAACCAAGAATCTGGAGAAGGCGACACTTTGCCTAAAATTTTACCTGGACACAGGACTTCCAGTTCTTATGGTGATGAAGGTTTATCCTTGGAGGAAATTATGTCCTATAAAGAAGTTGAAGAAACAGGCCCGCTTCCACCCACTGCCTACCCATGCGAACCTCAGCAGAGCGAACCGATCGTGCAGCACAGAACCTCAGGGGACTTCGGCAGGTGTGCTGCTGAAAGTTTGAAGGGCTTAGATTTTGGTGCAGAGGTCCTAGGTTCCCAGTTTACAGAAGGAGATTGTGAAGGAGGATGTGGCAAGGATGGGCAAAGAATGCAACCCGATTTCTCACTCTTGGGCCCTTTACCTCCACCACCACCTTTGCCTCGTCCAGTACAGGGTTCCCCCCCTCCTTCATCCTCAGTGTTATCGGATATTCAGCACTTTACCAATACTTACCAACAGCTGGAGACACGGCGAGGAGGAGACACGGCTGTAAACTTCATGAGAAAGAAGCTCACTGAAACTGGAATGGTTTTGGGTGTGGATGACTATGTGGACAGAGACTTCTTTGGGACCAGCTCATTTCACCACAACCAGAATTCCAGCCACTGTCTCTTAATGAGACACCCAAACAGCCAGCAAGGCCACCAGCAACATCCTTTTGCTGAAAGTGTATCTTCAATGACGAGTCCAGCCCAGTTAGCTGACGTGAGACCTCTTGAGAACGTTGTTCCTAAGGGTTATTTTCCGTCGGGGAAGAAAAAAGGGCGGCCAGTCGGTAGCGTGAATAAGCAGAAGCGCGTTCAAGGTCAGCCTCAGAACGCGTCTGTTAATGCACCTCCTGTTTCGGCCGCATCTGCGCAGATGCCTGCAACAACACCCGGGTCTACTGTTTCTCCAGAGGTTGTCACAGTCACAACAACCTGCACCCTAATTCCTGTACCTCACCCTGCAGTTAATGACAAGAACCTCTCTGAGGTTTCCTCCACTAGTTCCCAGGAGAAAACCGATGCGGAGAAAGAGGACGCAAAACCCACGGTGGACGTGGAATCGAGCAGGCCGACGCAACAGAGCAAGAAAGACGACGGCCAAGGAGACGGGGTAGACGACAAGCGCAGAAAGCGGAAGAGAAGCGCCGCTGCGCTGATGGGCAAAGAGGCGTTCCAGTCTAGCGCAGGAACTGAAATTGTCTCCGTAGGTGGAATTCTTCCAGACCACAGGAAATTTGATTTTGCACCTTACATTCACGTTGAGAGGAAAGTGAAGGAGATCGGTGCTGTATGTACCATAGTGAACGAAGAGCTGGACAGGAAAAAGGGGGAAAGTGAGGGAGAAAAAAGGAAAGAAGGTAGAAGAACCGATAGTCACGTCAATTCAACCCTTTCATCTGACGTAACGAGAAGGAATGGAGACGCCGAGATGTTGATAAAGAAGCCAAAGATGGAGCAGGATTCTTTACCTCTCCAGTCCTGTTGTGCGGGAAAGATGATCCCTTTATCTCGGTACGTTCTCTCAGGACCCGTAATGACTGAATCCGGCAACTTTGGCCATCTTCTCTGCTGTTTGTGCAAGAAATGGGCGAATTACAAAAATCTAGGGGATCTTTTTGGACCCTACTATCCTCCCGAATATGTGGCAAGCCTCCCAAAGAATCACCCCCAGGTTAGACACAGCCTAAGCGCAGCAAAGGGACACGCCAAGGGAATCACCTTAGAAACACCTGTATCGGAATTGACTAAACGGGATGTCCAACCAGCGGAATCGCAGATTGCCAATCCTGCAGAGCACAGCGCAGAAAACGAAGCCGCAAGCCTGGTGCGTCTTCCTGCTGCAGCGGCTCCAGTGGACGGCTGGAAAACGCCCGAGGTGTCGGAAAACATCTGCACCGCCGACGTCGCCACGGAAGAGGCGCAAAGAAGTGACCCGGCGAAGGAGTCCGTAGCAGCGGCGAAGCATGGCGAGCAGGTCCAGTCCGGACAGCAAGCGCAGAGCGAACCCCACCAGACCGAGGACGTGCAGCACAGGCCGCAGCACAGGAAGCTGACCTCCCACCCGCGGTTCAAGAGGCGTCACAGATCCAGCGAGGATCTGCCCAAGACTGGCCCGAGTAACTTCAAAGCCTTGCTGCCGTTCCAGCCCCCTCCTCAGCTGCCTAACCAGGATCCCTCAGAGCCGCTCGTGCACCTGTCTCAGCTCCCCGAAATCCCACTTGACCCAGAAGAACTGTGGGTTCACGAAGGTTGTATAGCCTGGGCCAGTGGGGTGTTTCTGGTCAATGGGCGGCTGTACGGCCTACAGGAAACACTAGATGGCGCCAGAGACACAGTGAGTTTGTTTTACATTTATTTTCTCTAGTTTTTTCTTTTTTTCTTCACGATTATATATTATAATATGTATATCATAATGATCTCTGCCGCTGAACACACGTATTTAATTTTTTTTTGTCACACGGCATATGTATTTAAATTCCGTGTGTAAAGTCTGTATGTTTGGTGGCAGTTTCTTGTTTTTCTGTGTTTTGCGATTGATGTCTTGCATGTCCAGCCGGCACATTTGGCACGTGCTTCCATGTAGGAAATTAAAATGTTTTTGTTTCCTTCCATTCAGTCTGTGTGGACGCGATGGATAACCGTTCTCTCTTTCTGGCAGAGTTGCTCCTACTGTGGGCTTGTGGGTTCGACCCTTGGGTGCTACAGTAAAGGCTGCTCTCTGAGATACCACTACCTATGTGCCATAGAGGCAGGTGAGGGTCCAAAATAAAACAGCTCGGTGGAAATATTTTTAATTTAGCGCGAGCCTCAGCCGTTATGTTTTTAGGTCATTTAAGTGACCGTTTATTGGCCTCTTGCTTCATTAATTCTTTACACTATGTTGTATAAGCTTTTCACATTGTGTTTACTAAATGCACTTTATTCTCTCTCGCCCTAGATTGCTCCCTGAACGATGACAACTTCTCAATGCGATGTCCAAAGCACAAGGTGAATTTAAAGCTTAATAATGTCTGCAAATTATATCAAATAAAGGGCACTTTTAAATGAACGGTTACAGCGGTAGGCAAATATACAGGTAGTTATTGTTTTCTTAATATACAGTTGGCCCTCAGCCTCCAAACACAGTTGTGATCTGAAGTCTTTTGTAACTTGAATAAAAATTCAGTTGTCCCTCACAGTATTAACAGGTTTGTTTGGGGGGGGGTATCACTAAAGCCATAATGTCACCATAAGACTTTTACTGACTTTTTTATTTGTTCCATTTTCATAACTGCTCATGGTTTGCCAGGCTGCTGTGTTGGAAAAGAACCTGTCGTGGAAACATAAGTAGTGCGGCGTTTTTCAGTGTTTCACAGCACTTTTATTTTATTGTCTTTAATGAGTAACAGCAGCATTTGTCTGCCCACTTTGCTTTGTTATCTGTGCAATTCATACAAGCACAACAACACACGAACCTTCATTGTTTATTAGATGTTGGGTTCTATAAAGGTTTTGCTCGTAGCTTTAAGTAAAAACACTCCGTCTTTTACGGATTTTGAGCTACATTAAAATGAAAACTAGTTTAAAATGACTAAAATGAAAATACAAGTGCATCTGGCTCACAAGTTCCTACTTTAATGGTAAGTATTGATCGATTTATCCCACGAATATGATCCCTGATACTCACCAACATCAGATACAAACTGTCTAAAATCCATCTGAATTAGTCTTATCCCACAATCCTGATTTGTCTGGGGGTTTTAAAATTGACCTTCAGCTGGACAAAGAAATTCAGATGGCACGTTTTTAAAAACCGACAAGTGAAGGAAATAGAATAAGTAAATAATAAACGGAAAAAAAGAGTTTCCACCTCCGAAAATCCTCATACAGTCGCTCCTAATTTTAAATTTTTTTGAGGAAATTAACTTTATTAATGCATAAAATTATGAAGGCGGAGCAATGTGCCAGCTAGTCCCCTCGTAGCGACATTCTGGTACCTTATATTCTTTATTTAGGAATAAGGAATATAACCTTATATAGTTGTATAGTTGTATAACCTTAACACCTTATATAGTTGTATTGGTACCTGTTTCACTGCGTTTTGCGTATAATTCACTGGACTGTGCGTCTGTGTTTCAGTGCTGTCTTTATCTTATTTATTATATATTGCATTAGGTTATAAAAGTGTTACTGTAGTACACAGTACTACTAGCACCATAGTAAAAAACATTAAACTTAAATACATGCTTTTGATTTTCTGCACTTTTTCCATATCCAGCCACCCCCCCCCCCCCCCCCCCCCCCCGATATTAGTTTGTAAAATTGGCGAAAGATTGTATTTTCATCAAACGGCGACCCTTTACCACGTCATGAGGCGGTGACAGGAACGGACTGTTTGCTGAGTGTTTTGGCCCTTCCTTTTGTTGTTGTCACCATGCAGATCCCACAGAAGAGTGGAGCAGAGAAGGCCCTCCACCCGGAGCAGTCGGAGAGAGGCTGACCATCACCGAAGGAGACACCAGCTCCGGGGACCGGTGAGAACAGAGATCCAGGTGTTGGTCAAGTTGTCAGACGTGACTGACACCGGAGGCTTCCCACTGCCCTTATACGACTGTTGAATTGTGCCTCTGTTCTTACGTCATTCATTTCATTTTTATTGTTGCTTTGTAATAGTATTATTGCATACGGCGATGTTCTTGATGTTCGACCTTGTTCCTTGAGAATGACGGTTTTCACAGTTTTGTGTCTATCGATAGCATTGTTATAGCATAGTACTGGCTTTTGAAACCCAGAGACCCGGGACCGAGCTCCGAACTTATCGTATCCTGTCCATTATTTCACAGTAGTGCGAGACGGGCAGGTAAATACACATGTGAACACTTCACCACGACTTGTTATATGTGAAGTGATATAAACGTACAATGTGGTCACTGGATGCTTCTGGCTGACTCGCCACAGATTGTCTTTGAAGCCTGAATTTGACTGTTGTGGGTAGATTTTTGGATTTGATTAATAGCTTTATTTTTGGTTTTTGTTTCATAGGTTGTATGGAACAACTAAAGGTTAAAAAACATTTTAAAAAGACTTCAAACAAGCCCTACGATCACAATGAATGGACCGTGGAAAATAAATGAATGAGTCAGGGGAGCAAGTGTGTTCCAAAAATATATCAAAAAAGGACCAAATATAAAAAAAAAGGACCTGATGAAGAACAGGAGAACTCAAACAAAAACAAATTTAAAGCAAACTTGAACCAGCACAGGGGAAGGATGAGCAGAGGACAGAGGAGGAAAGGAATGGCCTGTGTCCTCATGATGGACTTTGAATGTGAAATATTTTGGAATTTTTTTCACTTTTCTTCTTCTCTTACTGTTATGTTTACAGTTTTACTGTTCCAGTTATTTTGTAAGTCCTGGAAATGTATAGTTGGAGTTTACTATGTTTTAATCATTGAAAATGAACTGTTTGCAGGAATGAAAGGGAACAAACAGCTACACTTATATCATTAGTACTGCATTATTATTATTATTATTATTATTATTATTATTTTAATGTGTTTTATGTTACTGCCATTAGTACTTTATCCTCAAATGTAAGTAGTATCACTTTACTTTTTGTTTTTGTCATATTTAAAAAAAAGCCTCTTCAAATGAATGCAGTAGTAAAAATTTAAAGTCACGTGCGAGGAGGAGAGAAATTGGCTGACCTCATCTGGAACGTCAGTCTTGACTTGTCACAGCGACATTAATGCCTTTGAAAGTGGATGAATGCTGCTTTCATAAGTGTGTGTGTGTGTGTGTGTGTGTGTGTGTGTGTGAGAGAGAGAGAGAGAGAGAGATGTATATATGTGTCTCTATATTGGTACTTTTTGGTCACTAGTGTTGGACTTTCATTTCACATCTGTGGGTTTTCCCAGTGCAAATAGTGTACCTATAAATTGAACAGAAATATTTTCAAAACGACATGAGATGGAGGGAACCTTATTACCACAAAAAGAAGTTATCAGACTTGTGTGCCATCTTCAGCTGTAATGAATGAGGTAAGTTTCGGTAACTCGGTAAACAGCTAACTCGTGCGTCTAGAACGGGGGCTCTATTTTTGTGGTCTGAATGGATTTGATAGCCAAAAATACACGGCAGTGTTGAAATTCGAATGTGAAAGGATCCGTATAAAGTTGTTAAATGCAGGTAAATACATAATGGTCAGTATTATCTTTACTACTATTTTTTCTACTCTAGTAAAACTGAAACAAATAAAAAGAAAGTATTGACTTCTGTTAGAAACTTGTCATCATCAATGAGAAATACAGAAAAGTGAATGACTCATTGTTACTTTAAACATTTCTCCGTGTCCAGCTGTCTTTATTAAACTACATGTGCTCTTGGTTCCAAAAAAGGGTGAAGCAGGTGTCTGCGTCTAAGTTTTGCCTACTGTTTGATGAGACGGAAAAGCGCAGCACGAGGAGAAAGAAACACCCTTTCAAGAAGACAAAAAGGAAGAATCCTTGCTGTTGGAGCAAAGAAAAGAACAGCACAGTATAAAGTTCGCCCGACTGCCATTAATACCTTGCATTTGTTTCACGCAGTGATTTAAAAGAGGAATTTAGACCAATAAGCAGTTGTTATATTTCTCTATCCTTTGGGGACACAGCGTTTGCAATGGCAGCGCTTCTCTGCAGGAGAACTTTGTTCTGAGGAGACCAAGTCAGCATATTCAAGACTTACGAAGCAACGAACAGGTAACAATAATAAGGCGTGTTCAATGAAGAACGGTAACATGCCGTTTTAGCGTTTTTCGAGTAATATTTTTGCTCTGAATGTGATGATGTCGCATCGCTTTAATTTTCAAAATGTTTTCTGATACACTTTAAAGCTAACAGGTTTGAAAGCGGATATAATCATCGAACCGTGTTTGCAGGATTTCAGTTGACTAGCCAAGTTACCTGGTGGAAGGCGGAGGTGAAAAGGGTCTTAACACGTGATATACCATCTTCACCTGTGCAGTACAACCCTTGAAGACGTAGCTCCCCACTTCAGCTCTCCCCCTCACTGGTTTGAGGACGCGTTCTCTTCAGGCACAGAAGACAAAAAAGGCTCTGATGTGAATGTCGCCAAACTTTATCGTCGTCAAACGTGTTCCGTTTCGGTGACGGTGAGAAAGTGCGCCAGCTCGGCGTGTGACGTCACTACGTCTGCTTCTCCGGTATTTGTCAGAGACCAGATACTAGCTTTTCAAAATGTGAAGCAACCATTTTGGAGTTCGACGAGTCTTGCTTCGCCAGAAAGCACCGCGCCACCAGACATCTGTGGCCTGAAACAAAACCGTGTATAAAGAACAAACAAATAGGCAGAGACTGAGCTCTACAGATATAGAGATGTTGGTAAGAATGTGCAGTTTCTGTGCCTCTTGTCTAATAAAGTCCCACTCATTTCGCAAGTGTCCCAGCCCAAGGAAGTGATCTGGAACTTTACCCTTCTTTAACTTCTATTTTTATTTTTATATTATATTAAAGAAGTAGGGATTCTTTTAGGTGCGTGCATCAGGATTTGAGTCTGAAATCTCCCTGAACACACGGTCAGCTTCTCTCGAATGGAACTATTGCTTGTTGTTTCGTCTCCTTCTTGTGATTGTTAACCGTCAGGAGAAGCTGTGAGGTGAAGAAGGCTCTTTTCCAGGCTCAAACCCGCAGTAAAGTGTGCAGCGTTTCTCATTGCAAGTACGTGACTGGGGGTGCGTCCCTGTGTTTGCCCCTCTCTGAGTTGATCTCCCCCTTTGAAGGGACGTTAAATCCGGGAAGCCGGCATGAAACCCGAACGATCAAATTAGTCATTAAATGAAAGAGAAAAATATCATTACTTTTGCCTTTTTAAGAGTGGCTGTTCTCGAAATGTCATAAAAATGACGTGTGACTAAAACTGAAATTCAATAATCGCTTCTCTTTTTTTTTTCTTTTATTGCGCAGTTGAGAAAGGGCCCAAAAACATACAGAAAATTTAGATGAATGCAGCTAGATGTGCTTGTAAGCAGACCAGCGAAACAGGAAGGAGAATGTCACCGCTGCACAAAATGGGAGTTGGTCACAGAGGGTTAGAAATAGAAAGAGCGTGACAGATCCCACAGATTGAACTGAGATGTCAGTCGGAGATTAAGTGTTGTATTGGAGGGTTTAAAAAGTCACAAGGGGAAGTTAATAAATACAGCCTGCAGATGGACTTAACTGAGTGCTTGTGGTCCCCGCTGCGATGGAGTCTGGCACAGCACCCGCCATGTGCCGCTCTCCGACCACCGTGTCGGTTAACGTCAAGATTCGGACTTGTTGAGCTCCTCCTGGTGACGTACAGGCTCACAGAATGTGACGAGTCCTGCAGCCTTCAGAACAAGTGAAAACCTTCAGACTTCATCATAAGGTATTTCTCTTTGGCGAGTGGAAGAGGGATGGATGAGCACTTCTGATGAGGAGGTCGGTATGATTCTGAGTAACTGGCATCGCTTCTCTGTTAGACTGTTGGTCTATTCGGCTTAAATGGGGTCAAGGATCTGTCTGTTTCAGCTTGTTTCTGCTTTGTTTTGGTCATTTCTAAAATGTGTCACTGTTTCTTCCGGTAATTTCTCCAGTGTTAGTGGCTGTAAGTTGCCTGTATGGTGATAATGAGTGGGAGAATAAGGCCTGGCATCCCATCCAGGGTGTACGATGCCCCGTGCTATCATTCAAGCCTCGAGTCCAGACCTTCGCAACCCACTTTTGACACGCAGTTACTGGCGGTGGATGGATGTGCTCTCCAGTTCTTTGTATTCAGTTTAGTATGAAACTTACTTGACGTACATGTGATGCTGAGACTGCCGTGCTTCCCACGGGATGCATGTGGTGGCAAAGCCCATACTGACTGGTGCTGTAGATGCTGACTTGCCATTGCTCCTTCTCCTGTATACAGTCTAAAATGGTGCAAACAAAGTGAGGTAGAGATTCCATCTTCAATAAGAGTGAATGTAAGAAGTATCTGCTGGCTTTAAATCTTTTAATACTATTGCTTCAAAGACTTGGTTTGTTCAACACTTCAAAACATGTAGCGATATTGACAAGAAATGTGGTGTCCTTGAAACTGAACTAATTTTCTCTCTTTTATGTAATGACCCCCACCATCCCTGTACCTCTCAGACCCCTGGTCCCCCCGACATGGCCCTCCTGTCAGTGATGCGCTCCCCGTTCTTCACATTCTCCCAGACGGTGTTGTCCCTGCTGCTGTCCGCTGTGGCCCTGCTGTCCCCTTACTGGTGCGAGGGCAAGCAGAAGGTGCCCAAGCCCCTGTGTTCTCCACTGAAAAAGAACGGCTGCATCCCTGTGCCTGGCCTCCCCAACTCCAGCGGAGGCCAGTTCTCCTGGGAGACGGGCGATGACCGTTTCGTCTTCCCTACTTTTCATTCAGGCCTGTGGACCAGCTGTGAGGAGAATATCAACCTGGATGAGTGGGGTGAGAGGCGGGGATTGTTGCCAGTTTGTTTTCTGTAGCTTTGTTGAAGGTAGAATTTGGACATCAAGCCACCTCCTCTTGGTGTTGCAGGTGCAGGACAGGTGATGGTAGATACCTGTGCCTGAGAAGCCTAAGTAAGGGGACAGCGGAGCAAAAAGTGGTTATTTTTGCTGCATACAATGTGTATTCAGGTCAAAAATGCATAAGAGACTAAAGTCCAGATCGGGAGCTTTTATTTCTGGGTACTGTTTTTCATGCAGGTTAATTCATGTTGGAATGATATCATGTTTGTATTTAGCCGCCTGAGTTTCAGCTGAGTATTAATATCGGAACAGAAAGAAATTTGAAGCAGATTAAAGTTGTGTGAGGTTTTGTATTTGGTTGTATATCCTAAACACGTAGTAACTGCCTCAAGTGCGTAACCCATTGATGTCACCATTCTCTTCGTATCTGCCTTGAGATGTTCTACAAAGCCTTACCGAAAGCCAGTTTCACCTGTCACTTGTTGAGGGATTTCTGGCTTAGGTTTCTTCTTCAGCAAGTGAAACGCATGTTCGACTGGTTCAGCAATCTGACTTATCCAGTGTAGAAAGTTCCACTTCTTGTTTGGAAGAAGTCCTTGCCTAGGTGTGCAGTAGTATCGGCGCATGTGCAGGCCTTTTTTTGGATATGGCACGACAAGACGTTTTGGCAAACTTCAGAATTCATTCTGTTGCTGTCATCATCATCACTTACGTCACGAATACCAGTGAGCCAGTCCCATGGCACTGCCTCCTCCACACTCACAGTCGAGGTTACGATAATCTCACAGTCCCTCTCTTTCTCCACTTTTCCATTCCCTCACTCTGCTAAAGGTTTGTTTTTCTTCACCTCATCTCTCCACGACACTTTGTTCCTGATCTCTTCTGGCTCATCTTTGTACTTCTGTGCAAATTGTAGCCTTTCTGTTCCTGGTGATGATCAGATGTTTGCAGCTTGCAGCGGAGCTTCTCTAATTCTCCTCTCAAAGTCGTCTGAGTGGCGAACAGTGATATTTTTACCTCTGCACTGTGCGGATTGTCTGTTATTTTGGGGTTTTCCTTTCCAGCTCTAATGATTCTCTTGTCATCAGCTTCTGCGATCTTCCTTGGACAACCTGGGTTCCACCGATTGCTGCTTTCTTTTTCAAGATATTCATATTGTCGATCTTGCGAGTAGCACTACTGCCTCACGTCACCTGGCTCAGGTGACATGTGAGTCTGGCTCAGTCTGTGTGCAATGTGTCTGTACGGGTTTTCCGCCGTGTGCTCTGGTTCCCTCCCACGGTCAAAAGACATGTGTTTCAGGTTTTGTGGTCACTTTAAATTGCCCATAGTCTGTGTGTGTGTGTGTGTGTGGTCACCCTGCAAAGGATTGGCGTCACATCCAGGATGCAGTTTCATAGTCTAGGACTTCATGTTGCTGAGATACTATCTGGACTGCTGCAAACTTGACCAGGACACGACAGATAAAGGACCGATGATTTTCAACGGCCAACTACCCCGCAATGATTCTGACGTCAAAACAAGATGGCAAACAGCAAACCCCAGCGACTACAACCAGTCCTGCACATTCAAAGCTCCTTAATGTGTTAAGGGAACATGGAACAGTTGAGGCAGATGAAACTGGGGCAGCCAAACACAAACGTGACATTGTTCCAACGTGGTTTAACTTGTATTTAAAAAAATACAACAGAAATAAAAGCTCACATTGTCTCAATATTCACTTTTGGGACTGAAATACAAATTGAATTGGTTGGCAATGTCACTAAACAATTTTACTTCACTGTCCCAATGTTTATGCTTCTCACTGTAGGTCAGAGAAAACCTTGAAAAAGCTCCATTTATCTAACGTCACGTCACGTCACGTCACGTCACGTCACGTCACGTCAAAGCACTGGCAACCACCTCCTCTAGATCAACATCTGAACAACATCTGACCTTGTTGAGGGAAACTTCCAATGTTGCCTTAAGGCAGATAACCGAATTCTGGGAATTGCTGTCTTAAGTTGGAAGTGTACAGTTAAAATATGTCTCATTCATGGGGTCATGGTTTGTGGCAGAGCAGCATCACGTTGCTGTGCTCCTAACACGTGAGCAAACTGGACAGTGCTGGAGGTATAAGATGAAGAAAAAATATTCAAAATCAAGTGAGATTTTTTAATCCTATTTTTCAGTTAAGAAAACGTGTGTTTTAAACCTGCATCCTCTCGCATTCCCTGTCACCTGGACGTGTTCGAGAGTCAGATCTGCCGTTCTGGCCATCAGGCAGATTTAACTGCGTCTCGGTCTAAAGTGCAGCAAAAAAGCCGCTGTGAGACAAGCCAGAGTGACTTCAAGGAAAAATATTAAGGAAGGGGGTGAGAAAAAATGACTGGAAGGTGATGGGGGTTAAGTTGTGGAGCACTGGGAGTGTAAAATGATTTGCTTTTTAGCTCAAACCCATGTTAAAGAGGATTATAATGATTCAGTTCGGTGGGATTTAGGCTCTAACAGCAGGACTGAATTAAGGGATGTAACTGAAAGTAGGGAAAGGTCAGCACTAAAGCAAACACAGCGAGCAACCGGACCGCACGTGGAATTGCCTAACGCTGAACTCGGAGACCCCAGAATTCGGCGTTATTTGAAAAACTAAAAAATTTCTTGTGTTTTTTTTGTTTTGTTTTTTTTTTTTGTGAAAAACATGTTCTGCAAGAGAGTTATTGACAAGATCTGCTTTGACCTTGCTGGTAGTAAACAGACAAATTCTCTTCAAAAGGATGACAAAGGTTTCTCTCTCCCTCCATCTTTTTCGCAAATTAATTTTCCTACAAGAAATCCCCCCCATCGAACCCTGCCCCCGCCGTCCTAATCTGTCAGCTCCATCACATATCGAGATTGAACGCTTTCTTGGAACTCCACAGATCTGGTTTACCGTTCCGTGTATTAAGTACAGTTCTGTGGAAGCAATACGCTTCTGTGTCGGACGGAATTAATTCTGGATTTTGTTTCGGAAACACAAAACGGCCTGATGACGTCGTGCTGACTTCAGCTATGTGTGTTGGCTCTTCCAGAAGAGAAGTGTCGCAGCTTTATGGATCTTACGCCTCAGTCTGAAAAAAGTAAGGTACCACTCAAGCAAGGTTACACCAATTCAGCGCCGCACGTTTACGAGAGGGTGCGTGTTGCACTAATGCCTCCGTTCCTCTGTCCCGTTGTCTTCGTGTTCCTGATCTTGTTCCGTGATCTTTGTCCTTTCCCCTGCTGCTGCCTTCCTCTCTGCTTTTCTCCTTCCATCTGTCCACGTGTTCGACCCTCTCTCCTCTCTGCCCTCCATGTCAGCAGTCATGCTCTGGCTGTCTGTGGCCATGGAGATGATGTACGTGGGGCTGCTGAGCACGAGCTGTGCGTTGCTGTCGGCGCAGCTGTGTGTGCATGTCTGGCTTCCCTCGGCCGCCCACTGGGGGCTTCTCCTCAACGCCTTCTCCGCCGTCTTCACTGTGCTGGCAGGTACGTGCATAGGTTCCTGGCCGTGGTGACCGTGGAATGAAGATCGACGTGCTTTTTGTTTGCCTGCATAGTTTATTTTTGCTTGCGTCTGCAAATGTTACATATGTGCAAACTGATAGTTCAAACAAACCACTGCAATAAGCACAGGGCAAGGCATTCGTTCTTGAGGAGTATTCTGGGGGGAAAAAAAAAACAGATAATAAAGAATAAATATTGACTGGTGGTTATATACACTTAGGTGGTTTTTCCCTGTCTGTGTCTTGAAGTCATCCTCTAGCTCTGTGCTTCGCTCTCCTGCAGGGCTCCTGGGCATGGTGGGTCACATGATGTTCATGCAAGTGTTCCAGGTCACAGCCTCCATGGGGCCAGAGGACTTCAAACCTCACAGTTATGGATACTCCTGGGCTTTTTAGTGAGTCTCCGTTCTGCCTCCACAGTTGCCCACATGTGGCCATTTTGTGAGTTTAATATCGCACGCTTACCGTTACCACACCCAAAATAGGTCATCTGTTTTCATGAAGCGTTTACAGGTGTAAACTGTAGGTAGTGTAGGTAGGTGACAGGTGCATCTGTCGCCTGGCATTTGCTGAACTGAAACACTGGGCCACTAGGGAACTTTCCAGTCTGACGCTAACTTTTGCTGAGTGACATTGGTTTCGATGTGAATGGTACGTTTCAGTTAGTCAGTCGCCTTCTGGAACAACGCAATAAAAGCCTGAGGAATGACAGCCCTCCACTTAGAGACGCAATCATTTAAGGTTTTCACTCTTCTTCTCTCCGTCAGCACCTCTTTCCCCGCTCTTCTTTCCTCTCATTCGACACGTTTATCCTGCTCTTGTTTCTCTTCTGTTTCCGCCCTCAGCGTGGCCTGGGCTGCCTTCTCTGTCTGCATGTCGTCTGGCATCTCCACCCTCAACAGCTACACCAAAAACGTTCTGATGCGCAAGTGTGAGAAGAAGTCATGGGTCTTCGCCGAGGAAGTGGCTCTAGACTCCGCCCAACCTCCCCCCGCCCCTTTCTACTGCCCTCCACCTCCACCCATTCCTCCCCCGTCTCCACCGCCCCCACCCCTCTCACCTCTCTCACCCCTTTCTCCATACTACAGCCCCTCGTGCAACTTCCCCATCTCAGACTGTAACCACCCACCTACACCCCCGCCTCTGCCTCCGCCTCTCTCCCCTTACTACTCCCCAAGCGTCCGCTCGCCGTCTCTCTCCCCGTCCCGTTCCAACCTCAGTTACACACCACGGTACTCAGACGACGGTGACTCACTGTAAGAATGCTCTCAGTAGCCATAGAAACCACCGTGAATTGCAGCATGCTTCTGCGCCTGCCATTAACTGTTACTAAGTACAAAAATAACATTTAAAAATTAAAGATAAGCCGCGTAACTGGAAGCAAATATTTTTTTGGTTAATACCATTGCTGCTGCAAGCGTACTGTAGGAATTCAATCTCAAATAAAATTCACTCGTGACTGTGTCCACACGTTTATCGCTGCGCTGTCGGCACGAGGCCGTAACGTACGAGTAACATTTACGTACGTGGCAAGTGAGTAACGGATGTGTAATATTTTGAGTTTTTCGATATCGCCCACTAACTGACACATGAAGAAGCACACGCTGAAAAGCTGCATTTGGATAGTTTACTTAAAAAATATTAATAGGTAACAAAGGGTGCTGTTCTTTTATAACACAGTCAAGCACATTTATATCCAAGTAAATGCACCAATTGGCCACAGTGAAGAAGTCACAAACTGAGCTGACTAGCGCCTGCTCCGCAGAAGCTGGGGCTCTTGTGCGTCCCACGCAAGAGCGCGTGAGCAGAGAGCGATGCGGACGGTCCCCGGGGAACCACACACCCACTGCCCGGCTCTGTTTGTTGATCTCGGTTTTATCAGACAACCCCACAACCACACAGAAGGGCAGGGTAGCCAGAAGGGGACAGCAACAAATATAGGCGTAAAGAAAAGCATGGCAGCCAACGTGAATCAGTCACTAGTCAGCAGGGAGGAGAAGGGCTTGAAGAAGCCGCCCTGCTAGGCCCTGGTAAAACATCCAAATGGGTGCAGCGCGATACAGCATCGCCACGATGCACTGTAGTGTGGTTAAACAAATGGAAGGCTTGTTCTAGACTGGTCCTGATCATCTACAGGGCTGGCGAGGTCCCATCCGAGAGGTTTTGTTTTCGACACCAGTCTTGAGTTTGTAGGAGAGCAAGGAGGTGTGGAGAACCTTCCTGGCTCAGCCATCCAGGAGCAGCGCTGAACAATCCTGCTCTGGATAACTGGGACTAGACAACATCCAAATCCAGTATCCATAATTCCTTAGATTATAATATTATATGTGTCAAAAGACATGATGTCACTGGCTCCCTGAAGAAAGCAACAAATCAGCTCTAAACCCATTTGGATGATCCCAGCTACCATTTGTGCTGCGTAAAACTGAAAATACGTTTAACATTGATGTGAGGAAATCCATTATTAATTAAACAAGATATAAAGAATCTGATATATGCATTTGACAGTTGTCATTTTAAATGAGAACGGATTCATTACGAAGTCATGAAATAAACGCTAAACTGAGGCATTCGTCTCAGTGTTAAAATAGTCAGCATCTAATGTTTGTGACCTTTCGATTCACACCTGTGGGTTCAAGTCCTGATTGCTTCTGCCACCTTCTGCGTGTAGAATTTACGTAAAACATTAAACTCAGCCCTTGAGCCAAAACAATTAACGTTTCACGTGAAAGATGCTCAGAATCCTGGGACAAAATGGTGATATGAATGGTGTGTTACAAAACCATCATTTTTAGTGACGACTAAAAAGAAAATATTTTACATATACATTTTTCACTATATATAATGCAAGATGTTTTGTAGGTATTTCAGGACTGTATTGATTTTTTTTTTCTATGCCTTCATCACGACAGTGATGCGTTTGATATTTTCACAGCCAAAGTTACACAAGGGCTGTAACCACCTGACTGTGTGACTAAGGCAACATGGGATGTTCATCAAAAATGCCCCGTGATAAAAATTTAAATAACAGCAGTGTGCAAAAAAGCCTTGTGAATTGGTTTGTCGATTGGAGCGTACAGGTACACCCGGAGAAATACAATGATGTGTAAGTACATAATATTAAAAAGTCAAAACATTTATCAATACCCTTAAAATAAAAGTCTAGTTAGAATTTGGGGTTAGCTGCTAATATGCTAATTAAGTACTTTCTATTTTACAATATTTCTGTCTTAATGTTTATAACAATATTTGCTCCTTTCACCTTCATTCTCATACCCATCATTCTCCTTTCTATTAACTTTTAATAGTTTGGAATTGCTTGCACAATTTAAAAACAATTAAATATTCTTGTAAACCAGAATAAGACCACTGAAAAATTAAAAAATACCCCTCTGGATCGCCCCTCCCAACTCCACAGACCCCCTTATGTCACCAAAAATTCAAAAAAGGGATTTTTTTCCTCTCTCCAGTGGTCTGCATAGGCACCGCGTTCCTTATGCCGTCTTCTTGCGGAGCACAAAGTAAATGATGCTGGAGATGAAGGTGAGAGTGAAAGAGATCCAGGCCAGGATGAAGGAGGGTCCATACGAGCCCTTCTCATTTTTGTGGAAGATGTCCGTGTAGATTGAGGCAGCAACCATTATGCACAGGACTAGGATGGAGAGAGAGAAATGTTAGGACTGTTGTTTACTGGAATCCTCAAGTCATGTGTGCTTTTATCAGTTTTTATAGACATTTTTTCCATGAACATTTTGCATGCGGCAAGATCAAAGCCTTTCATGTGTTTTTACAATAAAGTGCTTCTTGGACATGTATTTAAAGATGAAAGAAACTGGCAAATGCATCAGTACATCAGTACGAATGTAACTCCACTTAGACTAAATGTGGACTTTTTATAAAAGCCTCCGATGCAGAACTCACAGGCAATGAACTGGAAGATTCCAGAGAAGGTGAACCTCTGTCCCTTCTTCAAGGTGAACAGCTGGGCCACAAAAACAAAGAGCCCCAGGATGGAGAATATGCAGGCCAGGACGGAGCACGCCTGCACGGCCTGGAGGTATTCTGCAGAGGGTGGCAGAGAGAGAGGGAGAGAGGGAGAGGCCTTGATACAGTCCAAACACACCGAGCACTGCGCTGCACGGTACACATGTCCCTCGACATACGAGTTTCACGAATAGGAGAGAAATTATTTAATACCCTTCAAGTGGACCGAACGCCAAGCCGATTTTTTGCTTTTTCGCTTACGAGTGACAAGAGCCGAACATCTGGGAAATTTTTAAATTCACTTCTAGGTGGTCATCGCAGCTCCGATTTACAGGAGTTCACCTTTCGAGCCCATTTCCAGGAACGTATTACACTCGTAACCGGGGGACACCGGTACTTAAGAGTCCCCTGCCAGAGCCTCACGAAACTGAGCAGCTTTGCACCCCGCAAAATCCGGTTATCCAAAATATTTTATGAAGTAGTTGCTAAACGGTAAAAAAAAAAAAAAAAAAAAAAAAATCACAAAGTAGTATTATGTAACATCATCTTTCTCTTCCAGTATTATTAATATTTATTATAAAGGTAAATGTTTCAATATGATCAGCAATGATGGATATTCTTGCTGTGTCAAACATCTACATAGTTTTGATATATTTCATAACCAAATTCATTCATCTCCCTTTGTCATATAATATGTATTTCTTCCAGAAACATAAATATTAAAATAAACTGTATATGCGCGTGCACACACACACACACACACACACACACACACACACTGTGAATGCATAGCAAGTTCATCCTGATATTGTTTTGCCCCTATCAGTACAGTTTGCTCTTCCCAGCAGCCAGTTGCTGAATGTGTATACGTGATGTTTTGGAGTGTAGCTGCACTTGCAGAAAACCACATACGACCATTTATTTTCCAGTGTGGGTTTACCTTGTGGATAACCCGAGGGCAGGCCGGTGTAGTTCCAAGCTCCATTTTGGTACAACCACCTGGCCCACACATCAGTCGACATCACATCTGTGACCCACCAGGCCTGAGACACACACACACAAGTTGAGCAGAGGTTAACTTGATCCCGATTTCATGGAATCCGCTTTTAAAATGTTAAAGTCACTTTAACTAATCAGGCAGGTAGAAGATTAATCTATAGGTACACAGTTACATTTCATAGCTGTTGCCTCACTGCATTTTTACAGACAAAGTGTATTGCCACTGCCAACAGTTATTGCAAAAATCCAGTAACAAAGCGAGCAGCTATGTGATGTTAAGAAAACAAGCTGGGCACCTCCCACGGTCGTGCGTGAGATCTTGAGGAGAACACATGGGAGTACACAATGAACAGCCACACCAATTCCAACACGCAGAAAATATTTATTTATACAGCAATTCTGTGCTTTTGTACCTGCACAGGTATTCCATTAAAGCTGCTAAAAAGCACGATCGTATAATAATGGGCCATGATAAGAAGCAGCTCAGCTGCACTGCTGATCACAACAGCGAGGTGGTTACTTACATTGTCAATGGTGGCAGCAAGAAGGAGGATTATGGTGGCGATGTGAAGGAGGAAGATGAGGCCCAGCAGAACCAACATGGTGACTAGATGAGAAAGAGATGCTTCTTTATATTTGCAGATGGACATAAAAGTGTTATAAATATTTCAGGGCTTATGACGTTGCTGCTTATTCATTTATACAACTACGACTGTGTACTGGAGCAATGTAGCTTACAAGCATCTCGCTTTGGGACTTAAACCGTCAAGTTACACGTCTGGGTTTTTAGTCGACTTGTTGTCTATCTACGTCCCAAAAAAGTGACTCAAGCAGCACTCCTGCACGAGAGACAGGCAGCACGCAGCACATGCAAAAAGCAGCGCCGCATCAGGACAGGCCCATGAGCGTGCTACTTCAGCTCACACCGCCCGGGTGGACAAGTCAGCGCAGCGCACTGGCTCCGAGAGACCGGGGGGAGGGGGGTTAATCCTGAGAGAGGTGCTTTTGACAAACTGATGAGTCGGGACTTGTTTTACATTTCGCAAAAGCAGCCACTCCTTTGAATAACTGCACCACATACCTGATTCGCCGGTTAGCTCTCGCTCCATTTCCCCCCTGGGAACACACCTTAACAGAGCACATATACCACAAGGTGTTGTGCTAAAGTAGCATCAGTTTGTCCTGCCAGTATTAGTTTATGCAAAGCAGCTTATGGAGGTTACAACTTTCCTTGTTTCCGTAGCACTTAAAGTGCTTTGCAGTCAAGCTCCCTGGATATAAAACGGCATCTTTTCGGACAATGTTTTCAAATGCTCTGCTAACCTTCACCCATAGTGGACTTTTGACAGGAGTTCTTGCATTTACATGTCATAAAATACGTAGCGGGTGATGGAAATGTACTATTTTTGTTAACATGTTTCTGACATTTGGGTGACTGCGAACTGACTGCTGATGCGGGAAGGTGTGTCCTTCTGGTCAACTTGTTTAGTCTTTCTCAATTTATGGGGAAAATTTTACTCCAACTTGTTAAAGGCTGTACGGTAACGCAGTTCTTTTATTCCGTTTTTATTTTTCCCTTACTGTTAGTTTTTAAAAATCTATTAGTAGGCCAAGGCCATCAAAGCGCTGAGCATAGGAGATGTGAGGAATTTTGAGGAGGAAACAATGAAATCTGAAACTAAACTGTTTCAGCTGCGTTTAAGAGTAAAACAGCGTTGACACGTTTAAAAAACAGCACATCTGAAATGCAATTACAGGGAAAGATGGCCAAGACTTCATGTCAGTACAAATCACAGCGCTTGGTTTAATTTGATTATTTCCCAAATGTGAGAAAAGCATTAAACTTCAAATAGAAACGGCTCAGTACAGTCTTATTCGCTCATGACGTCACTCCGCATAGGCAGGAAATAAAGTGGGTTGAGGTGGGCGGGAAAAGTACGACATTATTTAGAACCGGGAGAGCAGAATAATAATAGGTGTCATTATCCAATTCAGCACAGACACCACTGGCAATATATTACAGTGAAGCCGTGTATGACTGCGACATATTTCAATGTGTAGTTGTTTTTGTTGCGTTTAAATGAGGGCGGAAATATGCAAATCAGGAAGCAATGGACAGCATGCCAGTCGTTATGAGGCGCATTTATGTCAACAATTGAGTTTAAATAAACTATGAAGTGCCCTTATCTCACTTTGGCCTCTCCTTGCTGCCCCGATCCTCATACACGTGCTGTTTAGGGATATTCGATTATGGGGGGGCTCGACGCTGTAAAGCAAGCCATACATGGAGCCACCCACCCACCCCAGCTGTGTGGCCCCGTCTGCATCAACACCCAGGGTGTCCCAGGCCAGCGATCAAATGACACTAAGATGAGAGGAAACGGGAACCGATGTAGCGGGGCTGACCAGCGGAGTTGAGAGCAGACAAACACCCGGTGCGCACGTGTCACCGTGGGGGGACTCTAACTGGGCAGAAACACAGCGACACTCGACACACGCGTGGACCGCACTTTAACGATGGTTAATAGTACAGATGCGCGTTCATGCGAAAAGTCGCACTTCACATTTGTCACGAGAGAAAACACGCGGTTTTCCCGCTGGTCCGAGGGGCGTAGCCCGGGGAAAACCTCACCTCCTCGAGGACCTGGCAAACTTCTCCTAAAAACACGCTCGCGATTTAAAAAGGTGGGGGGGGGGCTTGTATTTGTTACTTTTATCCCCTGAACTTTCATCGAAGTTTAGTGGTTTGTTGCGTCACATGTCCCCCACCCCGCAACACGAGACCTACACCCTGTTACACCCTGAGAGAGCAAGAAAACACACACTGATCAGATATTCACAAACGATCGTTCTCTCTCGCATAAAAATTGCTTTTTAAAATCCGTAAGCCACCTACAGACTGAACACAATACAAGAAATATATTAGAAAGAAATAAGTCTTACCTGGTTAAAGGAAACGCGCTTCTGTTCTTCTTTATAAACTTGAAGCACAAACTCCGGATTCCTCCTTCCCGTAACAGACGTTTCTACAAGGACTTTGTGCGATTCCCGACGTTTTTATATGAACAAAGTGCTCCTGTTGGAGAACCTCGAGCCGGAGCTACAGTAGTATCTAGGGCTGCTGTTCCAGCTGTGCGGCGGGTGGGACTCTAGTTCCAGGTCCTCCGTCCTGGTCACTCAGTCGCCTCTGAGATGCACAAACTCGCAAGTGTGTAAGACCATCCCCAGTCGGGCAATTCGTACACAAACATCTGGAGCCTCCTCCTCCCACCGCTGTCCCCTCCCCTCCCCTCCCTCTCTCACTTCCCCAGCCGAGCCACCGCGCCCATGAAAAGGCGTCTTTCTGAAAGTCCTCCACATTGCGACAAGTACAGGTACTCTGGGCCCACTGTGTCCACCGCAGTCCTCATATCTACATTTTCATTTTCATTTTCATTTCCTCTTGGTTTTCTCTTTTTTGCACCATCCTTTCTAAAGTCGTTCATTTGACGCTTTGTATGTTTATCAATCCAAACGTTTTACGAGCCCGATTTTCAGAAGATAACTTTATACTAAGGGCGTGACATGTATTGCTACTAAACTGTTTTGCCAACTCGCCTATGATTCACAAAAATAATCTTTTAAGTCAGTCTCTCTGTCTGGGCGGCTTTGTTTCCACATTGCGGTTTAGTTTTGCCCTTTGTCTTTTTTGCCCCCTTTCTTGCAGTTTAAAATATGTACGGTAACAGACGAGTGACTCAGTGATGTTTGCGGAACTCCCTGCCACTTGTCCACAAATCATTATACGTTGCCATGGTGATTCCCTCGCGCAGTGTTCATTGTCATCGCTCCGTCTCCTGCTGTGCGTACATTCCTGCCTGCTGTATGAGTGTGTACGCTGGACTGCAGTGTTTCCCCTCCCCTCTTTCCTCCATCTTCCAGAGAAAAGTCAGAGTGAAGGAATGCAGGCAGTTTGGGAAAGAGGGGAGGTTACAGTGGGACGGCTGCAAGTCACAGCCTGATAGATGGTTGGAGAGAGAGGTGGTGATGCCTGTCTCCATGAGAAAAACCACTTAGTTTTTATGGGAGCTGTCAGGGCACTAATGCGTAGCTCCTCAAGAGGACACATCTTGCTGGGCGACGCAGGCAATGGGGCAAAAGGAGGCCCGCTGGTACTGGGCAGTGACAGAAGATGCGCTGCTAGTTGTGATCAACACTCGACAGGCGTCCTAGTAGCAGAGAGCAGGGTTGTCGTTCATGTGCTTCAGAGGAGCTCAGTTGGGATTACTTCACTAACAAAAAAAGAAGTGTAATAAAGAAGTTTAAGGCTAACATGGCGGTTCCAGAAGTGCTTTGGAATGTGGCTAGAGGCTTAACTTCCAAACTAAACTGAAGGGAGGAGTCAGCACCAGAATTACTTGCTCTGGTGACATGGCTATTAATCTTTTGTGCATTTTCAGAAATTACAACTGACGTTCATTCTGCATATAGGCTTCCATGCGTGCGCCGTGCATATTCTAAAACGAGTGCTGGCAATTTTTTGTTGTGAATTTCATTTTAAAATTATCGCTACAATGACAGCAATATAATAACTTGCAGTTATTTCACTGTGTTGTACCCATAGCTGTCTGGTCACCGTGAACAGGTGCCGAGATTCAGCCACCGGATTCGTGACGGGAACAACACCGGATCAGACCTTGAGGTAGAGACCGCTATTGTACCTTGAACCTGGTAACTTCTTCTCGTTCTCGCGGCAAATGATGAACAAATTAAATCAGGTAAAATGTACAATAGCGGCCGGTACACCCTGCCTTGGACAATCCATGTGTTACGTAAAAAACTATTGCATTGCAAAGATACACAAGTTTGCTATTATCCCAACAACAGTTTGGGTGAGGCTGAGAATTCAGCCCAGTCCCCGTCTTCCCTGAGGGTGTGGACTCATGGTATGCTATTGGACAGCAACACTTAGCCGGTGCAAAGCCAACACTGAGCCCAGTTACAACTAAGCGACACACCCATCTGATGAGCAGCGCACACATATAAAGACAAGAGAACATGAAGCAAAAAAAATCTTACATAGATTCATCCCTAAAGGTAAATACAGTTTAACTATCTAACAACTTGGTCTCAGAGTGTCCAGGTGATGATGATTTTGTACCACGCTTCCGTTGTGATGGAAATCATATTCCCGTGTAAATCCCGCATAGTCCCTAGCATGGCTTTTGGTCGTCCTCACGGAACCTCACTGGTCAAGTGAGGTGGGGTGAGTTGGAGGGGCTCCAAAAGTGACCCATAATTGCTAACTGAGGATGTGACCGTCAAGGGTGGCTAATTCCTCCCATGACTCACTACGGCTCTCACAGTCTGTGTCATAGTATTTCCACATGTCTCTGTGTAATAGTGTCTCAGCCTGCATACCAACACTGTTGGCATGACAGCAACCGCAGTATTTTGTATCTAAAAAAAATTATCTGTGTTTCTTTGTCAAGCTCTCCAGATTCCATGGGAACAAGTCTTTTGACAGGGTAGAAAGGGTTGCCAAATACTAAGCAGTAACAACACACAGTGGCAGCATGCAATTGTTTCTGTACACCTGAATGTACAGTATGTGTTGAAATCCTGCCTTCCCCACCCAGACTCACATGCTGGGAATCCAGACCACCAAACCTGCCTCTCTACAACTTCATAGACATGGGCATCGTGGAGACTGACTGAGCCATCTAAAATTTTATGTTTTCTAGGAACATCTGTTACATTACTTGCTTAGCTGGCTCTGTCCAAACTCAAAGCAGCAGATGACAATGTAGGGCGTTCAGCTCAAAATGAGGTTGGATTTGTCTTTTGCCAGGTTTGTCTGAATCAGAGGTGGTGTGGGACCCATAAATTGAATGAAGTATGTTTCCTCTGTGTCGCTTCACGTGAGAGGGAGGGATTCTCTCCTACAGACCACACCTTGACCCCCTTCTTTCATCTTCACGCTCTCAGCTGAGTGCGTCTGTGCTCTTTGGCCTCCTGCACTTAATGCGTCTGCAAAAACTCGAGCAGTTGCTAAATCTGTACTTGGTTCGTACAGCTTCTCACATTTTTTTCATACATCTCAAATGAGGGTAAGGGAGGCTACGAGAGCATACTGGAATACATGTTGAAATGTATGAAGATTGTGATATGAGATAGTGTCAGTTGCAGTTAACTCACAGTAGTTATTAGCTAAATAAATAATACTGTTATATCAATAGCAACTGCGAACTGGCACATCAGGTCAGTTCTCATAAATTTCAATACCTGTTCAGAGAAGAATTTGTCGCTGTATAAGATTAGGAGGTTGACATTCCCTAAACATTGTTGTGTATGATGAAGTTTATGTATGTTGTGAAAAACAAGTATTTATACACAAAGACTCTAGAGGTTTACTAGATTCAGGCTTGATTTTTTTGGGGGGGGGGGCTTTTTTAGGAACTCTAAGACCAACCCAACCAGTTTCACAAAGAAAGAAGCTGCAGTTTTGTCTGAAATAAACTGGTGGTACTGTTTTGTAAATTACTGTTATATTTATCTGTTATTAGTACCTGTTAGGTTATGTTTACGTTATCATTTGTTAGTAACGGCTATTTACTCTCAGCATTAAATCTCCGTTTCCTTCATTGTTGCCGGTTTTTTTCTTTCAATGAAATCTACACATTTTTTTTTTTTTTTTTTTTACTTTCAAACTTTTGAAAAGAAAACAACTCCTCGGTAACTAGGCAACGAAAAATATGACTCACAGCCCATCCGCACCCATTAACACGCCCCCCCCCGCCCCCCTGCCGCTTCCCTTCTGTTCCACATCTGCAGTTTTCCGTGCTGCCACAGCCTCTTTAAACTACAGGTTTGAAGGTAAAATCTTGGGTAAATTCTACTAAAAACATACACATCAGTTATAAACACAGTGAACATATATAAAATTATAATTTATTTGCGCTTTAACACTCTTGCTATCATGGAGGGCAAAAGGCGTTGGCGCTTCACTCCCCTGAGCCCAGACCTACATTCTAAATGAACTTACCAAGAAGAGCCACGCTGCTAATACTTCGTGAAATATCAGGAGGGTTATAATAATTCATAGATAAATGATACTCGTTTGCATCTTAGTTTAATAACCAGGGCAAAAGTGCGGCTGTCGAATGCGCTGTGCTGTAACCCGAGCGCCTTCCCGCAGCTGCTTTTTTTTTTTTACCGAACGCCGTAACGGGCGGTGCTGCAAACGACATACGCGATTAATCGCAGCCCTTTTTGCCACAGTTTTACTACATCCCTTTTCCCCAAGTCAAGCAAGAGGTGAGCTGCCGAGAGGACATTTAAGAACAATAATGCGCTGACAGGGAGACGGGCGAGAAGGGAAAACAAGCGGATAGTAATACGCTTCTGGCCTCTAGAGGACACGCGGCACCATGACACGTCACTGCGAAACAGCAACGAGACGTTTTTATAGAACTATTTGAGAGGCGCAGTGTGAGGAGTTAAACAATCGTCCTTTGTAGAATTAAACTATACATTAAAAAAAATATGTGGTATAATTCAAGGCTGAGCTTAATATTATTCTTTATTCCCTCGGTGCAGCTGTGTTATACACAGAGGACAAAAGTGGAGGGGGGACAGAAGTTTCTGGAGACACTTATGTCTGTGGCCAGTATTGACGAAACGGCACCTAACGGCAACAGTAAGGCCTGTCACACCTTACTGTGTACGTGGGGTGGCTGTGAGACCCCATTCTTCACGTACCACCGAAATCTCCTTCCGAATTCACCGGGATGTTGCCATTTCGAGAGCTGAAATGACAATCGTTTCTTATGGAAAAAAGACTCAAGTTTTAATTGTTTTGTTTTAGTTAATGAAAACTGAACCCGAATGTAATGTAGTTTTATTAACACCAACATATTTTTTTGGTACACAGATATTTCCAGCTTCTACCCGAGAGCCTATCCAGGAGTAACTGGGTACCAGGCTGGGGAACTACACCCTGGATGGGACACTAGTCCAACGCAGGGTCACCACACACATGCACACTGTGGTCAGTTTAGAGTGACCAGTTCATCTGAAACATGTCTTGGGGGGAGGAAACAAGAGCACTGAGAAGAATCCCACGCAGCGACGGTAAGAACATGCTGTCTCCAGACAGAGGACTGGATTTGAACCCACGCCTGAACAGCCCAGGCACTGACACTGCTGCAGCACCGTGCTGCCTTACCTTGCTGTGTAATGTTGTGTTTCAAAAACCACTTGTCCAGTGAATTATGTATCTTCTGGAATTTTATGATACTTAGAATTGGCTTGAATGAAAACTTCACAAACAACTGCGGCGCTCTATGCAGTTTGTGAACCCCATACTAACAAAGCATGAAGTCATCATCTTTTTATCTTTTTTGTACCTTATTGTGGTTATTCTTGCTTTCAGGGAAGCCATTATTTTAAACTATTCCTGGAGAACTTGTGTTTCAAATGTTATGTTTTTATTTGTTATTTATTATAACTGTTTGATTGCTTATAAGAGAATCCCTTTCTAGGGCGAGTGGGAGGCACAGCGCATGTTTTATCTGCCTTTGCTCATTCTGAGTAGAACTTTTGAACTCTGGGGATGCTGTAACAGCAGCCGTCTGAGGTGAGTGAGGCTTTTGTGAGCTAAACATCGGTACTGCAGACACTCTTACGAGTGCAAGAAAACACGCAAGTACTAAAAGAAAGTATGCGAGCACACTTTGCGTGTTTTACTTTTTTATTGTACTACTATGGGTTGAATTAATGAACTGTAGACAACCTCCTTTTTCATTAATCTTTCCATTGGCCACACTTTTTAGGATTGTTTTCCCTCATTTGTGGTGGTGTGCAAGGTATCCTGAAAGCCAGTATTGACTGATATCATCTCTGCATAATGATCAATTGATAAGCCTGTTGTGTGAAATATGATATATATTTTCAATTGCTGTTGTATAGGTTTTTCATTGTATTGGCCCCCTTTATGTGAGGGGTTGAGTGTATTCTGAAAATTTGAAATAGAAAGCTTGTGTTGCTTGGAAGGCCTTCCACCAGAGAGTGCCAAAACCCCTTGGACTAAAGCTGTTGGAAGTTTTTCATACACATTCCACGCTATTTGTTTTTTTGCAAATTATAAGTGCCTCATCCATGTGCTACTTAACTGTGTGATCTCCAGAGATAGATGTACTCCTTTTGAGCATGTGTTAAAGATTTTCCGTTAACACAAAAAACATATTGGTCAATAGACATTATTTTGTTTCTTCTATTCTTGGTATAAATGCATTTTGATTAGTGCGAAACTAGTAGCGTGTCATGCCGCCGAGCCAGTCCTGAAGCCAAGCAGCTACACCTACCTGCATCTGTTCACAGTCAGCACGATAGACGGAAGGAACGCCAGGGCGGGACCTCATTTCAGTGCAAACGCCTTTCTGATTCTGTGTAAAACCGTGAGAAACCGCTCTCGCTACGTTAATTAAAAATTTAATAAATTAAATAATTAAAAATTAAATCGAAATTAATTTTTTTAATTGTAATTAGAATAATGCTAAAATGGGTAAAAAAAAAAGTGACAAGCACATAATGTATATAATATAAAACTAAATCAGCATACTAACTGCAAAAATCCCCCCAAAAGTTTGTTTTTTTATGTTACGCCCTTTAATTTTATTAACAATTCTCATCGCACACAAAATATTGGTCAAAACTGATCAATCTTATGGCAATATTAGTGACTCCCGCGTGAAACTTTTATTTTGACAAACTATTTTCAGGAGACTTTCGTTTCATTCAAAATGGAGCCTTTTCTTGAAATGAAAACTGAACAAGAGCAGGCAGGAAACGTGTTAAATTTTGCAAAGTCATTTACTGGAGCCTATGGGGGGGGTCTGATGAGGCTTTCAAAAGGTCTCCTGCTAATGGTAATAAAAGTCCTCAACTGAAGTGAGTCATAAACACTGCTCAGCATCCCGAGTGCATCTCACTGTGCGAAACCCTCTGTTAGGTACCACTGCAGTTAAACGCTGGGAAATGTTTGGGCAGTATACAGCTATTGCAGTATAAATTTGGTTCGATAACACGTTATAAATTAAATAGAAGCGCCACAACGAGTAAAAAAAAAGCTCAAATATTTGTGGCAAGCTGGAGTGTGGCCGCCCCCCCACCCCCACTGGGATTATCAGCCGCAAGTGCGCATTTATTGAACGAACCAACAGAGGACGGGTGTTGTTACACTGTGGACCTTGGAATAGTGTCAGTCTGTCGCTGCTGAAAGCTCCTGCTTTTTGTTCTTATGTACGTTACAGTTTGTTTTGTGCTTTTCACAAAACACTCCAATTAAGCAACACATGCATAAGTTTTGAAATTTGCACAGAGCAAATGTTAAGGGATGGTCAACCGGTTCTGTTTTAATGAGATAGTTGAGGTTAGGGTTAGGGCACGGTCACTAAAATACACAGTAGTGAAAATGGTTCATTGACGACATATAAACTGGGCAATATCTGTCGTTTGTTACTGAAAAACCTGTTGTTGGGTAAATTGTCATAAATTAAAGCTGTAGTTACTATTAGAGTCAATGTTAAAAAAAAAAAGTGTTCCTAGCCCTAAAATTGGCACCCATTTTTGCTAGGATATCGCATGTACCAGCTCTGGTGAGGAAATTAAAACAAAAGTAACCAGAACAGGGTAAGACAAATGGGAGAGCAAGAGTACACAGACAGCATCCAGTTTTTCTGGTCAATGAAAGAACAATAGCAGGGGGTTGTTATTTAAACCATTCAAATTCATGCAAATACTTGTGGTGTATAAATCTGAAATGTGCAGTTTTCCTTCCTGCCTCAAAAATCAGGTGAGCTAGACTGTCTCCTTCTGATTCAACTACGTTCAAGGTAAAGCCCAGCCCCCTGAAAAGTGAGCTTGTGGGCCGTTCCCGTAAATACCTTGTGTACAAGTCAGGGCTGAGAGCTGTGAGAAACAGCAGTGTAATGGGACACCCTTTTCCTTGGCATTCCACAGTGTGAGGCTGGGAAAGGGTAGGAGGGGCATGGATAGCAGGCCCTTAGTGGCAGTGTGAGCAGGTTATTATTTCTGCTTGAAACAGTGAAATAAATACAGGCCACAACTTAGTGAAATGTAGACTTTATTACTAAAGAAATAATTATCACTATCATCATACATGTGCCCGTGTGATGCAAGACTGTCTGTTTACACTCAGTGCCTTGAAGCAGTACAAAATATGTAAAAAACAAAAAACTCACAGAAATGACCTTAAATGAACAGTGTTTAATGTCCCTTTGACTCCCATTCCACAGACAATCACCCTTGTGAAATCACTGTAGTTTACAAACCTTGGAAATGTCAAAAACAGATTGGTTGGAACATTTTTTGGGTAAAAGGTAGGCTGAAAGGGAGTGGATGGGAGAGGGAAGGATGTTTATGTGACAGACACTCAGGCATGGAACTCTCCTCAGTAGGGAGGTCTTGTCCCAGAGTAGGTAATGATTGGTTCCATCTGGTTGCGCCTGATTCCATTGGCCAGGATGATGCTGCACACCAGTGCACAGATCTGAAGCATGGGAGGGGGACAAGGGGGTAGTAAGGGTGTTTATCGAGGGGATGGTAGAAGTGTCATAGTTAGTCAGAGGATTGTCTGCATACACAGTTATGTGTGACAGGAAAAGAATTTTTGAGGTCCGTGACCATATTCACTGGGATTTTAGCCCAGTGAATGGTCCGAGAGCATTCCAGAGCATTCAGAAAGGTTCGTGCAGTCATGATTAAGCCAGGAAGACTAGCAGCAAGGCACTAACCTAAGTGTTAAATCTGAAGTTTCCACAACAGTATAGCGTATAAGTTTTGGGGATAAATCAAAACCAAGTGCAGTAGTTAAAAAGAAAACCCAGGTTCAGTAGGCATCCGTCACTGGGGCAGCCATAATGAGAGAGGGGTCTGAAACAGAGCCAGGTGCGAAAGTAGGGTCTTGTGGAAATCCAGCATGGGAGGATAGCAGAATATAGGGGGGTGGGGATGATATTGACCGAGAAATATTTTTGTAGAGAGTGCAGCTGCAAATTACTGCAAAGATCTGTGATGGTAAGAAAAGAGGAAGAACAGATAACAGAAAATCAGAAATGACAGGTGCATTGAATGAGAGACAGTTGGGGGGAGGGGGGGGTAAAATGTAATGTAATTAATATCTTCCATTAATCTTCCATTTCTAATGGTATATTGTTCTACAGTCATTGGCTACTCCACATAAGTTCTTTAGCAAACACCCACTGTATACTGAACAGTTATAAACACCTCTGCCCGTTTCCTTTCTTTGGCGTTTAACAAAGGCAGTTTCTAAAGACATTTCTTTGTGTGTGTGGGTATCTATATATAAAACTATGAAAAGATGCACTTTGTTCAATGACAAAAATAAAAAAGTTATATATATATATACACACACACACACACACACACACATATATATATATATATATATAAACATTTTTAAAGAAACATACCAGTATAGCAGCGAGTCCAACAAATCCTCCCAAGAACGCTGAGGCTTTGGAGCTTATTATGTTGGGGATGGTAGTAGAACAGGGCTGGTGAAAACACAAAATGATTGAGTTAATTCTTACATGCTATTTGGAAACATAAAGTGGACATATACAGTATTGATATCAGTTCTTGTTAAGAACATCACAGTTGCCATGGCTTGTTTTTTTTGTGAGATAGCATATTTCTTGTCATTTGTCATCACTGTAAATTAATATTTTTGTTGGAAGCATCAGTGTTATTTATGTCCATTATCATCATAGCCTACACACAGACATAAACGTCTAGTCAAGGGTTTACTGTACTGCACTTGGGTACTATGCAGTTATTATTGTCACATATCATAAAGTCATGTATAATGATTTTATTGGTTATGTCCGGTTATTTTTACGTGTAACTGTGGGCCAGTGACTGAATTACATTTTCCCCTTAAGAAATTATATTAATTTGACCCCTGTTTATTCTAGGGATGTTCTCTGCTGTCAGATAAGAAATTTTGCCTCATTCATGCAAATATAGACATAATGCAGACAGATATACAGACTCACAGGGATGGTAAAGGCCTGAAGAAATCCAGACTGGGGGCATGTCTCCATGACAATGGGTTCAAGAACTTTCCCCAAAATTCCACAGCAGTCAAACTGGGAAAGACAACATGGAAATAAATAGAGTTTTACACACCATAAACTGTTCACCTTTGATTCATCTTTAAAATGGCGTTTTTCTAATTCTGCAAACGGGTTTTGGATGCTTACCGCACTGTGGAAGAACTTCAGAGTAATGGCCATGCTGGGGTCTCCTACTGTGTTAACATAGTGGACGTACACGTTGTGGTAGAATACAGAGAGCTGCAGCCCAACCTGATCAACAAGATGACAAGTCAGTAGATGTCACCATAATCACAGTTGGCCTTAGTTGGTGGAGTTTAAGTTTCACCTTATATCAGTTCCTCTATCGTTTTAGATAAATTTAGATACATAAATCCCCCCCCTCCCATTCTGTCTTCAGGGTGGGGCAAGGTGTGGTTGAGTCTCTTTTCAGCCTTGTTTAAAATATTACCCACATAATATTGCGCTAATGGCCTTGAAGTACCTCTTCCTTGTATTGAAAAGTCAGTACTCCTGCAGCGATCTCAGCTCCAGCCAGTAAAAGCAGCAGGAAACAAAACTGGGAATGGCAGGACAGTAGAAAATATTGACTGCAAGCATACACTTTTATGTCTGTATTTCACTGACCTAACAGGGATGTTTCATTTTGAACAGTTAGTTTTCTGAGACAAAAGGTTTTCAAAGAACTGCGATGCACAGCCAATAGCAAAGACCCATAGTTACGCAACAGAATTTCAGAAAAGATCCCTGCATTTCCAAAGGATGTCACCGAATGCTCTGCCTTACCAATGCCAGACAACATCTGCTCTCCAGACAGGCTCCAGAGGTGCCAAAGATGGAGATGATCAGCATCAGTACACCCAGCACAATTAACAGGATGACCCCTTGACACACAGAGGATGGAAGCGAGTGGGGTTAACCAAACAGAAGTTACACGCATAACTATTTGCATTGAAAAAAAAAAAGAATAAAAATAAATCAAAGTGAATCACTTTTCCCTGATGTTTGACATTTAGAGGGAAGTTGTTCTATAAACTGCTGCAGTTATGCACAGCAGACAAAAATATTTCACCCATAAGCAAAATGAGCCCGATAAGGACAGTGGATGGGGAGCATCCATAAGCAGCGGACCACTCAGCCCTCTCAAATGCCAAGTCTCCCCGCAAACTTCTCAATGGAGCCAAGGAGAAACGGGCTGTCGTCAAGTTCATCTTCTCCATGGCTTAGGTAGCTTTTAAGACTACATCAGCACAGCTCCGTGCAACTGAATCCCAAAGAGGCTACAAACTGAATTGAGTTGATTTAAAAATAAATAAAATAAAACAAACATACCAATGACAAACTGCTGCGTATTCAGATCGACGTTAAAGAGCCCGCCAGTCTCAGAGCTGTACCTCAGCCACAGTCCCAGTCCCAGCATCACAACCCCTAAAAGCTGTGTAGGAGAGAGAAAAAGTGAAGGCTCCACATCCCCACGAAAAGTATTAAAAGGTATTTATATACATGGATAAAAAAACTAAGAAAACCAATTTCCTACTTGGCCACGGTGCTGTGAGAGAGGACAACGTGGCTTCCAACTCGGGAAACAGAAACTAAAGGGACCCGAAACTGATCCTCCTGTAGTCACCTTGACCACTTTAGAATTTAACTTAATGAATAATAATAAAGATGGTAATAATAACAATAATAATTGCAGTAATAGTAATACTTACACCAAACGTGATGTTGATGAGGATGAGGATACATTTACAAAGTTGGGAACAGCCGTCGAGCGCCATGATGCGGAGCTGCACTTTTCCGACTTTCAGTCTCTCTCGGCTTTCTTACGACGAGCGGATCCTTCCCTCTGGATTTTTCGCATTTAAAAAAAAAAAAATACCGCTTGTCAACCGTAAACGGTGAGCACGACTGATTACGTCACAACAGGCGCGAGAAAATAGCCATAATAATAATGCCTTCCATGTAAAATAATACAAAAATTTTTAAAAAAAAACGTACGTCACCCCTAAACAAGCTGAGCCAAAGCGGCTACATCACAAAAGGCGGCAGAAGATAGCAGTAATAAAACAATCTTTCATATAAAATGATCAGATAAATATTTGGTATCTAACGATTCACTTGCACAGAAATGTAACGGCGCTGTAAACACAGTGACCGCAGTCAGGATGTTGATGTTTAATTGGTTGTTTCACCCACTTTGGCATAAGTTCAGTAAAGTGGATTCTGGAAAATGTGGATCGGAGGACCCCACCGTAGGACGGGAATAGGGGTCTTGGGGTGCCCCCCCCCCGTAAGGCTCTGTACGTGTAGGTAGCGAAAGGCGTTTTCCGGTCCTCTTATTTCCTCTTTTAAGACCAACGAACTTATTAACAAGCAAATGATCAACATAAACAAAAAATCCCCCCACGCATTAAATAAAGACCCACCTCTGAAAAACTTAACCGCGCTACAACAACGAAAATCTAAATATAAATAAACAGCCAAAATATATCTGGTTGTCAACCACATGCACAATACACGTAAATACTCAAAATATGCAACTAAGCATATAAAAGCGAATAAAAAGTAAAACCCTACACCTAACAAAAGACGAGAACACACAAAAGCTAAGTTTGGGGAGGTATGCGCCTAATAAAGAGCAGTTTCCAAAAACCCTGAAGCTTCCTTCAACAGCAGTACTAGAAGATGCATCCAGCACTAAATGTTCAGGTTATTATAATATATATAGTAAAAAGAGCAAAGAAAGGAATATGGCCGATTGTCCTACCGCTGCGGTGTCCGTGACAATTGCGCAGAGAGAGCGGCAGAGGAGCGCATTTTATATCCATCCCAGTCCTGCGATTGGCTTGTTTGCAGAGATCGTTTCGCAGAAGAGAAGAAATGAAACTGACCGGAGCCGACAGGAAAAGCTGGCACTGTGGGACAATGTAACCAACTCCCGGGGACAAAAACAATGAAAGTGGAATTTTGGTCAGTTAAAGTTTGTTAAACGATTTTTTGTTTGTTTCTATTATGGGGCGGACAGAGCGCAGGGTGCCTGAAACGACGCGCATCGGTGGCAGCTGCTGTCCCCGCTGAAATCCGGCTGCGTCTGAAACGTGGATTTGAGGTTCTGAGTTGGTTGGTCCTTCTTACTGGGACTTCACATTTAGTCGCTTTTTTCTGCAAATCCACAGATTAGGAAGCAGAATATTTCACATGCAGGTACTGCCAGCCCAAAAGCCAACGGCTGGGGGTAGAACTGTGAGCCCAGCAATTGCAACAGTTGATGCAACTGGATGCTTTTGTGGAGAAACTAAAGTCAGCTCCTTGCTAGAAGGTATAAGAGCAAAACTCTGTGTTTGGATTAGAATCAGTGAAGTTACATGGCGATTTTAAGATTGTAGGTCTAAGATTCTGTTCTCACCTGTGCTTTGTTGCTCTTTAGAGTTATTTATAGCTTTCCTTGCTGTTGTGATTTTTCTGCAGAATGGGGATCCAGTTCATTTCTAATTCATGAAACACAGGCCAAATTTAGGGTGTTTGCATTTAGATTTTTTGCCTCACCTGCTCAACTTAAGGGTTTCGGATGATTTGTTTGTCATACCTGCGGAGCTATGTCCACATTTTTATTTCCTTGTTGCCCGACAGCTCAGTTCAGTGTAGGGTGTCTCTAAGGATGTTCACATTTGCCTGGGGCAATAGTATCGCACTTTGCTTTGTGGATGGCGGTTTTTAAGTGTCAGCCACTCAACCTACAGCTTCTAACTTGTTTTTCCTTCACAGATGGATTAAAATACCAGACATCAGTTGCTGTTTTGGCAACCAAAGCCAGAGACCGGCCTCCCTGCACCCGATTGTATAATTTTTCTTTAACCTCCAGTGCTTTCAAGCTGTTATCCCGTTCTGTTAAAATTCAAGGGGTTAACTAAGAGATTCCCACCTCCTATCAAAGGAAGGAGGCTCCTTAATATAGGTGGGTTGCTATTCAACAAGGGTAAAATGGCACTACAGACTCTCACCTTGATCCAATGTTCCAGATCACACACTTAAAACTCTGTGTCAACGCCATCAAGCACTTACACACATCTGGCTCCCTCCAAGGAATGCAGTCATACCCTAGTTTATGTCCTCAGTATTTGGATCCTCCAGGTAGAACATCTCGTTTTTTATGGCAAAAATTCAGTTTAAGTTTTGTGCTCTCATATAAAACTTTTTTTAGCATAACCAAGTGCACAAAAACAACATTTACCTTCTGAATGCTTGATACTTTTACCAGCTGAACTGCGTAATCAAAAACTTCCCACCTATTTTCTGAAAATCTGTCACAACATCTGACCCACAAACAATAATAGCCTGTCAAGCTTGAGTGAGGGGGATCTGCTGCAGCGTTGTGTCCAGTCAGCTGAACCAAGTGTGTCGATTGTATGGTTTTGTTCTGTGTCAAAATAGCCACCAACACCCTCTCCTTCACCTCCCTAACAGTTAGTTACTGTGAATTGCATCGCTTGTTTCTTTTAAAATGTTCTCTGCACTTTTTTTTATAAATATCATTGCTTAAATGTACATTTCTGTACAAGGAGAAGAGAGAACGAGCGATGATGGTTTGGTAGTCATATAGGCATTTTGCGGTGTTTTAATGATTTTTATTTAGTCGAATGTTGAGGAACTGCTTTGCTTCTTACTAAGATCTTAAGGCGAAAACAGGTTAAACTGACTCCTATCAGTGTGAACATTGTGAGAGAAGTATGTGAGTAACAACCAGCACAGAAAGATTTTCAAGTAAGAAGAGTAACACAGTTGTCTTCCTTTTATATATTGTATTAGAGGGGAGAACTGTGTATTTTTGTTGTGCTCCACCTTTTTTAAATATCACGGCATTTGCAAATGTTTCCAGTGGGCAGAGCGCTGCTGATGTTATAGTGTGGTGGATGCAGATGCTGAGAACTCTGCAAGTGCACAGGATTTCCTTTTAAAACCACATTTTTCAAGTTGTTGTGTATATCACCTTACCACATTACTTTCAATACTGTTTCTGAAAAACAAGTAAAACTCACGTAAGACATTACATTTGTCGTTTTACCATGTCTTGGTAAAATACATCACTCCTGCAGTTTGACACAAGGGTTGACACACTGTCTTACGCAAACACGCACGCTAGTGTAATAAATCCAACAAGTTGTATGATACACAACACTCCAGACACACTGACATATAAGCGTGTACTCTACAAATGCTCCACTCACACACACCCAACGTTGCGTGCATAGTAATGACCGTGATGTTGATGCATTTTGTCATTGTAAACGCACACAGTGGTACGTGTACAGTGCTGTGCAAAAGTGTTAGACATGCAACTTCCGTGTCTGTTGAGAAGTACAGGTAGATTCTTATCTACCATCAGGGAGGTTTCTGGTTGGTCCCAAATTCATTCTGCAGGCTGAGAATGACCTCAAACACCCAATCTCAGTCATACACAACTATCTTGAGCAAAAAGAAGGAATCCTGCAACAGATGGTCTGGTCCCCACAGAGCCCTGATCTCAACATGATCAAGTCAGTCTGGGAGGACATGTAGAGACAGTCAAAGTGTGGCCAGTTCCTCAAAATGTTTGGAAGAACCTACCAACTTCTACCTTAAACTGTATGCGAGTCTGCATAAGAGAACTGATGCTGTTTTAAAGGCAAAGGGTGGTCCCACCAAATATTGATCTGATTGAGGGTTTTTTTTGTCTACTGCACCTNGAACCTACCAACCTCTACCTTAAACTGTATGCAAGTCTGCATAAGAGAACTGATGCTGTTTTAAAGGCAAAGGGTGGTCCCACCAAATATTGATCTGATTGAGGTTTTTTTTGTCTACTGCACCTACACACACACACACACACACACACACACACACACAGACACTCAAGCACAGCCAGGAGTACGAGGGGGGCTTACTGAATGCTTTACATTAAGAGCTGAACTGGAGAAAGAGATCGGTGGGGCATGTGAGACCACGTTAAGAGTAGGATGAGTTTTTTGACGTATTACGTGTTATTTCTATTTCCCTTTCAATCGCTACGCTGGGTAGCGCAGCTACAGTGGTGCTTGAATGTTTGTGAACTCTTATGTTGGTGGGTTTCCTTCCACGAACTGCTCACCTCAGGTCCTTCCTCAACATTTCTATTGGATTAAGGTCAGGACTTGACTTGGCCATTCCAAAACCTTAACTTTGTTCTTCTTTAACCATTCTTTGGTAGAACGACTTGTGTGCTTAGGGTCGTTGTCTTGCTGCATGACCCACGTTCTCTTGAGATTCAGCTCACGGACAGATGTCCTGACATTTTCCTTTAGAGTTTGCTGGTATAATTCAGAATTCATTGTTCCATCACTGATGGCAAGCCGTCCTGGCCCAGATGCAGCAGAACAGGCCCAAACCATGAAACTACCCCCACTGTGTTTCACAGATGGTATGAGGTTTTTACACTGGAATGCAGTGTTTTCCTTTCTCCAAACATAACGCTTCTCATTTAGATCAAAAAGCTCTATTTTGGTCTGATCCGTCCACAAAACGTTGTTCCAATAGCCTTCTGGCTTGTCCAGGTGATCTTTAGCAAACTGCAGATGGGCAGCAGTGTTCTTTTTGGAGAGCAGCGGCTTCCTCCTTGCAATCCTGTCATGTACACAATTGTTGTTCAGTGTCCTCATGAACATTAACATTAGCTAATGTGAGAAAGGCCTTTAGTTGCTTAGAGGTTACCTTCGGTTCCTTTGTGACCTCGCGGACTATATACGCCTCGCTCTTGGCGTGATCTTTGTTGGTTCGACCACTCCTGGGGAGGGTAATAATGGTCTTGAATTTCCTCCATTTGAATACAGTCTGTCTGACTGTGGATTGGTGGAGTCCAAACTCTTTTGAGATGGATTTGTAACCTTTTCCAGCCTGATGTGCATCAACAACTCTTGTTCTGTGGTCCTCAGAAATCTCCTTTGTTCCTGCCATAATACACTTCCACAAACGTGGAAAAAGCTGTTTAGTAAGGAGGAATGGTCTAAAATTCCTCCAAGCCGACGTGCAGGACTAGTCAACAATTACCTGAAACGTTTAGATGCAGTTATTGCTGCACAAGGGGGGGGTCACACCAGATACTGAAAGCAAAGGTTCACATACTTTTGCCACTCAAAGATATGTGTTATTGGATCCTTTTCCTCAACAAATAAATGCCCGTGTCTAATTTTTTTGACTCATTTGTTTGATTTGGTTCTCTTTATCTCCTTGTAGGACTTGTGTGAAAAATCTGATGTGGTTTTAGGTCAAATTTATGCAGAAATATAGAAAGTTCTGAAGGGTTCACAAACTTTCAAGCACCACTGTAGTTAGGCTGCAACGCGCACTTTTGCGGCGCTTGTGTTTTATACCCAGCATTACTACTGGTGTCCACTAGATGTCGCGCTTGCACTAAAGGCAGTAACAAGCAGATGACAGAACCGCCACAGCTGGTTACTGTTCCCTTCTGCTCAGTGTTGTTATGTGTTCTGTGCCCTTTTGTGCTGCGCGCGACGCTGCTTATTTTGTATGAACTTTAGCTGATCCGGGAGAAAGGTGTAAAATACACTAAACGAGACCCCTCTTCGCTCTGAATCGCTCCCGTCCAGCACAGTGACAAGCTTTAGCCCCTCTCCCCCCGTTCTGCTGGTATTATTGCACGACCCCCCCCCCTCCCCGGGCGTGGGCTGTGACCTTAACTTAAGTCAGCTGTAGTATGCGGTCAACCACTGAAAGAGGGTGGGTGTAAAAACGTGGGGAAAGTGGAAGGATCCAGGCTCAGGTCATTTTGGCCGAAGACCCGCAGCTACGGAAAAGGAAGGGGGCGCACAGTCCCCGACAAAACATCTGTGATGCATTTTAACCAAACGGGAAAACGCAGCTCGAGGAGGGACGTCCCACGGCCGAGTGTTAAATGCCGTGTCGGTGTTTTAACCCGTCTTCGGTGTTCTGCTGCGCGGGAATAAAGAGAAAATCCTGCGTGTGTCGGAGAGGAGGAGGAGGAGGAGGAGGAGGAGGGGAAGCAGGACGCAGGAGCCGACAACCAAGTGGGGAAAGAAGGAGGGGATTGAGACACGACAGAGAGGAAATCGAGTTCCTCTAGCAGCCACAGCACACAAGGACCGGGCTGGGAAGAAAGCAGGGCAGAAAAGGAAGGGAGAACAGAAAAAAAAACAGGCTGATAAGGACGGACGGAAGGAAGGAAGGGGAGGCGGAATAAAAGCGAGTGATTTGTGGAACAGCTGCGAGAGAGAAGAAAGGGACGCGATCAAGAAGCGAGGATTTTCCGCGGCCGCGAAATAGCACGTATCACGCAGCCAGTTAGCGGAACGTGTCACTAGACCCCCGCTACCCGCGGCAGCTGTGCGGATTTATTCGGAAGATCGCTCCACTTAGGCGGTTCATCACCATCATATTAGGGGTCGGATTTGTCCGTCTTTAGGGGGGGGGGGCTTCGTTCGCGGTATGTTTTCCTGCCGTGATTTAACGAGGAATAGCGAGTAGTGCGGGATCAGATTTACGAGGGAAGGAAAATGCCCTTGTCCACTGTGAGTCATACATTTTAGCGTCCGTGCGTTTTCGGATAAGCTGTTTAAAAGGCTCCGTGGGCAGCAGACACGCTGCAAAAATACAACACGTGATAGGTTGGGTTATTTTTGCATCAGTCTTTGTGATCGCTGTTATGTCGAAGCCCCGTCTTCATTCCAATAAGGCCTCTACACCTTTTTAAAATAACAGGCCTGGGATCAAACGGCAATTCGATTTCACTGACCGGCAGGCAATATTAGTTTGCGCATTCCCCCCCACCCCCCTCCTATTTTGCGACTATTTTGGGGTTGGTGCAGTACACATGATTTATTTCGCACACATAAGCCGTCACGCGTGTCGCTGATCGATACCCCGCAAATTACAGTGGAGCCTCCCGGTTATGTGTCGTCGTCCTTAAGGCGCCGCAGTCCGGGGTCCATGTTGTTTAACAGAGATCGCATAAATTTTTAAGCGTGTGAGAAGGAGGCTCTTCGAGACGCGGTAGCGTTTCCAACATTTTTGGGAGGAGGGGAAAAAAACGGGATTCTTCACCGAGGACAAGGCGGACGCCGTAAGCATAAGGAGGACAGAGGCGATAGTTCGATGTTAATGTCGACCGACGTCGCCTCGATGATGTTGCCCGTATCCCGGGGAATGATGGACAGGGACATGGACAGCAGCGGCGGGGCGCACGCGAACCCGGGCGGGGGATCGGCCGCCGTTCGGGGTATGAAAAGAGGAGACCCGGAGCCCGACGGACAGGCGGCCGCAGCGTCCCTCAGCGATCTGGCCGGAGCCGAGTGCAAGAGACCCCGGATAGACGGCGCGGGAGCCGTGGGCGACATGGCACAGGTGAGCGCTGCCACATGGCTGCAGTGAGCTTTAACACGAAGACGGAGGCCGTGGAACGTTTAGAAACACTTGGCCGTAGATGTCACGGGAGAAGAGAGCAGAGGAGAGTCCAGCCCCCTGCTCCGCAGGCCTGTAAGACAATGGCAACCTGTGCTGTACGTGGAGAATCGGTTCGTTCCCTCTAGGTGGGTCAGCTGAGGCTCAGGAAAGAGTTCTGCTGTAGGAGATCGACGTATTTGTTTCTCGCGAGCTTCACTTGCGGTGCTGCAAAATGCCGTGCGTGTTACTCTGCAGTCCGTTCCTGCGTTCGCGTGGGGTAGAAGTGTGTGGAAAGGACCGCGTCGGTGTTTTCGTGCACATGGCTGCGATCCGCGGGCCAGTAACTGTAACCCCGCGGAGACAAAGGTAACGTGAGATCCGCGGCCCGCATTGTCCCGCCACTTCGCCTTTGTACGCGTTCGCCGAGCCGCGAATTGCGAGTGGAAATTGGTCAAATTCTGGAGACAAAGTCAGCATCGGGAGAAATGGGATCTCTTCTTCAACACAGGCTTTGAAAAGGTGTGGGGGGGGGGGCTGTAAACGTTCCATATTTTGAATAAGGTTCCATTAATGATTCCCAAATTGGAAATAACCCCCCCATTTGAAATCAAGGTGAAAGAAGGCAGGAATGGGGGTGGAGGCAGACATTGAGGGGGAGGGGTCTCCACAGGAGAAACAAAGAACTAATCCGACACTGGGGCATTTTGTGAGACCCCCCCCCCCCTCCAGGAGCTCCTGGCAGGGCCCTGTGGACTGTAGTGCTCCCACAGTGCATCACTACGCCGCTGTGCCCTGGGCCTCGGTCACTGCCACGCGCTGACCCTCGGGGCGACGTCCGAAGGCCGCGCGCGTTTTCGCCGTCGTTTGAAATCGCACTTTATGGATGTGAAATGACTTGTTCCTCTGAGTAAAAAAAAAAAGCCGGCCTTACAGGAATGGGGTTTTCGTCGATGGCCGGTGGAACTGCACGATGACCATAAAAGGGCTATAAAATGCTTACTTTTCTAAGAGTCTATATATGGGTTTAGAGTGGGGTTGTGTTTCTTCGGCGTGTTTTTGTAACGCACGAGTCCGCAAGAACCAGCTGTCCGTAGGTTTCTGCTTTTTGTCCAGATATTTTTATTTGTTGGTTTGCTTGGGAAATGGGATTAATGCCGGGGTTGCCGGCGCCGCTCTGCTTCCGACGCGCAGCGAGAGCGCGGTGTGTTCGCACCTAAGGGCTCGGTTAGCTAACAAACAGACGTGCTCAGGTAGCGGACGTGACGACGGTGGTCGTACTGTCGTGGGGGGCAGGACGAGGAGTAGATCTGCGTGTGGCCGCTGTTTGGCATCAGCGATAATGAACTGCAGGAGGTGAGAATGGAAATATCACAATGCGTGTGTTTGGTGCCCGATCTGTAAGCTGGAGGTGAGCCAGATATCGGTGGCAAAGAAGTCCAAACACGAGTGTCTAAAACATGGATGACAATTGAAGAGGTTCTTGGGGGGGCGGGGGGGGGGGAATGAAGATAAAATCAGGTTACTATTAAGCCATAGGTTACGGTGTACCGGCGTAAATTTCAGTAAAAGATGCAGACCTAAGTTCCAAATCCAGAGTTTTCGTACAGAGGCATATTAATACAACTTGTACATAAACATATACAGAACGACGAAAAAAAATACAGCTTTTGCTTAGCGTTTTTCACCCTCCCAGTGCTTTTTGTGCCCCCCCTGTTAATCCTACCCCCAGGCTGGTTTCCAAACTGCTAATTGACTCCTACTCAACAGACCCTGTTTGTGCCAATGAGATGCTCTGCTCCCATGTTCCATCTGTCTCCCTTCTCTCTGTACAGTATTGATGCACTCCACTGGTCAGTCCAGTCCAGTGGGTACATTATTTACTTTACCCCCCCCCCCCCCCCCCCCCCCCCCC
>UFQX01000041.1:1456846-1471686 GCA_900497675.1 Arapaima gigas | reverse complement strand
TTTCCCCCCCCCCCCCCCCACTCGCCCACTTCTCTCCCCCAGAGCCGATTTTTCCTATCGTTGGCAGTAAAGAGGCTTTGTGTTGCTCTAACAAGATCAAAGCTCATTTAGGGGAAGGCATTAACCAGATTGATCTCTGACAGAGAAGGAGTGAGAGCCTGGGCTTTATTACACCCCACATATGGAGCCTGAATTGGCTGGATGTCACAAATGTTATTAAGATTCACTGTCTTGCACTAACACCCTTCTTTGTGGCACTTTCCTCGCAGTCTCGCCCAGTTCAGCATTTTTTAAAACCGTCCTGCGGCCTCTCTCCCTCCTTCGGTTTACTGTTTGGTTGTTTTTGAACTTTGAGCGTACGTGCAGGCTTGGCACCCTTGACCTTTGACCCCTTTGATAAGCGCTGGAGCAAAGCGTGGCAGGTGTTGCCACATGCCAGGCCCGTGAACCAGGTCCTTGTCAGACTGCGTACTGATCGTAACGCATCTAACCGCCGTCGCGTCTCCCACAATTCTTGGCTCTTGTTTACCATCCGTATGCCCCGCTTTTGTTGCTTTTGCGATTCTGGTGAGTCGAAGCTGATTTTGTGACGCTTTCCGAAAGTGTTTCTCAGATGCGCTTCCTGCAGTCTTCATTTGTCTCCTGTTCCTGTATTTACTTATGGACCCCCACCTGATTTCTTCTCACCAGTGTATTCTAGTCGCATCATTTAGTTCTCCCCTTGTCTGGTCTTAGTCTTATTCCACACATCCAATTGCTTTTCACAAAGACACTAGGTGTCACCCGCCCACGGACGCTACCTGTCGGTACACTATGTTAAGCATTTTTCAGGCCGTTTCTTGCTTGGTGGGGACAGTTTGAACCAACAGTACAGTATATCTCAAATACATCTGTGACTTCCTTAGTAAAGTTGCTAAAAGAACTAGAAGACACACGGGAAACAGTTGTACGCGTTGGTAATAATTCCCAGGATTGAACGGTTGTTCAGAGAGGGTGGAAACGCTGTGAAAACTGTATCTTTGTGCACTGGATGGTTCCAGAGTGTGGTGACTGAGGTCTGACTCTGTTTCATGCTCGGGTCCCTTTTTCCTCCACCCTTTAGGGAAACTTTAGTACCGCAACATTCTTTCTGATGTTTCTCAGCTTGCTTGTGCTGCATGCTAGCTTTTCCCATTTTCTGTTTTCTCTCTCTTCCTCTCCGTAGGCCCTCCCACCCCTTCTTATTCTCTCTGGTTTCCTTGGACTGTTTTTCTGTCCTATTTCACATCTCTCCTCCCCCTTTCACCTATTACATCTCCCTCCCCTTGTCTTCCTCCCACTAGATTTATTCCAGATGTTAGCAAAATCTGCTCCCCTCCCTGATCCCGTTCTCCTCTCTCCTCCAGCCCCTCCCCCTTCCATCTTACTGCATCGGTAGTACAAGAATATGGTGTTTTGCTGCTCCTCCGTGTCAGAGACAACGTATGTGACCGCGTAAGCAGTGGAATGTAGCATTGGACTCCCATGTGGTAGCACTTGTACTGTTTATTCCATCGGCTCCATTATTTATCATTACTGCCCTGGCAAAAATCCGTTCCAGCCCGCCGGACTCGAAAGCGTACAGTTTAAAGCTTTCGTTCTTCCGTTTTTTTTTTTCCCCCTGGAAAACGATGAGGTTTTTCACCCTAAAAACACTGTCAGGTTTGCCGTTTCGGCTAGTCGGTTTGACCGAGTGACAGCACTTCTGTCGTGGAAGAAAGTGGTCCTGTGGCCGCTGTGCGCTCGCTCTCAGCGGGCAGTGCGCCGAGGGGTGCCCCCCAAGGGACGAGGCACGAGGGGGAAATTGGTTCCAGATGAAACAGGAAGTGTGGAGGGGAGACAAAGAGATTGCTGTTTGTGCGGAGCGAGTCAAAATGCTGCTGAGGGGGGCCAGCGGACCGCGGGAGAGTCAAACTTCACTCACCCTTCTCCCGTTTCAAAGTCACTGTAGGGCTTTAGAGTTCTTTTTTTTTTTCTTTCCAGACAGTCTTTTTTCCACCTTCGAATGTTATGCTTTGCTTGCCCTCATGTGGAATGACCTCAGTCCTCCTTCCTTCCTCCGTCTTTCCCCTCCCGCCGCCTCTGTCCCACCACCTCCTGTTTTCTCTCTCTCTCTATCTCTGTCTGTCGTGTGTTGCGCCCCGTGCGGTTTGAACACACGCCCTGGATGAAAATGTCCGCATTTCTCGTTCCTAACAGTGCTTCCGAGCGACGGTCGGCTGGTGATGTGCAGTGCAGCCGGTTTAGAGCCTGCATCGCGCTCTCTCTCCTGCTGTCGCCATGGCACCCTTCCCCGTTTCTCCTCTCTGATTGGTTGGGAGAAATGACAGGAACAACTGAAGTAACTCCCTGCGGAAAGAGGGAGCGGAGCGTCGGAGCGATTTGCCAAGCAGCTAACTGCACTTAGCAGTGCTGAGATAAGGGCTTTGACCACGTGGGATCTTTTCGAGGCCCACAGAATGTGAATCTTGCAAGTTAAGCGGAGGCAGCGATGCCGTTTTCCCGTTGAAAGGGCGGCAGATATGTTGGCTTTTCTTTTCGATGTGGTCAGTCATATCTGGTACTGTCACGTGTGGTAGCCTTTGACTGCCCTGCCCACCACCCTATATCCCACCCTCTCTCTTTATTGGGAAAGTGTGAATCACGTGAGATGGCCGAGTTCCCTGTAATTCGGTTTATTAGCTGTCGAAGAGGCCAACTCTACTGTTCAGGATTTCAGTGTGTTGTCGTCCCTCTCTTTCCTTATCGCTCACTCTCTCACTAGTTCTCTGGTGATCCTGCAGTGGCTCCGGTGGTTCGGAAAATAGTCGAGTTTAGAAAGAGGGGCCGAAGTAATCAGATTGGAATTGTTACAGAACAACTGGCGGCGACTGTAAATTCTGTTGGGGTCTTACCAAGTGAGAACAAACAAGAGAAGCTGCTGCAGCAGCAACTAGGTGCAGCTGGTAGATGCGGAATGATTTACCTTGGCCGGCAAATTTAGTCGAGCGCTCCGGGGATCCAGGAATGATGGTTAACTGACTCACGCTATATATTTTGATACTGTGGACTGTGTGCCTGATGCCATGTGTAACATTTTAGGGCAAAAAATGTATACCCTGTCTATATAGTTCCTCTTTGCATACTTCTGTAATTTTGATGTGGCACCATTTCAGCTTTGTCAAATGCTCAGAAACGGCTTTTTCCATTCTTAATCGTATCATGCTTTTCTTTGTAGAACAATGACCCCTTGACCCCTGACTTCCATGGATACCCCAATCACAGTCAGGTAGGGAGGAGTTCTTCCCGGTTTCATTGTGTCACACATTGTGTTTCTGTGTGTTGCGAGTGTCTGCTACAGAGTGTTGTCGTTCTACCGCTTATCTCCCGGAGTTTGTCCTCCGGGCCGAACCAATGTCGAGCAGTAGCTTGGCAGCTGCGCAGGCGTGCCACAGGGGGGCGATGTTGGGTTTCAGGCGGTTGACGTCTAATGGAGGCGTAATTCCGTTAGAAACGCGCTATCGTTCCATCTCTGTCTACCGCTTGCAGGCTGAGAGCTCAAGGGAAGGGATAAATAAAACAAGTGTGGAACGAAGCATTGCGAATCTTGTTCGGCTGTGCTCCTACACCCTGAAGCTGAGTAAAAATTATGATGCGAGACAAGTTTCACGTCTCATTTCATGCGTTCCGTGCTGCGGGGTGCCGTTTAAATAAAATGTCATCGGCACGAGAGTTTACCGAGGTTTATTTTGTTGAAGTTTCGGCGTACGTCACGCTGTGTTTAAACGGCGAGTCCGTGAGTGTGAGTCAGTGTTTACGTGTGGCGTATAAACACCTCTCTGCGCGGGTCTGCCTCCGACGTGCCGAATGGCTGCCCAGCGTTGGGCTTGTGCGCACGCAGCCTCCCTGCTAGGCTTCTACGCCCCCCATCCCCCAACTCGCTTCCCACCTCCCCATCACCGGAGGGACGATTCAGCCGCCCGCTATCGTGCACCAACTGTGTACATCGGTGTGATGCTTGAGTGATAAATGTGCTCGTGTGACATCTGTACGTATGTCCCAGTACGGCTCCCCGTGTGGTTACGCGCGCACGTGTGGCGACACATTGTTTGCACAGGTCATCTACTGCGGTTTGTGTAAACGGTGTCGTCGCCACGCACTTGTCGACGTAACTGCACCAAATTTAAGGTTTGCCGGCCCATCCGTTGTATTTCTCATCTGTATGTCTGTCTGAGAAGCTTTTTCAGAATGTCTATTCATCTGTGTGTGTGTGTGTGTGTGTGTGCGCGCATGCGCGCGCAGTAGATAACTTGGCGCATATGTTTGCATGTCTGTTTATCTGACTGTTCAGTCTGTGTGGTTAATCCTCAGATCATCCTCTATTCATCCTCTCATCCTCCTCACTTACAACCAAATCCTGCCATCCCTCGCTTTTTTCCATTTTCTATCCCTTTATCCCGTTATCTCCTCTCCGTTTATCTACCGCTCACATCCACATTCTCCTTCCCTGGATCCTCTGGTTTGTCTTCTCATCCCACCACTGTTACTCACTAACTCCCCCTCTTTGTCATTGTACTTTGATTCTCTGGTAACTTCGAATTTTTTTTTTTTTTTTTTTTTTTTTTTAATAAAGGGTAACAGAAGAGAATTAAATGGAAACGTGGAATGTTGCCTTTTCAAAGCGTGAGGTCGACAGTCGGTTACATAAGGTTATTTTGCTAAAAATGTTTTTGCAAGTGCAGCTGCTGAATAGGTGCGGAAGACTGTCAAGTCAACCGTCACCGTGAGCGTGAAGGATGGCGGGAGGGAGCGCTCCTAATGCTTCGCTGACTAACTGTCTTTGGGTGAATAAATAAATGATCAAAGCCCTGCAATGCAGTGGGGGTTGTGTTACGGCGCAGAGCTAAGCATCTTCTCGCCGAGCGTGGATGGCGTGCATTCACTCAGCCAGCTGTCAGTGGGAAGGGAGGGGACGGCGGGAGGGGACGTAACATGACAGCGCAAGCGAGCGAGGACAGGTTATGCGAGACAGAGCGAGAGAGAGAAAGGGAGGCGGGGACACGAGAGCCTAGCTGACAGGAAGGCAGAAAGAATCATACAAGGGGGACAGAACATAAGGTAGGGAAGCGAGAGAGTGTCAGGGACAGGGAGTTTGAGGTGGGGGAAGGGGGGGTTGCGGGAACACCAGAAAAAGGGGGGAGACCTGGAGTTGTACCGACGAGAGGGGTGATGAGATTTAACTTTGCCGGAAGCTGAAAGGCTCATTTATTGGAAGAAAGGAGATCCGAGGCTGGAGGAGAGAAAGGGGCGAGGGGCAGTTGGGACGTTTTCCGCAGCCGTACAATGATGAGAGTCTACTACCCTGCGGTGCTGCCGGTGAGTTGACATTATCGCTCTTACGCGTTTTACGTGCGAACTCTTGATGCCGGAATACGTGTACAGTTATGTCTACCTGGATTTGTTTTTTTTTTTTTACCCATTTTTCAGCTTTAAAATTACCTGTAGATCAAGTTCTGACCTGGCATTTATTGTCACTTGGATGCTCTGCATATGTTATTACTATAGATGTTTTATGATCTCTTGCCACATGCGTGTTTGCGTGTGGCAGAGCTGAACACGTATAAGTCTGTGATGAAGGTATGAAAGGATGTGCTAAATCATCCCTAATAAATACCGTCAATCTCGCACTGTCGTCCTTTTGAATTTGCTTTTATACGTAAACGTCGCTTTGTGTGAGATCATATTTAATGCAGACACGTGCAAACTTTTGAATTCTGCTATTCATTGCTGGCGGTACCTGGCAGTAGCTGTGTTTTGTCACTTTCTTTGGTTCGGTTATTTAGACGTACCAGCCCGGTAAACTTAACACTGTGCAAGAACACAGAATTATGAGTGTTCAGGGTCTGGCTGGTGGCGAAGGGAGGGTTAAGAATTTCTTTGTCACTCCAGCTGTCTTTGTTATTCGGTCCCATTTGTGAGCGAAAGAGACAGGTGCCAGCAAACAGTTGTCACTTTTTTTTTTCCCCTCCCAAACACTCTTAATACATGTCACTTTTGTCCTTGCTTGTATGCGGTGGATGTGGGCCCCGCTCGTGTAGGCCTCGGTATTTTACCCTCTTTCGTTGTAACAAACGTCGACAAGTGGAGTAGAATGAGTCGGTGCGACTTTTCACTTAAACACAGAATTTTCTCCGCTAAAATTACAGTACAACCTGGGACTGTGGTCTCTCTCTCTCTCGCTCTCCCGCATATTCCCTCAGGCCCCAGCAGCTGTTACCCAAATGTTTCTTGCAAAGGTAGTGGGGGAGGGGTGAAGTGTGAATGGATTTTAGAACGGTGACATTAACCATCCCCTCTAACTCACTAGAACCTGCAGCGGGGGAAAGGTTATAAATGCTTATCGTTTATCTGGTGCTACAGCTTGAGATTTGGTATTTTGATGTTCCGTATTTTTTGACGGTGGTCGAACGTGCTGCTGTCCGTCTAGCTCGTGAGCTGATCCTTATGTTGTAGTGCAAAAAACACTCCGCAGGAGTGAATTATAGATAGGTTGCCATAAAAACACATGAGTCTGAGCTGCTAAAACTACGGCGGGCTCGCACCGACAGCGCTTTGAAGAAGTATTTGCCGAGCCCCACCCCTGTGTTTGCCTAAAGGGGTGGGAGAGGCCCTTACCTGCCCGGTAAACCTGCTATAATAAACCTGACCCAAAATCATAAATCGCGTACGCTTCTCGAATACATCATTGACATCTGAGGTTCAGGCCCCCGTAGAAAATTGTACTCGTGGCTTTGTGTAAAATCTGCACACGCTTGCGCCCTTCTGTCACATTAGACTTCATGGACTTTTGCATCTCTGATTAAATTAAGTGAAGAATTCTGCACATCTGCAGGGGGTTGGCATTTAGTCCATCGTCTCCAGCTTCGCATCCCGTGCTTCTGGGACAGGCTATGTCCGTCGTGAGTAAATTGTGCACGTTTGACGTCCTGTCCTGTGTCAGAGAGCAGAAATAATACTTTTTGGATGTGCTAAATATAGCGATGTTCAGCATGGACCTCAGGTAGCGTCACGTGGTTGTCTTCAGCGATCCGAGTTTCAACTTGTATAAGCCTGTGGGGCCAGTAGGTGTTATTCACAACGGCAACAGTCTTCAGGTTTTGCTAGTAACTTTGGTTTTTTTTACCGGATTTTTGTACTGATTTATAGCCATTATCTATTGAAAAACAGGGGGTGTAAAATGAACTTTGGTTATATCGATGTTACCGTTAATGGTACATTTTCACGAACCACGTACCAAATGATCACATGACTCCCCTCTACGCCGCTTTTTAAGCCACTGTGTCGGGGACTCGCGTGACAGACTGGTGTAAAATTCTTTGAAACGGTTTAGTTTGCTTCTCATTAAGCAAAGTTTGGCTGCTTTACGTCATGTTGCGTTACCTTTAAGAGTCGCCATACGTCGCTTTGCTTGCTGCGCTTTTACCTCTCGGACTTTTTATTGTTGGACGGGGCGAAAGTGTACACTGGCGCTCATTGTGATTGGCTCGCGGTGGCGATGGGTGGGGTGTTGCGAGACGGCTCAACAAGTAGAAGGCGAGGAGCCCTTTGAGGACCGATGACTGACACTGCCGGTTCAGTTTGTAGTAGCGGTGGTTTGGATGGGGGCGGGTCGCAAGGAAAACCTGGCGCTGGGAATCCGTCAAACCGCCGAGAGAGAGGGAAGTGCTGACGCCGCGTGCGAGACGCGGTGGGGGGGGGGGGCTAGAAAAATTTTGGCTAATTCCACTTAAGATTGTAGCCAACGTGTCAACGTTCAATTGTAGACACTCTCCCCTCAGCATGTATTACCTATTACCTTCTAAAAATGTTGCGTTAGACGTGTGTCTTGAGTAACGCGTTTCTCAGAGCGGTGCAGACGCTCGAACCCGCTTTATCCCTCGCCAAGGCAGCGGCCCTCGTGGTGTCGCCGACAGCTGTCACTCGCTCCGTCTCTGTCACGTGGCCGACGTAAGAGGACGACCGCGAGGGGGTCGCTGTGTAATTGCTGCGGGAGATGGGGCTGCCCTGGTTCTTCTTACTGTGTCTGTTCCACCAGTGGTTAAGGTGTGGTTAGAAAAAAAAAGCCAGCGTTTTCCCCTTAAAGTAGCCTTGTGCCGCCTCCCCCCCCCATCCCCCAGGCCTCTGCAGAGAGCCATTTAGGGCAGTGCCATTCCTCTGCTGGAGCATCAGGAATGCAGATGCGATGGGTGCACCCCCACCTCGGTCCTGGTGCCGGTCTCTGCCTCCCTCCCACCCTCCCCCGAGCGCGCAGAAAAGCATCCACTAAAAGGCCATCTGGTCTGGAAGGACTTTAGTTATGAGACTCCTTCTCCGCCATCTCTCCCCACCTCCGACACACTCCGAGTCAGTGCCCATGACTCAGTGGATACTGTCTGCACCCTTTACTCACCACACACACCCAAGTACACCAGTCACGTGGACTATGATCACAGGGAAAACTGGTTTATTTCTGAAAACACTGCTGGGAAGTTATGAATGTGGTAAATGGCATAAGCAGAATGGAAGAAATGTCCTTTTTTTTCCAGCGTGCGGCTTATTTAATGGTACATCGGAAAGAGCCGATGGATGTCAGTTAAAAGAGCTTTTTAGAAACAGCTTTTGCTGGCGTATTCATGTTTATTGTGAAATGTGAACCCGGCGTTGTCGGGTAACGTCTACAATATCGGCCGGACCCGTGGATCCTAGCTTCTGCTCCGCTCGGACTAAAATGGAATTCGCGTAATGGATACTTGGCGGATTTGATTTCAGAATGCTTTTTGGGGGAGGCTTCGATGAAACGAACGAACGTTCGGGCGAGCGAAGGGGACGGCTCTCGTGGCCGCTGGCTTGCTTTAAGATGCTGAGCGAATGGTATTTTGTGGTGATGGACGTCGCCCTCGCGGAGATGATAATGTGCCGCCGGGGTTGCTGTGCTGCGCCACGTGGCTCCGTTCTGGTCGTAATTAAAAGAGCTCTGGAGCCTGAAAGTCGCCTCGCCCGTTGATGGAGGCTGTTCTGCACTGATGTCATTGTTGTGGGGCCTGGAGCCCACAGCGGAATGGCCTCCGTATACTTTCGGAGGGTACGGAGTCCTAGCAAACTAATGAATTGTGACATCCGAGGCGCAACGCCGCATCGCAGGCGTTCACGTGACCTGGTTCTGTTTAATGAAATCCAATTATTTTTATATGTCACACGATGGTGGTTGAACCGAAGATGTGCTGCTGTCCTCGTGACGGGCAAAGAGTCAGTAGAACCAGTGCAGCTCCGGATTTAAGAGAATAATGGAGATTTTCAAGTGTTTTTTTTTTTTTACTAGATACGGCCGAGAATCAACGTATTCATTCTCCGTTTAATTTTTTTTTTTTTTTTTTTTTTTTTTTTTTTTTTCCCCACCCGAATCATATTCACATTCCATGCAAAATCAGGTGTGCCGCAAGGTAGTCTGTACTAGCCTGTTACGATAAATATGCACCATTTTTAGTGCAGGTGTGTAAGCTCACACATGCGTACATCATTGTGACACAAGTGTGTATCAGATTTTTAGGCCCCTCAATTATAGATGTGTTTGTTGTGAATATTTCATGCAAGACTTACTGGAACCTACTTGCTGTCATAGGGATATAGAGGGAGGAGGGAGAGTGAAATTTGATAGCCCGCCCACCCCCCCACTCACTGCTGTGTGTCAGGGCCGCTCTTTTGCCAGATTATACTCTCTTGTAGAATGTACCTCTGAGGAAGTAAGCGCAGCTATTTGCCAGTGACCACATCTGACATGTTTCCCTTTCTGCCTTGTGTTTGGTTTCCCCAGGGTTCACAAGAGTCCGCAGGGGGTCAGGAAGGGCTGCTGCCCACTCCCTTCGCTGCCTTCCCACCTCCACCCCCACCTCAAAATGGGTTGGGGACAGAGTTTGGAGGCGGTTTGTTTGGGGCGGGAGGACAGGCGCCCTCAGAGACTGGGACGAGTAGCTCCACCGGTGCCCCCAACAATCTGAACACCTCAGTGAGTATTTTTTCCGTATAGTGTTTTTTTTTTTTTTTTTTTTGGTTCATATTGTAAATGTTTGCACCACCAGTAGCTGTCTGGGTCCTTAGTATCCTGTCCAGGCACTCAACTCTTGAATTATTTATCAACATGTTTCACTGTGTTTGTCTCATCTTCCCTAACAGGCAGATGGCACCACTCTGGTGGAAGGAGTGGGTCAGTGTGGTGGCGCTGGAGGTGGGGTAGCGGGAGGAGGTGATCCGTCCGAGCCCAAAAGCACCCCAAAAAGACTCCATGTCTCAAATATCCCCTTCCGCTTCAGGGACCCTGACCTCAGACAGATGTTTGGCGTAAGTCTTTAAATTAGGACAAAAGACAGAAGATGTCCGTTCTTGTCTCCTTTCTTCTCCGGCGTGTGTAGACTGGAGCGCAGGGCCATCAATTCCTTGGGACTCTAACACGCAATAAATATTTTATTCCCAGAAAGTAAAACTAACTACTGGAGAGGAATAAATGAAGAAATGTAGAATGTTATATGTAAGGCAAGAGAGGAAACAAGACCAGACACGGTCGGCCGAGGGTGTTTTCTTGAACGTAGCAATACTGCCATCCTGTGAGAGCAGAGTGTAGTGTAATGGCTGTCACACAACAGGAGCACTGACACTGTAGGTTTATATAAACTGTATATGTCCTATATCCTCGGGCCACTCCATCATTAAATTATACTCGAACCCTTATTTATTCTGCTGATGTTCGGTGCTGAAGAAACTTCCTTACAGTTGTTACTAGTGCATTATGACAAGTTATCTTTAGCTGGTTTCAAACCGTTGTCGTGGATTTGATCATTTTCGTACGTTGATTTTTAAAAAAAATTTCTTACAGAACGATGGTTTCACCTCCTCGTGTTTCAACATTGTACACAGCCCTTGTATAATGGGTCGCTGTGGTGACTTTTAAAACGCGTTTGTCTTGCAAACTTTATTTCTTCATATAGTAAGTGTCCCCGAGCCGTGTTATGGAAACGTCGAGTAAAAGTTTGCAAAGAAAAAGACAAAAGGACGCAAATGCAGCGAAAAGAAAAGGGAACAGTAATATAGTACAGGGCGATCAAAAGGAATCGAACACTTTTGTCCGTTTATTGCTCAGTCATGTGAACATGTAACATGCACCAAATTCTGGTTGTCCTTTATTTTTTCTCCGATTTTGGAGCTTGAAGGCTGTACAGAATTTCACGAGCAATGCTTCAATACTGAATAATACGCTTGCGATTTAATTTTTTAATTGAAATAAGTAATATTCTTGTCTGGGAACTGATTTGTTTTTCTTTCTGCCGTTGTCCCACTCAAGAAGTAATGGCAGTCTGACCCCCTCGCGACCAGCATTTGCCTAATGCTGTGATTTCATGAGAGAAACTGACCCCACCACGTGAGGGTCGGCGTGCCGTTGCTTTATTTAATGCCTTCTTACTGTTTCATTTTCAGCAATTTGGAAAAATTCTCGATGTTGAGATCATTTTTAACGAAAGGGGATCAAAGGTAAGTCTGCGCAGGACTTTATTTCATATTTGTTGGGCTGCTGTTTTCCCTGGCACTGCTTTTCCAGTGTAGAAAACGGGCGCGCTTACATCTTCACGCGCTTCTACTAAGGATACGGCAATGAATGTTTGATAATGTCCGCGTTCCTGTGACAATAAAGTCGAACCCTGCCAATAGTGGAAACTTGGAGTTTAAATAGCAACACAAAATAATTAGAATAAAAACAAAACTAATTACGTTTTAACACTTGCAGTTTCTGCCTTGGCATCTGATTCATTTGGGTTTATCCTCACTTCTTTTTCCCTGCAATATCTTCTCACTAAGTTCTGATTTGTCATTGCTTTGTCCTCTTGTCTGTTCTCTCGTACCCCTCTCCTGTCTGTCCCGCTCTTACACTCTCTGTCATGCTGCCGTCCCCCCCCCCCCCCATGTAACAGGGTTTTGGCTTTGTGACCTTCGAGTCCAGTGCTGACGCAGAGAAGGCCAGGGAGAAGCTCCATGGCACTCTGGTGGAAGGACGCAAAATTGAGGTAATTTACTGCCCTTTCAATGTCCTTTTACTTTGTTGGTGTACTTCTTTTTTGCTCCCTTGCTATATTTTACAGATTTTGCTGTGGAACTGCTTTTCCCTGTGTTCTAGTTGGTCTGTATACGTGTTTTTTTTGGTTTGTCTTAATTTTTGGGCCGGCCACTGATGTACACCAACACCAGGTGCACTGGGAGGGTGTGACTCATTCTAAAAGGTGCATGCCTTGTTTTAGCCCATCTTTCTTCCTCTTCAGAATGTTTGTTTTGCGGCTCCTACTCTTATTTTTGTTGTGGGTAATGGCTTCAGCTACAAGGCATGAAGGGAAAGGGTGGTGAGAAGCATGGTCAACTGCAAACAGCTAGTGCACTGAAGTAGATCCTGCAGTCAGCAATGTTTACCAGTGGGACCTTACAATATGCATGCAAACCGAGTCTCCCCCAAAAGTCCCCCCTGTTTTCTCTTTACTCGACCTGCTTGAGAACAATAGGACCTCAGATTTGATGCTTGTGCACGTGTGATGCTGTTTCGTGGGTTTCTGCGGAGGGTCTTGGCTCGGGCGCTGTGATGCATGCACCGTTCGCCTCTTCGTTACACAGATGCTGTCGTTGGCTTGTGTTCACGGCGGTCTTAGCCCACCGTTGGCAATGTGTTGACATACTGCGCTGGCAATAGCAATTCTGCATGGGCTCATTCTGTGATGCTGTCCTCTTCATCAGTGCTGTGTGACAACAGGTTTGCATGGACACGACCATCCACTGCGACTGACCACTTATTCACTCTTCAGTGCTTCACACGTTGAGCGCTGAACAGCTCCGGGTTCGGCTGTGTTGAGCGCTGACTGCACATTATGGACTCTGAGAGAGCATGGATGAGTGTTAAAATATCAGAAGTGTGTCCGTGTTGTTTAAACAAAACGCCTTCTCGGGTTTAAGATTACTTCTGCCTGCGACTGGTCATTAACTTGGTTTCTAATTTATTTTTGCATGGTTTTAACAAATGTGGCTGCATAAACACGGGAAACAGATCTTGCTTGCCAGTATCGCCAACCTGACTTCTTCGGTAGAGCATGGTTTTATTCCTGCATGAGATAATATGGAGTGTTCTGTGTAAATTTGTGTCTTATCATTGCTGGGGTTAACTTGGCTCTTCCACGCTATGAAAATGCAGAATAGTGCGTTGTTCACTGTGCCCCCCCCCCCCTTCAACTGCTGTAGGAAGGGCTTAACATTCTTTCAGAGCAACGTTATATGGTCATTCAGCAGTCCATAGTGTTTCACCAAAACATTTGTAGCAACACCTTTTCCAACAAAAGCTCTAAAGTATACAGCCATCTAAGGAATAATGGGGTAAAAGGACAGAATGCTAAGACTGAATTTGAACACTGAAGATATATATATGTAGAAATTTTTAAAAAAATGACAAATGTTCACTGTTGAGTCAGTTTCTAGCAGCAGTGGAATTATTATGGCTTACAAGGAGAAATTGAAAACACCCGAATCACCAATGAACAATGTCTGGAATGACTGATGGCTGTTAAGACTTTGCCCTAGAATGGTGCCCTGGTGCATACCTATTCAACTTTCATTTACTCTGCATGGATCAGTATTGAAAATGTCTTTTTACCACATTGCTCTCTTCTCAAAGGTATTGTATACATGCATGGAAACCTTCTCCTTTCAGCAGCTGTTTTGAGCATGAATTGAGTCTCACCGGGCTGTTACCGTGGTGACAGTGTTGCTGGGTGATCAGATTTTACTTTCCCCCTGCCTTTTAAGGTCTACAAATTGCATGTGTTACTATTTAACCTCCCGGTGAAAATGTCAGGACATTGTGGTCGAATCAGAAAACCGCCGTTGATATTATATTACACTTTTGACAACACTAGATACAGTAAAACATTGCATGAAGTTTTCTGAATGTTCACTCCCAGGGTTCTGGCTGAGTTCTTCAATTCGAAATGTTAACTGAACTTTAATTTGGTAATCCATTTTATTATTATTTTTTTGTTCCGATCGATTGAGTGGCGGTAGAGGTGATTGGTTTTCTTTTCAGTTCGGTGTCGTGCCGATTATTTTCTCCTCCATTGTCATCCCAGTCATTCTAATGCATGGAGACTGAACTTTGCGCACTGGTTCATAACCACCTCTGTTCCAGCAAAGCTGTCTTTTAATGAGCCAAAAACTCTGCACTTGAAGGAAATCGGTTTACCTTTGCCACGTTTGGGACGGAAATTGTGACACGCTGTTGGTCTTCATGACACATCCTGCACGTCCACGTTTCTCCTTCACCGGGTTTCCTCTTGTTCTCTCGTGTGTCTGTCTACTCTTGTGTCCTTGTGTCCGTCTCCCTGTACATCTCACTCTTTTTTTTGTTCTGTCTTCTTGTTCGCCTCTCCTGCTTTTATTTGTTCACCTCATGATCACGTCATCCTAGATACACCTGTTTGCCCACTTGTGTCTCTGTCTTTTCTTTCTTTTTCCTTTCACCTCCTTGGATGTCTTGTCCACTTGTTTTCCTGTCCCCCCCCAAGCCCCCTGTCTGCCCGCCTGCCTCCCATGTGGTGATGAGGGATTTTCCTGTAGCGCAGAGCTTTTGATCAGACAGTAAATATCATGGAACTATAAGGTTTCCTTTCTCTCAGTGTTGCTGCATGTGTGGTAATGCCAAAGGGTCTTGTCAAGCTTTCTTTGCATAATAAGGACTTGCATGAAGAAGAGTGTCTCATTTTGACCCCCCCCCCCCCCCCCCCCCCCCC